>OZ007594.1:217238214-217838214 GCA_963931845.1 Maratus michaelseni
AAAAAATTCATAACTTCATCAATTCCCAAGATTTCAAATTCGCTTAAATTTATTATAAATTCTCTTAATATTATCTAAAACTTTTATATTGACAAGTTTTTTATAGGACCAACCGTTATAGCAAAAAAAATTAAAAACAAAAAAACCCCTGCCGGCTCCGCATGCAAACAAGTTATTTTTCGAAGTAAGCGGTTCCAACTCCCGCATCTGTTCGAAACTGATACATAAAATCAAGAGGCATAAAATCTCGGTCAAGTTCGTTAATGGGCAAAATCGAACCAGGGGGGGGGGGGCTTTTTGTGAAAACAGAAAAAAAACCATAATTTCTTAATTATGATACGTATCGAATCCGTTTGAAGTTATTATTACTTCTAGGAGAAGGGCCGAAAATTTATGTATGACAGATTTTTGATATAATTAAAAATTGCCTTAAGAGGGGGGGAAGGGGGGTTTTAGAAGAAAAAAATTCATAACTTCGTCAATTCCCAAGATTTCAAATCCGCTTAAATTTATTATAAATCCTCTTAATATTATCTAAAACTTTTAAATTGACAAGTTTTTTATAGGACCAACCGTTATACCAAAAAAAAAAAAAAAATTAAAAACAAAAAAATCCCTGCTGGATCCGCTTGCAAACAAGTTAGGTTTCGAAGTAGGCGGTTCAAACTGCCGCATCATCGTAAAAAAGGTCATTTCTTCCGCAATTACCGACAAACAGGCGCCCCACGGTCTGCGTCTTCGAAATCTACCTGTGCCTGTAGGCCGAGCCGTCAGGGATTTTTTTTAATTTTTCGAGATTTATCAGAGGAGTCGTTTAATATAAGATTGCGTTTTGCTACAATTCCATTCAGAGTAGTCACCGGCATATTCAATCTCTTAGCAATTTCAACTCTTGTTACGTTTGGGTTGCTATCAACTTCTTTCAAAATTTTGATTTTGTCTTCAATTGAAAAGGCCTTTCTTTTAATTCCCTTGTCCGACATTTTGAAGAGGAAAAAATAAATAAGATTTTTTTTCGTGAATTTTCCAAGAGAGATTTGACGCTTACACTCACTCAAAAACAGATTGAATGAGCCAAACTGAACACAGCTTTGGTTTGGAATGAACCAAACATAGCTTTGGTTCATTCCATTCCTGGAAAGGGGTGAAAGAGACTCTATTCTAAGAGAAATCAACTGGTCAACTTAAAGAACTACCCCTGAGTAGGAGCAAACCATTTCTCTTTAATCCCTTATCAGTCACTATTGTTGCAGCCATAAGGGACTAGGACTTACCCTCTCTCTACATTTCATCAGACAAACTGATATGAAGGTGAAATAAAGGTGACGACAATCCTTTTCAATCTTAAATGTGCCCTTTTGAATAGCGAAGAATATAGAGAAATGCTTTTCCAGTACAGAATGGGGGGAAAAAATCCCTCAAAAGACCGAAGTAAACGTGTTTTGAAAGTAAAATTAAGGGGAGAAAAAACTTCTTAAGCGGAAAAAGTTTGGAACTAAACTTTTTAAATGGGTTATTTTAACATTGTAAGAATAGGAAAAAAATGGGAATTGAAAATATAAACTTCTTAAGCGGGAACTTCTTAAACGGGTTTTACTGTATATATATATATATATATATATATATATATATATATATATATATATATATATATGTTTCCTTTTTTTCCCCCCTGAAAGATAAGATAAATTAGACAGAGGTTATATACACTTTGAATATAGAGGTATGGTGGCTGCTGGGACTTTTATGTTTTTTGTTGTTGTTGTTGTTGTTGGTGTATTAATCTATGTTTGTCTGTTTCATGTCGTCTACATTGTTCATTAGCCATCTGATCACTGCTCTACCTTTGATTTGTACATGTTTGTTGTTTGCAAGTTGTCTGTGCCATTGTATTTCGTTATTAACTGTGATGGTGACCAGATGGTGTGGTTGTGTGAGTAGGCAGGACGTAAGGTAGTGTTTTGAGGGCCCTAATTCCCCGCATATGCATTCTGGAGAGCTAAATTTAGTAAGTCTATGTAGGTATTGTGGGAATGCTCCATGTTCTGTGTAGATTTGGCTCAGTAATTTACAGCTTATAAGCCTTTTTGTGTCTACTTTTGGGAAGTATCCATGGGTTGTTCTACCCGTATCCCCGTAGTCCCACTCGAACTGCCATTGTTTTATCGTTAGCTCTTTTAATATACGCTTAAGGTTTGATATTGGTCTTTCTATGTGGTAGGGTCTATCATTTGTTTTATTTTTAGCCGCTTCTTTTGCTAATTCATCAGCATCCTCGTTTCCTTGGATGCCAACGTGTGCCTTAACCCAATTAATTTTAAATTTGTTGTTTGATTTTCTGATTTTGTTTTGTATGTCTGCAATTAGTTTTACTGTGTTGAATTGTTTTCTGAGTGCTAATATTGCTGATAGGCAGTCCAAGTGAATGCTATAATCCATCCCTGTTTCGTTGCCCCATTCTGTTGCCTTTAGTATCGACAGTAGTTCGGCTTGGAAGACACTGTTATGTTTCCGCAATGGTGTTGACCATAGTTTAATTTTTTTGTAGTTTTTGTATGCTACGAAAGCCGATCCCGTAGCGCCTGATTCCAATTTTGAGCCGTCTGTATAAATTGTTATATCTGTTTCGTTGTAGCCTTACCTTTGGTTCTGTTGTTTCTGCTGGGTGCGTTTCCCATATATTTATTTTGTTATCGTAGTCTGTTGGTTGAATTGTATTACCGTATAATTTACATGTTTCTCTTAACCTTGTTATTGTTCCATATGTTGCTTCATATTTGACATGTAGGTGTATTGGAATCAGGCCCGCCAGTAGCTGAAGGGCTGCTGTTGGGGCCTTGACTGTGGTCAGCAGAAAATGTCTTTGGCAAGTGGTTAGGACCGCTTTGCTTCTGACATTTAATTTGTGTCCCCAGATTGGGGCTGCATATGTTAGCACTTTTTCTGCTACTGTTCGATACGAAATTTTTATGATGTCTGGTTTCATTCCCCAACCTCTTTTTGTCATTTGTCCCAGCATATTGAATGATTTGCGTATATCATTCTTACATGAAAAATGTATTTTTGCTATGTGCCTGCTTGCTATAAAAAGACGTGACAACGAGCTTTTTAATCCCTAGAAGTTTAAAATTAGTGTTAGTTAACGTGATAGGGATCGCAGCATTACAGAATTTCATGTACTTTTGAAATTCCTGTACAGCGATATTGTTGCATTCAGGGATGAGGTTTTTATTTTATTTTTTTTTAATGGTCGCGAAGCGCTTATACATTATTATGCGTTATGGTGATCGCAGGATTATCTAATTTCATTTATTTTTTATATTCTTATTTTTATACCCTTTTATTTAACTCAACCTGATTTTTGCATGTAAAGTTAGAATTTTGTAATTGATATTTCACTAACTTCCTTATATGCTAGAATTATAAAAATCATGTACACGGTTGTGTCCGATGATAATACAAATACATCATTTTAATGTTTTTAAAAACTTAATTATAAATTAATTTTAAAACATTTTTTCGGTAACCGGTTTTAGGTGATAAATCGTCCAATGTTATTTATGGTTACAATTGTATACTAGTTACAACAACAATGCATTTAATGATGCGCCAAAATTGGCCAACTGGCTGTGAACAGCAACAGCGATATATTTTTATAACTAAAAAGTAGACAATATAAATTAAAAATAAAGAGCGTAATAAATGTTTTAAAAAATACGTTTTAATCAATAGTTTCATATTAATTAAATTATAATTATATGCTGAGAAATCAATTTAGAAGTCCTAAAAAGATAGTTTAAATCAAGACCCCCTTGGGAGCTTGGTTTAAATGTTTTTTTCTTTCCTGTTGCCGTATTTTAAAAGAGAAACAAGGCAAAAATTATATATATTTTTTAATAAATTCACTAGCTCGCGCTTTCTACCAAACGTAAAAAAAAAAAAAAGTGTGAATTTATTAACGCATTGTAACAGAAATCTTTAAGGGAAAAAAAAAATGAACTGCAGTCATGAAATAGGGCGTGATTTTAAAGATTAAAAAAAAAGTGGTTTTTTTTTTCTTTCTTTCTTAAACTATTTTTGCTTTGATACTTATTTTCTGGGTTTTCCTGAGTGCGAAGAACTTATAGATGCATATGCATTATAGTGGTGGCGGCATTACCTAATACAATGTATTTTTGAGATTTTAATGCATTAAGGTTGCTGCATCCAGTGATTTATTTTTTTAGTTTTCATGAGTGATGCAAAGCGCTGATATGTGTATTAGTGATCGCGGCACTACCTAATGCTTTGTATTTTTTTAGATTATTTTACAACGAGGTTGTCCCTACAATTCCTTTGTAGTGGCTCTGGTTTAAATTCATAAGATCTTTTGCCGGGGCAGTTTACCTATTGCGAAGTCGGGACAACTGGGCTATTTATTTATTTATTTTAACAAAGAGGGAATTAATGGGTTAATTGATCCCTGTCCGTTGGATGTACCTCTTAGCTGTGGCCAGGACGGTGCGAAGAGAAAACTGCGCCCGGGGCAAAGTTTCAATTTGGCGCCCCCCCCCCCCCTCTTTCTTTTTGTGACATGTAGCACAAAACTGATAAAGCACAGAGGCAGAAATAAATTCTATTGAATAAACATTTCGAGTTTATTTTGGAACTTTAAAAGGTTTAATTTTAATTCAGAAATTGCAAACAACTAAATAGCATAAGAGAAAATTGCACTTATTTATTGGAGAGTAAATGATATTTTGCGACAGTTTGCAGACAAAAAGAAATTCCCCCGAAAATGATAGATGACCAAAAAATGAAAAAATAAATAAATTAAACCGTGGTTGGTAGTGTAAATTTGACGCCCCCTCAATTTCTGCGCCCGGAGCGAAGGACCCCTTCGCATGGCTATGTCTGTGGCATTACGAGATGTCATGACTTAGCCCGCTCTGACGTGTCAATAAAATCAGCCAATAAGGCAGGGTTTTTTCTCCCCCCCCCCCCGAAAAAAAAATTATACGTAAAGAGGACATTTGTTTTGATTAATTCAACATTTTTTTTTCACGTTTATCGCTGTAATCATTATTCTGTAACATTATTGTTTCAGATTTGTGTAAGGTATTTTAGGTAGATTTCATAAGAAATACTGCCTATTACCAGGGCTGCGGAGTCGGAGTCGGGCCTATTTTTGGACAAAAGAGTCGGAGTCGGAGTCACTAAAAAACAGGCCGACTCCGACTCCTACTCCTGCTTGTTTTTTAGACAGTTTGAAGTGAAATTAAACCAATTCTATGTAATTTTAAATTGATAAACTGAATTATTATTTTTATATTAACTATATATACAAGGAAACCCAGGTTAAACAGGTCCAATATACTGTCCAGTTTACAGTGTATATGAAAACTGCTTTTAATTGAAATCTTAAGTTTATATTTTATATTAGTATGCAGTACTTTTTCTCAGTTTTTGGGGTTTGCAGAACTCGAGGTAATGCGAAAATTGGAAGTTTCTGCTCTTTTTGGAGTCCATAGAATCCGTAATATCATTGCAATAGAAAATTTTTCACTTTTTTTTCTTGTTTCCCTTAGATTCTTCAGGTCCGTAAGACCAAGAGTAATGCTGAAATTGTAGTAATTTTTCCCCTTTTTTTCGTGTGCATAGAACCTCCTTGACTACCTATCACAGCTTATACCCATAATTCATCCAAAAATATACACATCATATACTTCAAGGTCAAACAGGAATATAACAGCAGATTGCAGTGTTGCCAGTTGAGTTTTTTTTTATTCTGATTGCTTGATTGCTGCCTTTTTTTTTTAAATAGTAATATTTCCTTTATTTAATGACAAATTTAATAAAGCGACTATTACTATTTCAAAACAAATGACAGCAATAAAGCAATCTGAATAATAGAAATCAACAGGCAGTACTAGTACTTTAAACGTCCCGGAGTCGGAGTCGGATCCTTTGAAATTTCAGGAGTCAGAGTCGGAGTCGGTTCCTTTGAAATTTCAGGAGTCAGAGTCGGAGTCGGTCATTTTTCCCACCGACTCCGCAGCCCTGCCTATTACATTCTCTCTCCCTTAAGTTGGAATTTTTGAAATATTTTTGCAGATCTACGCCGATTATGACTCCTAGAACCCAAAACCACCCCCAGTTCAAAACTTTATATATCTATCTATCTATATCACTTTTTTATGGACACTATAACTTCAATAATTCTGCACAAATCTCTTCCAAACTGATACATAAAATCTCGGTTAAGTTCGTTAACCCTCTCACTGACAAGCGTGTTAATACGTTCACTACGCTCCAGGTTTCACTGCAATACAAGTATTTTTTAAATTAATGTAATTTTACATATATAATGTAGTTTTAATACATTGAGTAATGATTGATACCCTCAAGGTTTATAATGCATATATAATTAAGTTTTTTATATAATTTGGGAATAATCACATTTTTTTTAGTATTTAAAATAAAATACAAAGAAAACAACATTAAAATTTAGCCCTTTTGCTGGACAGTCAGGGGGTTGGTTAATGGACAAAATCGAACCAATGGGGTGCGAAGGGGGGGGGGTCTTTTTGTGAAAACAGAAAAAAAAACCTGTAACTTCTTAATTATGATACGTATCAAATCCGTTTAAAGTTCTTATTACTTCTAGGAAAAGGGCCGAAAATTTATGTATGACAGATTATTGATATAATTAAAAATGGCCTCAAGGGGGGGGGGAGGGGGGGGGTTAAGAAGAAAAAATTCATAACTTCGTCAGTTCACAAGATATCAAATCTGCTTAAATTTATTATAAATCCTCTTAATATTATCTACAACTTTTATATGGACAAGTTTTTTGTAGAACCAACCCTTACAGCAAAAAAAAAAAAAAAAAAAAAAAAAAAACGTTTGACGTTATTATTACTTCTAGGAGAAGGGCCGAAAATTTATGTATGACAGATTTTTGATATAATTAAAAATTGCCTTAAGCGGGGGAAGGGGGGGGGGTTAGAAGAAAAAAATTCATAACTTCATCAATTCCCAAGATTTCAAATTCGCTTAAATTTATTATAAATTCTCTTAATATTATCTAAAACTTTTATATTGACAAGTTTTTTATAGGACCAACCGTTATAGCAAAAAAAATTAAAAACAAAAAAACCCCTGCCGGCTCCGCATGCAAACAAGTTATTTTTCGAAGTAAGCGGTTCCAACTCCGGCATCTGTTCGAAACTGATACATAAAATCAAGAGGCATAAAATCTCGGTCAAGTTCGTTAATGGGCAAAATCGAACCAGGGGGGGGGGGGGGGCTTTTTGTGAAAACAGAAAAAAAACCATAATTTCTTAATTATGATACGTATCGAATCCGTTTGAAGTTATTATTACTTCTAGGAGAAGGGCCGAAAATTTATGTATGACAGATTTTTGATATAATTAAAAATTGCCTTAAGAGGGGGGGAAGGGGGGTTTTAGAAGAAAAAAATTCATAACTTCGTCAATTCCCAAGATTTCAAATCCGCTTAAATTTATTATAAATCCTCTTAATATTATCTAAAACTTTTAAATTGACAAGTTTTTTATAAGACCAACCGTTATACCAAAAAAAAAATTAAAAACAAAAAAATCCCTGCTGGATCCGCTTGCAAACAAGTTAGGTTTCGAAGTAGGCGGTTCAAACTGCCGCATCATCGTAAAAAAGGTCATTTCTTCCGCAATTACCGACAAACAGGCGCCCCACGGTCTGCGTCTTCGAAATCTACCTGTGCCTGTAGGCCGAGCCGTCAGGGATTTTTTTTAATTTTTCGAGATTTATCAGAGGAGTCGTTTAATATAAGATTGCGTTTTGCTACAATTCCATTCAGAGTAGTCACCGGCATATTCAATCTCTTAGCAATTTCAACTCTTGTTACGTTTGGGTTGCTATCAACTTCTTTCAAAATTTTGATTTTGTCTTCAATTGAAAAGGCCTTTCTTTTAATTCCCTTGTCCGACATTTTGAAGAGGAAAAAATAAATAAGATTTTTTTTCGTGAATTTTCCAAGAGAGATTTGACGCTTACACTCACTCAAAAACAGATTGAATGAGCCAAACTGAACACAGCTTTGGTTTGGAATGAACCAAACATAGCTTTGGTTCATTCCATTCCTGGAAAGGGGTGAAAGAGACTCTATTCTAAGAGAAATCAACTGGTCAACTTAAAGAACTACCCCTGAGTAGGAGCAAACCATTTCTCTTTAATCCCTTATCAGTCACTATTGTTGCAGCCATAAGGGACTAGGACTTACCCTCTCTCTACATTTCATCAGACAAACTGATATGAAGGTGAAATAAAGGTGACGACAATCCTTTTCAATCTTAAATGTGCCCTTTTGAATAGCGAAGAATATAGAGAAATGCTTTTCCAGTACAGAATGGGGGGAAAAAATCCCTCAAAAGACCGAAGTAAACGTGTTTTGAAAGTAAAATTAAGGGGAGAAAAAACTTCTTAAGCGGAAAAAGTTTGGAACTAAACTTTTTAAATGGGTTATTTTAACATTGTAAGAATAGGAAAAAAATGGGAATTGAAAATATAAACTTCTTAAGCGGGAACTTCTTAAACGGGTTTTACTGTATATATATATATATATATATATATATATATATATGTTTCCTTTTTTTTTCCCCTGAAAGATAAGATAAATTAGACAGAGGTTATATACACTTTGAATATAGAGGTATGGTGGCTGCTGGGACTTTTATGTTTTTTACTTTCTTCTATCTATAATAGAAGAAAGTATTGTAATCGAAATTTTTTTCGACTTCCGGTTTTCAACGGATTTACACGTTTTAGAGGTCAGTGATTCCGAAAAACATGTTTTTACAAAATGTCTGTCTGTCCGTCTGTCCGTCTGTCCGTCCGTCCGTCTGTCCGTCTGTCCGTCTGTGTTTCTTCATTGTACCATCTAAAAGTGTATGATGTTATGCTTCAAATTGAACCAAATTTTTTTCTATGTTTTTGGCTATGGCAAGCAGGTTCTATCAGAATTTGGGGATATTTCGACGAAAGGGGGCGCTGTGATCGATATTTTTGTTCCATTTTCACTATTGTACCATCTAAAAGTGTATGATGTTATGCTTTAAATTGAACCAAATTTTGTTTCTATGTTTTTGGTTATGGCAAGCAGGTTCTATCAGAATTTGGGGATATTTCGACGAAAGGGGGCGCTGTGATCGATATTTTTGTTCCATTTTCACTATTGTACCGTCTAAAAGTGCATGATGTTATGCTTCAAATTGAACCACATTTTTTTTGTATGTTTTTGGCTATGGCAAGCAGGTTCTATCAGAATTTGGGGATATTTCGACGAAAGGGGGCGCTGTGATCGATATTTTTGTTCCATTTTCCCTATTGTACCATCTAAAAGTGTATGATGTTATGCTTCAAATTGAACAAAATTTTTTTTCTATGTTTTTGGCTATGGCAAGCAGGTTCTGTCAACATTTGGGGATATTTCGACGAAAGGGGGCGCTGTGGTCGATATTTTTGTTCCATTTTAACTATTGTATCATCGAAAAGTGTATGAAGTTAGGCTTCAAATTGAACGACATTTTTTTCTCTGTTTTTGGCTATGGTAAGCAGGTTCTATTACAATTTGGGGATATTTCGACGAAAGGGGGCGCTGTGATAGCCATTTAAAGATTTAAAATTAAAAAAGATGTGCAAATTAAAAAAAATTAGAAATCCTAAAATTTTTTTCGTTAAATGTTCGGCCTTGATCCGGAGAATCCGGAGCAGTTTTTTTTTGCTTCTATCTTAAAAAAATGGCTGAGATAGAGCGGTTTGAAATTTTAGGGTGGCTGACATTTTCAAACAAGACAGCAGAATTCATCCATAAACGGGTTTAATTTGTGAGTTTTAGTTAACTTGGTTTCGGCAGATTTTCTTTCATTGTTGTAACCATTAATCCTATTATATGCTTATCACTATATATTTATATTCGCCAACGTCAAATTATCGCTAAACTTGGCGACAGTTTGCGGAATATCGACAAATTTGGCGACCAAAGTAAGTTGCCATAAATGAAGCCAACTTGGCTGTAGAGGACTAATTTGGCGATATTCGCATTCAAATTCAATGTTGACGAGAACTGGGATTGAGTCTTCTTTATTTAGGTTCCACGCATTTTACCTTCGTGTTTTCCAGTAAAATTAGCTAAAATCGTAAAACAAAGGAATAGGGAGGCTATCTATTCCTGTCGTTCAATCCAGAAGGACTTTTCGTAGTTTAGTATACATCTATTGTTCACATCCCTGTAACCCGACGATTCGCAAGCACCTGACGTACAACGGAATGACGAAAAATATTGATTTTATTGTCGATGTGATAGCGAATTTTGAAGTATTAACATGACTGAGATAGAAGAAAGTTTTGGGATTGGCACATCCGACTAGTTTTGTTGTTGTTGGTGGTGGTGTATTAATCTATGTTTGTCTGTTTCATGTCGTCTACATTGTTCATTAGCCATCTGATCACTGCTCTACCTTTGATTTGTACATGTTTGTTGTTTGCAAGTTGTCTGTGCCATTGTATTTCGTTATTAACTGTGATGGTGACCAGATGGTGTGGTTGTGTGAGTAGGCAGGACGTAAGGTAGTGTTTTGAGGGCCCTAATTCCCCGCATATGCATTCTGGAGAGCTAAATTTAGTAAGTCTATGTATGTGGGAATGCTCCATGTTCTGTGTAGATTTGGCTCAGTAATTTACAGCTTATAAGCCTTTTTGTGTCTACTTTTGGGAAGTATCCATGGGTTGTTCTACCCGTATCCCCGTAGTCCCACTCGAACTGCCATTGTTTTATCGTTAGCTCTTTTAATATACGCTTAAGGTTTGATATTGGTCTTTCTATGTGGTAGGGTCTATCATTTGTTTTATTTTTAGCCGCTTCTTTTGCTAATTCATCAGCATCCTCGTTTCCTTGGATGCCAACGTGTGCCTTAACCCAATTAATTTTAAATTTGTTGTTTGATTTTCTGATTTTGTTTTGTATGTCTGCAATTAGTTTTACTGTGTTGAATTGTTTTCTGAGTGCTAATATTGCTGATAGGCAGTCCAAGTGAATGCTATAATCCATCCCTGTTTCGTTGCCCCATTCTGTTGCCTTTAGTATCGACAGTAGTTCGGCTTGGAAGACACTGTTATGTTTCCGCAATGGTGTTGACCATAGTTTAATTTTTTTGTAGTTTTTGTATGCTACGAAAGCCGATCCCGTAGCGCCTGATTCCAATTTTGAGCCGTCTGTATAAATTGTTATATCTGTTTCGTTGTAGCCTTATCTTTGGTTCTGTTGTTTCTGCTGGGTGCGTTTCCCATATATTTATTTTGTTATCGTAGTCTGTTGGTTGAATTGTATTACCGTATAATTTACATGTTTCTCTTAACCTTGTTATTGTTCCATATGTTGCTTCATATTTGACATGTAGGTGTATTGGAATCAGGCCCGCCAGTAGCTGAAGGGCTGCTGTTGGGGCCTTGACTGTGGTCAGCAGAAAATGTCTTTGGCAAGTGGTTAGGACCGCTTTGCTTCTGACATTTAATTTGTGTCCCCAGATTGGGGCTGCATATGTTAGCACTTTTTCTGCTACTGTTCGATACCAAATTTTTATGATGTCTGGTTTCATTCCCCAACCTCTTTTTGTCATTTGTCCCAGCATATTGAATGATTTGCGTATATCATTCTTACATGAAAAATGTATTTTTGCTATGTGCCTGCTTGCTATAAAAAGACGTGACAACGAGCTTTTTAATCCCTAGAAGTTTAAAATTAGTGTTAGTTAACGTGATAGGGATCGCAGCATTATAGAATTTCATGTACTTTTGAAATTCCTGTACAGCGATATTGTTGCATTCAGGGATGAGGTTTTTATTTTATTTTATTTTTAATGGTCGCGAAGCGCTTATACATTATTATGCGTTATGGTGATCGCAGGATTATCTAATTTCATTTATTTTTATATTCTTATTTTTATACCCTTTTATTTTACTCAACCTGATTTTTGCATGTAAAGTTAGAATTTTGTAATTGATATTTCACTAACTTCCTTATATGCTAGAATTATAAAAATCATGTACACGGTTGTGTCCGATGATAATACAAATACATCATTTTAATGTTTTTAAAAACTTAATTATAAATTAATTTTAAAACATTTTTTCGGTAACCGGTTTTAGGTGATAAATCGTCCAATGTTATTTATGGTTACAATTGTATACTAGTTACAACAACAATGCATTTAATGATGCGCCAAAATTGGCCAACTGGCTGTGAACAGCAACAGCGATATATTTTTATAACTAAAAAGTAGACAATATAAATTAAAAATAAAGAGCGTAATAAATGTTTTAAAAAATACGTTTTAATCAATAGTTTCATATTAATTAAATTATAATTATATGCTGAGAAATCAATTTAGAAGTCCTAAAAAGATAGTTTAAATCAAGACCCCCTTGGGAGCTTGGTTTAAATGTTTTTTTCTTTCCTGTTGCCGTATTTTAAAAGAGAAACAAGGCAAAAATTATATATATTTTTTAATAAATTCACTAGCTCGCGCTTTCTACCAAACGTAAAAAAAAAAAAAAAGTGTGAATTTATTAACGCATTGTAACAGAAATCTTTAAGGGAAAAAAAAAATGAACTGCAGTCATGAAATAGGGCGTGATTTTAAAGATAAAAAAAAAGTGGTTTTTTTTTTTCTTTCTTTCTTAAACTATTTTTGCTTTGATACTTATTTTCTGGGTTTTCATGAGTGCGAAGAACTTATAGATGCATATGCATTATAGTGGTGGCGGCATTACCTAATACAATGTATTTTTGAGATTTTAATGCATTAAGGTTGCTGCATCCAGTGATTTATTTTTTTAGTTTTCATGAGTGATGCAAAGCGCTGATATGTGTATTAGTGATCGCGGCACTACCTAATGCTTTGTATTTTTTTAGATTATTTTACAACGAGGTTGTCCCTACAATTCCCTTTGTAGTGGCTCTGGTTTAAATTCATAAGATCTTTTGCCGGGGCAGTTTACCTATTGCGAAGTCGGGACAACTGGGCTATTTATTTATTTATTTTAACAAAGAGGGAATTAATGGGTTAATTGATCCCTGTCCGTTGGATGTACCTCTTAGCTGTGGCCAGGACGGTGCGAAGAGAAAACTGCGCCCGGGGCAAAGTTTCAATTTGCCCCCCCCCCCCCCCTCTTTCTTTTTGTGACATGTAGCACAAAACTGATAAAGCACAGAGGCAGAAATAAATTCTATTGAATAAACATTTCGAGTTTATTTTGGAACTTTAAAAGGTTTAATTTTAATTCAGAAATTGCAAACAACTAAATAGCATAAGAGAAAATTGCACTTATTTATTGGAGAGTAAATGATATTTTGCGACAGTTTGCAGACAAAAAGACCCCCCCCCCCCCCCGAAAAAAAAATTATATGTAAAGAGGACATTTGTTTTGATTAATTCAACATTTTTTTTTCACGTTTATCGCTGTAATCATTATTCTGTAACATTATTGTTTCAGATTTGTGTAAGGTATTTTAGGTAGATTTCATAAGAAATACTGCCTATTACCAGGGCTGCGGAGTCGGAGTCGGGCCTATTTTTGGACAAAAGAGTCGGAGTCGGAGTCACTAAAAAACAGGCCGACTCCGACTCCTACTCCAGCTTGTTTTTTAGACAGTTTGAAGTGAAATTAAACCAATTCTATGTAATTTTAAATTGATAAACTGAATTATTATTTTTATATTAACTATATATACAAGGAAACCCAGGTTAAACAGGTCCAATATACTGTCCAGTTTACAGTGTATATGAAAACTGCTTTTAATTGAAATCTTAAGTTTATATTTTATATTAGTATGCAGTACTTTTTCTCAGTTTTTGGGGTTTGCAGAACTCGAGGTAATGCGAAAATTGGAAGTTTCTGCTCTTTTTGGAGTCCATAGAATCCGTAATATCATTGCAATAGAAAAATTTTCACTTTTTTTTCTTGTTTCCCTTAGATTCTTCAGGTCCGTAAGACCAAGAGTAATGCTGAAATTGTAGTAATTTTTCCCCTTTTTTTCGTGTGCATAGAACCTCCTTGACTACCTATCACAGCTTATACCCATAATTCATCCAAAAATATACACATCATATACTTCAAGGTCAAACAGGAATATAACAGCAGATTGCAGTGTTGCCAGTTGAGTTTTTTTTTATTCTGATTGCTTGATTGCTGCCTTTTTTTTTAAATAGTAATATTTCCTTTATTTAATGACAAATTTAATAAAGCGACTATTACTATTTCAAAACAAATGACAGCAATAAAGCAATCTGAATAATAGAAATCAACAGGCAGTACTAGTACTTTAAACGTCCCGGAGTCGGAGTCGGATCCTTTGAAATTTCAGGAGTCAGAGTCGGAGTCGGTTCCTTTGAAATTTCAGGAGTCAGAGTCGGAGTCGGTCATTTTTCCCACCGACTCCGCAGCCCTGCCTATTACATTCTCTCTCCCTTAAGTTGGAATTTTTGAAATATTTTTGCAGATCTACGCCGATTATGACTCCTAGAACCCAAAACCACCCCCAGTTCAAAACTTTATATATCTATCTATCTATATCACTTTTTTATGGACACTATAACTTCAATAATTCTGCACAAATCTCTTCCAAACTAATACATAAAATCTCGGTTAAGTTCGTTAACCCTCTCACTGACAAGCGTGTTAATACGTTCACTACGCTCCAGGTTTCACTGCAATACAAGTATTTTTTAAATTAATGTAATTTTACATATATAATGTAGTTTTAATACATTGAGTAATGATTGATACCCTCAAGGTTTATAATGCATATATAATTAAGTTTTTTATATAATTTGGGAATAATCACATTTTTTTTAGTATTTAAAATAAAATACAAAGAAAACAACATTAAAATTTAGCCCTTTTGCTGGACAGTCAGGGGGTTGGTTAATGGACAAAATCGAACCAATGGGGTGCGAAGGGGGGGGAGTCTTTTTGTGAAAACAGAAAAAAAAACCTGTAACTTCTTAATTATGATACGTATCAAATCCGTTTAAAGTTCTTATTACTTCTAGGAAAAGGGCCGAAAATTTATGTATGACAGATTATTGATATAATTAAAAATGGCCTCAAGGGGGGGAGGGGGGGGGTTAAGAAGAAAAAATTCATAACTTCGTCAGTTCACAAGATATCAAATCTGCTTAAATTTATTATAAATCCTCTTAATATTATCTACAACTTTTATATGGACAAGTTTTTTGTAGAACCAACCCTTACAGCAAAAAAAAAAAAAAAAAAAAAAAAAAAAAAACGTTTGACGTTATTATTACTTCTAGGAGAAGGGCCGAAAATTTATGTATGACAGATTTTTGATATAATTAAAAATTGCCTTAAGCGGGGGAAGGGGGGGGGGGGTTAGAAGAAAAAAATTCATAACTTCATCAATTCCCAAGATTTCAAATTCGCTTAAATTTATTATAAATTCTCTTAATATTATCTAAAACTTTTATATTGACAAGTTTTTTATAGGACCAACCGTTATAGCAAAAAAAATTAAAAACAAAAAAACCCCTGCCGGCTCCGCATGCAAACAAGTTATTTTTCGAAGTAAGCGGTTCCAACTCCGGCATCTGTTCGAAACTGATACATAAAATCAAGAGGCATAAAATCTCGGTCAAGTTCGTTAATGGGCAAAATCGAACCAGGGGGGGGGGGGGCTTTTTGTGAAAACAGAAAAAAAACCATAATTTCTTAATTATGATACGTATCGAATCCGTTTGAAGTTATTATTACTTCTAGGAGAAGGGCCGAAAATTTATGTATGACAGATTTTTGATATAATTAAAAATTGCCTTAAGAGGGGGGGAAGGGGGGTTTTAGAAGAAAAAAATTCATAACTTCGTCAATTCCCAAGATTTCAAATCCGCTTAAATTTATTATAAATCCTCTTAATATTATCTAAAACTTTTAAATTGACAAGTTTTTTATAGGACCAACCGTTATACCAAAAAAAAAATTAAAAACAAAAAATTCCCTGCTGGATCCGCTTGCAAACAAGTTAGGTTTCGAAGTAGGCGGTTCAAACTGCCGCATCATCGTAAAAAAGGTCATTTCTTCCGCAATTCCCGACAAACAGGCGCCCCACGGTCTGCGTCTTCGAAATCTACCTGTGCCTGTAGGCCGAGCCGTCAGGGATTTTTTTTAATTTTTCGAGATTTATCAGAGGAGTCGTTTAATATAAGATTGCGTTTTGCTACAATTCCATTCAGAGTAGTCACCGGCATATTCAATCTCTTAGCAATTTCAACTCTTGTTACGTTTGGGTTGCTATCAACTTCTTTCAAAATTTTGATTTTGTCTTCAATTGAAAAGGCCTTTCTTTTAATTCCCTTGTCCGACATTTTGAAGAGGAAAAAATAAATAAGATTTTTTTTCGTGAATTTTCCAAGAGAGATTTGACGCTTACACTCACTCAAAAACAGATTGAATGAGCCAAACTGAACACAGCTTTGGTTTGGAATGAACCAAACATAGCTTTGGTTCATTCCATTCCTGGAAAGGGGTGAAAGAGACTCTATTCTAAGAGAAATCAACTGGTCAACTTAAAGAACTACCCCTGAGTAGGAGCAAACCATTTCTCTTTAATCCCTTATCAGTCACTATTGTTGCAGCCATAAGGGACTAGGACTTACCCTCTCTCTACATTTCATCAGACAAACTGATATGAAGGTGAAATAAAGGTGACGACAATCCTTTTCAATCTTAAATGTGCCCTTTTGAATAGCGAAGAATATAGAGAAATGCTTTTCCAGTACAGAATGGGGGGAAAAAATCCCTCAAAAGACCGAAGTAAACGTGTTTTGAAAGTAAAATTAAGGGGAGAAAAAACTTCTTAAGCGGAAAAAGTTTGGAACTAAACTTTTTAAATGGGTTATTTTAACATTGTAAGAATAGGAAAAAAATGGGAATTGAAAATATAAACTTCTTAAGCGGGAACTTCTTAAACGGGTTTTACTGTATATATATATATATATATATATATATATATGTTTCCTTTTTTTTTCCCCCTGAAAGATAAGATAAATTAGACAGAGGTTATATACACTTTGAATATAGAGGTATGGTGGCTGCTGGGACTTTTATGTTTTTTGTTGTTGTTGTTGTTGGTGGTGTATTAATCTATGTTTGTCTGTTTCATGTCGTCTACATTGTTCATTAGCCATCTGATCACTGCTCTACCTTTGATTTGTACATGTTTGTTGTTTGCAAGTTGTCTGTGCCATTGTATTTCGTTATTAACTGTGATGGTGACCAGATGGTGTGGTTGTGTGAGTAGGCAGGACGTAAGGTAGTGTTTTGAGGGCCCTAATTCCCCGCATATGCATTCTGGAGAGCTAAATTTAGTAAGTCTATGTAGGTATTGTGGGAATGCTCCATGTTCTGTGTAGATTTGGCTCAGTAATTTACAGCTTATAAGCCTTTTTGTGTCTACTTTTGGGAAGTATCCATGGGTTGTTCTACCCGTATCCCCGTAGTCCCACTTGAACTGCCATTGTTTTATCGTTAGCTCTTTTAATATACGCTTAAGGTTTGATATTGGTCTTTCTATGTGGTAGGGTCTATCATTTGTTTTATTTTTAGCCGCTTCTTTTGCTAATTCATCAGCATCCTCGATTCCTTGGATGCCAACGTGTGCCTTAACCCAATTAATTTTAAATTTGTTGTTTGATTTTCTGATTTTGTTTTGTATGTCTGCAATTAGTTTTACTGTGTTGAATTGTTTTCTGAGTGCTAATATTGCTGATAGGCAGTCCAAGTGAATGCTATAATCCATCCCTGTTTCGTTGCCCCATTCTGTTGCCTTTAGTATCGACAGTAGTTCGGCTTGGAAGACACTGTTATGTTTCCGCAATGGTGTTGACCATAGTTTAATTTTTTTGTAGTTTTTGTATGCTACGAAAGCCGATCCCGTAGCGCCTGATTCCAATTTTGAGCCGTCTGTATAAATTGTTATATCTGTTTCGTTGTAGCCTTATCTTTGGTTCTGTTGTTTCTGCTGGGTGCGTTTCCCATATATTTATTTTGTTATCGTAGTCTGTTGGTTGAATTGTATTACCGTATAATTTACATGTTTCTCTTAACCTTGTAATTGTTCCATATGTTGCTTCATATTTGACATGTAGGTGTATTGGAATCAGGCCCGCCAGTAGCTGAAGGGCTGCTGTTGGGGCGTTGACTGTGGTCAGCAGAAAATGTCTTTGGCAAGTGGTTAGGACCGCTTTGCTTCTGACATTTAATTTGTGTCCCCAGATTGGGGCTGCATATGTTAGCACTTTTTCTGCTACTGTTCGATACCAAATTTTTATGATGTCTGGTTTCATTCCCCAACCTCTTTTTGTCATTTGTCCCAGCATATTGAATGATTTGCGTATATCATTCTTACATGAAAAATGTATTTTTGCTATGTGCCTGCTTGCTATAAAAAGACGTGACAACGAGCTTTTTAATCCCTAGAAGTTTAAAATTAGTGTTAGTTAACGTGATAGGGATCGCAGCATTACAGAATTTCATGTACTTTTGAAATTCCTGTACAGCGATATTGTTGCATTCAGGGATGAGGTTTTTATTTTATTTTTTTTTAATGGTCGCGAAGCGCTTATACATTATTATGCGTTATGGTGATCGCAGGATTATCTAATTTCATTTATTTTTTATATTCTTATTTTTATACCCTTTTATTTAACTCAACCTGATTTTTGCATGTAAAGTTAGAATTTTGTAATTGATATTTCACTAACTTCCTTATATGCTAGAATTATAAAAATCATGTACACGGTTGTGTCCGATGATAATACAAATACATCATTTTAATGTTTTTAAAAACTTAATTATAAATTAATTTTAAAACATTTTTTCGGTAACCGGTTGTAGGTGATAAATCGTCCAATGTTATTTATGGTTACAATTGTATACTAGTTACAACAACAATGCATTTAATGATGCGCCAAAATTGGCCAACTGGCTGTGAACAGCAACAGCGATATATTTTTATAACTAAAAAGTAGACAATATAAATTAAAAATAAAGAGCGTAATAAATGTTTTAAAAAATACGTTTTAATCAATAGTTTCATATTAATTAAATTATAATTATATGCTGAGAAATCAATTTAGAAGTCCTAAAAAGATAGTTTAAATCAAGACCCCCTTGGGAGCTTGGTTTAAATGTTTTTTTCTTTCCTGTTGCCGTATTTTAAAAGAGAAACAAGGCAAAAATTATATATATATTTTAATAAATTCACTAGCTCGCGCTTTCTACCAAACGTAAAAAAAAAAAAAAGTGTGACTTTATTAACGCATTGTAACAGAAATCTTTAAGGGGGAAAAAAAATGAACTGCAGTCATGAAATAGGGCGTGATTTTAAAGATAAAAAAAAAGTGGTTTTTTTTTTTTCTTTCTTTCTTAAACTATTTTTGCTTTGATACTTATTTTCAGGGTTTTCCTGAGTGCGAAGAACTTATAGATGCATATGCATTATAGTGGTGGCGGCATTACCTAATACAATGTATTTTTGAGATTTTAATGCATTAAGGTTGCTGTATCCAGTGATTTATTTTTTTCGTTTTCATGAGTGATGCAAAGCGCTGATATGTGTATTAGTGATCGCGGCACTACCTAATGCTTTGTATTTTTTTAGATTATTCTACAACGAGGTTGTCCCTACAATTCCCTTTGTAGTGGCTCTGGTTTAAATTCATAAGATATTTTGCCTGGGCAGTTTACCTATTGCGAAGTCGGGACAACTGGGCTATTTATTTATTTATTTTAACAAAGAGGGAATTAATGGGTTAATTGATCCCTGTCCGTTGGATGTACCTCTTAGCTGTGGCCAGGACGGTGCGAAGAGAAAACTGCGCCCGGGGCAAAGTTTCAATTTGGCGCCCCCCCCCCCCCCCTCTTTCTTTTTGTGACATGTAGCACAAAACTGATAAAGCACAGAGGCAGAAATAAATTCTATTGAATAAACATTTCGAGTTTATTTTGGAACTTTAAAAGGTTTAATTTTAATTCAGAAATTGCAAACAACTAAATATCATAAGAGAAAATTGCACTTATTTATTGGAGAGTAAATGATATTTTGCGACAGTTTGCAGACAAAAAGAAATTCCCCCGAAAATGATAGATGACCAAAAAATGAAAAAATAAATAAATTAAACCGTGGTTGGTAGTGTAAATTTGACGTCCCCTCAATTTCCGCGCCCGGAGCGAAGGACCCCTTCGCATGGCTATGGCTATGGCATTACGAGATGTCATGACTTAGCCCGCTCTGACGTGTCAATAAAATCAGCCAATAAGGCAGGGTTTTTTCTCCCCCCCCCCCCCGAAAAAAAAATTATACGTAAAGAGAACATTTGTTTTGATTAATTCAACATTTTTTTTTCACGTTTATCGCTGTAATCATTATTCTGTAACATTATTGTTTCAGATTTGTGTAAGGTATTTTAGGTAGATTTCATAAGAAATACTGCCTATTACCAGGGCTGCGGAGTCGGAGTCGGGCCTATTTTTGGACAAAAGAGTCGGAGTCGGAGTCACTAAAAAACAGGCCGACTCCGACTCCTACTCCAGCTTGTTTTTTAGACAGTTTGAAGTGAAATTAAACCAATTCTATGTAATTTTAAATGGATAAACTGAATTATTATTTTTATATTAACTATATATACAAGGAAACCCAGGTTAAACAGGTCCAATATACTGTCCAGTTTACAGTGTATATGAAAACTGCTTTTAATTGAAATCTTAAGTTTATATTTTATATTAGTATGCAGTACTTTTTCTCAGTTTTTGGGGTTTGCAGAACTCGAGGTAATGCGAAAATTGGAAGTTTCTGCTCTTTTTGGAGTCCATAGAATCCGTGATATCATTGCAATAGAAAATTTTTCACTTTTTTTTCTTGTTTCCCTTAGATTCTTCAGGTCCGTAAGACCAAGAGTAATGCTGAAATTGTAGTAATTTTTCCCCTTTTTTTCGTGTGCATAGAACCTCCTTGACTACCTATCACAGCTTATACCCATAATTCATCCAAAAATATACACATCATATACTTCAAGGTCAAACAGGAATATAACAGCAGATTGCAGTGTTGCCAGTTGAGTTTTTTTTTATTCTGATTGCTTGATTGCTGCCTTTTTTTTTTAAATAGTAATATTTCCTTTATTTAATGACAAATTTAATAAAGCGACTATTACTATTTCAAAACAAATGACAGCAATAAAGCAATCTGAATAATAGAAATCAACAGGCAGTACTAGTACTTTAAACGTCCCGGAGTCGGAGTCGGATCCTTTGAAATTTCAGGAGTCAGAGTCGGAGTCGGTTCCTTTGAAATTTCAGGAGTCAGAGTCGGAGTCGGTCATTTTTCCCACCGACTCCGCAGCCCTGCCTATTACATTCTCTCTCCCTTAAGTTGGAATTTTTGAAATATTTTTGCAGATCTACGCCGATTATGACTCCTAGAACCCAAAACCACCCCCAGTTCAAAACTTTATATATCTATCTATATCACTTTTTTATGGACACTATAACTTCAATAATTCTGCACAAATCTCTTCCAAACTGATACATAAAATCTCGGTTAAGTTCGTTAACCCTCTCACTGACAAGCGTGTTAATACGTTCACTACGCTCCAGGTTTCACTGCAATACAAGTATTTTTTAAATTAATGTAATTTTACATATATAATGTAGTTTTAATACATTGAGTAATGATTGATACCCTCAAGGTTTATAATGCATATATAATTAAGTTTTTTATATAATTTGGGAATAATCACATTTTTTTTAGTATTTAAAATAAAATACAAAGAAAACAACATTAAAATTTAGCCCTTTTGCTGGACAGTCAGGGGGTTGGTTAATGGACAAAATCGAACCAATGGGGTGCGAAGGGGGGGGGTCTTTTTGTGAAAACAGAAAAAAAAACCTGTAACTTCTTAATTATGATACGTATCAAATCCGTTTAAAGTTCTTATTACTTCTAGGAAAAGGGCCGAAAATTTATGTATGACAGATTATTGATATAATTAAAAATGGCCTCAAGGGGGGGGGAGGGGGGGGGGTTAAGAAGAAAAAATTCATAACTTCGTCAGTTCACAAGATATCAAATCTGCTTAAATTTATTATAAATCCTCTTAATATTATCTACAACTTTTATATGGACAAGTTTTTTGTAGAACCAACCCTTACAGCAAAAAAAAAAAATAAATAAAATAAAATAATCCCTGCCAGCTCCGCTTACAGATACAGGTAGATTTCGAAGTGGGTGGTGCCAACTGCCGCATCATGGCAAAAAGGTCATTTCTTCTGCAATTCTCAATAAACAGGACCCCACGGTCTGCGTCTTCGAAATCTACCTGTGCCTGTAGGCCGAGCCGTCAGGGATTTTTTTTTTAATACGACTTAATCAAGTCATTCTAATAGTATTTCAGAAAATGTAACATTTTGTTTAAAAATATATATCTGAAAACAGTGTGAGATAAAACTTTTTTATCTCACCTTTTATTTCACTTTATCTAGCTTTTCGCGGTACAATGCTTCATGCTTGCTTAGTTTATGATCATATCATAAAAGTTGTCCATAAAAAAAATAAAAAAAACGTTTTATGTTGTTTGTATGCGTCAGTCAAATAAAAAATAGCATCACGCGTCCAGTTTAAAAAGATAAAAGGAGTAAAGTAAAAGTATGCCGTGGTTATTACAATTTTTTTTTCTCTATATTATTCTAATCAATTAATTTAAATACCATATAGAATCAATCCCAGAATCCAGAAGTTCGGACCATATTTATTCTGGAAAACTTGTTGCTTGCAAGAAAACCATCAAAGAAGCACCCATTGGATCAGATTTATAAAATACTAGCTGACTGCCGCCCGGCGTTGCCCGAGCCCTTGTAATAAACTTAAATCTCTTAAAAAACGGAACTCTGGCCACGGTCTACGATGGCTTCGGAACCGTATACTGGGCATGTTCGTACGCTCTGGAAAATCTTTTATTTCCCTCTACCACCGCCAGGGGAGCATTCTGTTCTAAACAAACCTCTTTCCGAACGAACTTCTGAGACACACTCTCAGAAATAAAACACTCAATTTTGACGATTCCGCAATCCTCAGGCCTCATTTCGTTATTTTTGACAATCATTTCGTCACAGAGTCACGTGGTTTTTCACGAAACTGTTTCCTCGCTGTCAAAAATCACTTTTGACGATTCCGCAATTCTTGAGCTATATTTCGTCATTTTTGACAATCATTTCGTCTCAAAATTAAGTGATTTTTAATTAAATGGAATATCTCAAATATTTAACAAAAATGTTTCCCCATTCCCGGCCAGATTATTTTTGTTACAAAATCGTTCAAAAAAAAAAAAAAAAAAATACACGGAAGTATTAAATTTACAATATATTAATGAAAACAGAAACAAAAATATTTCATCTTTGGGGGCCGCTATAACACGAATGTACCAAATTTCTACTTTATTTTTTATATCTGATAATTTGCGTCTATCCTTTTTGTAACGATTTTATGCATTTCTACTGCCTATTCAAAGATAAATTTTTCTGAAGTTACAGAATTTCGTTAAAAACGGTTAAAATAGTAAAATGCGAACATCATTTTGTCCATTTTCGACCGAAAGCATCAACATTTCCCCAATGTTTAAAAAAAAAAAATACAATTTTAGGAGCTCTTTTTTATTTAAGAAATATATTCATATAATGAAAATATAAAAATATGTATAACTGACCCCTCTATAAACAGTAATCTTATCCGCTAAAATTGATGAACTCGCCTCCAAAATATGCACTTCAAAATTAATTATTTTTGATCAACAAATTTACTAGACCATATTTTAATCATTCATTGAACAAAAGAAATTTCTCTAATAAATTATATTAATTAAGCCATTTTCTAATTATTTATTAACCATAGAAAAACCATAATAATAATCTAGCCTTATTAATTAAAACATGCAGAAATTGTAACAGCACCGATAAAAATACAATCTGCTTTCTAAAAATATAAACACACATCAACATCCCGTAAATGCATTTAAAATCAAATAAATCCGAAGTCCCGCTGGCTAAGTGGTCAGAGCATTTGTCTGCAAATCTAAAAGTCGCGCGTTCGAACCCCTTGAAGACTTGTGAAGAGTAATCTTATTTTTTTCCTAGTCAATTAAAGATGCTTCTAAAAACTCCGATAGATGGAACCACCAACCTTTTTTTTTTGGAACTTTCAGAGAAACAATTTGACGAAAGTAATTTCTTCGTAATTTTGAGGATGCAAATTTACTCGATTTGACGTCCACGCTGCCTACGTTACTGTATAGTAGGCGCGCTACAAAATTGAGCTGGTTTCGAGAAGATTGGAACATTATTAGCTCAGTTATTGAAATAACCTTGAGTGAGGTGCCGAGGGGAAGGGACGTTCGAGTGTCCTTCAGAAAATGACTAATTAGGAGGCCCACTATGCATGTATAAAAATTCGTTCGTTTTGTTGAGCTAGGAACTTAATTACAAATTTGGCTTAAACTCTTATTCGGAAATAGTGGTAACCCCTACTCATAAATTTAATTTAATGTTATAAAGGGTGACTATTAAGTTAAATATAATGTTTGGAATCACTTGCGTTGAAATCGGAAAGATAGTTGCTGATATATAGAAACGGGGCATAGTTAGAGAAAAACCTTGAAGGGGTGGGAGGGTTGTTCAAGTACCCTTCAGCAAATGACTAATTAAGAGGAGCACTACGCATCTTTCGAAATTCGTTCGTTTGCTTAAGCTAGGAACTTAATTACAAATTTGGCTTACACAATTATTCGGAAATAGTGGTAACCGCTACTCATAAATTTAGTTTAATGTTATAAAGAGTAACTATTAAGTTAATTGTAATGTTTGGAATCACTTGCGTTGAAATCGGAAAAATAGTTGCTGAAATATGGAAACGGGGCATAATTAGAGGAAAAACCTTAAAGGAGGTCCCGGGGTGGAGGGGATGTTCAAGTGCCCTTCAGCAAATGACTAATTAGGAGGACCATTATGCATCTTTCAAAATTCGTTCGTTTGCTTAAGCTTTGAACTTAATTACAAATTTGGCTTACACAATTATTCGGAAATAGTGGTAACCGCTACTCATAAATTTAGTTTAATGTTATAAATAGTGGCTATTAAGTTAATTATAATGTTTAGAATCACTTGCGTTGAAATCGGAAAAATAGTTGCTGAGATATGGAAACGGAGCAAAGTTAGAGAAAAAAACCTTGAAGGGGGATCCCGGGGGGGAAGGGATGTTCAAGTGCCCTTCAGCAAATGACTAATTAGGAGGACCACTGTGCATCTTTCAAAATTCGTTCGTTTCCTTAAGCTTTGAACTTGCTTAAGCTTTGAATTTAATTACAAATTTGGCTTAAACTATTATTCGTAAATAGTGGTAACCGCTACTCATAAATTTAGTTTCATGTTATAAAGGGTGACTGTTTAATTAATTATAATGTTTGAAATCACTTACACTGAAATTGGAAAGATAGTTGCTGAGATATGGAAACGGAGCAGAGTTAGAGAAAAAACCTTGAAGGAGGGGCCGGGAAGGGGGGGGGGTTGTTCAAGTGGCCTTCAGCAAATAACTAATTAGGAGGATCACAATACATCTTTAAAGATTGATTCATTTGGTTAAGCTAGGAACTTAATTTGAAATTTGGCTTAGACTATTATTCGGAAATTCTGGTAACTGCTTTCTGGAAATACACCTTGAAGCTTAAATGTAATTCAGAGCTCGAAATGGAAAAATTCACGAACCGGAACGCTATTTCAAAATTATTGTTCACTAATTTTTTTTTTTAAGTATAGACAACTTAATTTCTAACCATACAAAAACATTTTTAAAAATACATGCAAGATTCTAAATAATAAAGAAAGTTAGAGAGAGCACAATAAGCTAGACATATAAAATCGCTACGTTTACGTGACGGAAAACGACATTTTTATTTAGTCACTCAAATTCAAAGAGGTTGGATGTAGGATCGAGATCACTGTATGAAATATGAGTATTGAATATAAACAAAACATCAACAGTTAATTGTTTCACACTGCGTATACCTTTAACGCAGGTCGCCAAGCCCGTAGAGAGTATTTAGCTGAAAACTGCTAAATGCATTGGCATCTGTTATATTTTCCTTCAAAGTAGGAATTTCATTTTAGACTAGGATTACAACTCTCTAAAGTAACATAAAAGTTATTTTTATTTTGGGGGCTTTTGTGTGGTAAAAAATTGAATTATATTTCGGGCTTGGAAATTTTCTTTTTATTTAAACCTGCATTAAGGTGGATTTACTTTGAGATTTTTGCTTGTTACGTTTCCATAATTTACACACAAAACGAGAAAATTTTCATAATATGGCAAGATCAGTCAAGGTTGAACCGGACAAATTTAAAAGGAAAAATGAACAAATTAAACACCTCCAAATGAGGATTGAGGAAAGGGTTAGGCTTGGGGCTCTGAAGCATCGACGAACACCTGCGGCTTCGAGATCTATGTTCGACTCCAAAAAATCAAATTAATGTACTTTAATACCAATAACCTTTCAGGTGTTATTCCAGTAAAATTTTGGTACATATAAAATAACATTTAGGGGTAAAATAATCAGTTAAAAAAAAAAAAATCCCGTAGGACTTCAATGTGTACAAATAAATAAATAAATAAGAAATAGTTTGGAAGAAAAAAATTTGCAATTAAATATCGGTTTTAGCACGAAAATTATTCACAGGTTTGAGTAATATTATATTTATAACTCTCAAAAATTTTAAAGCGTTTGGACATTAAGAACTGTTCTCTTTAAAATTAAATGACTCGATGTGGAACAAAAAAAAAGTGAGAAAAAAACGCTTTTAAGCTGTCGATAGCAAAATAATTATTATGTCCGTTTGGAAAGATTTTCGTTTAAATATATAAAATCATTCAACATTGATTTTAGGTATATTTAAGGCTATTATCATGGACCCGGGCAATGCCGGGCGGGTCAGTTAGAAATATATATATATATATATTTATTTATTTAATGTACATAACCAAGTACATAAAAAGTTCAATTTTCACCAAAATGTACTATAGCAATCGCTTTACAGCCGTGGGTACGGGTGGTAGCTTATCACAGTGATATTGCACGTATTTATTTGGATGAACCTAGACTAGAACGGAAATATTAATGTTTTTCATGAACTGTAACAATATGTTTTAAAAATTGTTCAAACCGGAATGATATTTACCATAATTTCACGAACCGGAACAATATTTGTTCTAATTTCACGAACCGGAACAATATTTGTCCTAATTTCACGAACCGGAACACTGTTCCGGTTTGCACCGGTACATTTCGAGCCCAATTAGACCCTTGCCCCTCTTCATTCTCGCAAATATAAAAAAGAATCTTATCAAAAAGTCACCTGTAAAAAATGCAGCCAAGTCTCGTAACTCATTTACCGTAAAAAGTACTGCGATCGTATAAATAGCCAAGTTTAACTATCTTATTAACTCTGAAATTTTCATTCACAAATCACTCCTAGTCTCTACATCTTTAGTTAATTATTATTTTGTGACTTGGCAATTACGCAGCACAGGGAAGTTATTACACCTTACTATGTTATGGGATGGGATGGGATAATTAAGGCAAATTATATACGCACAGATAAGTTATTACACCTTAATATGTTATAGTATTATTTGATTAAGACTAACTATATACATCACATTCTCATGCTACGTAATTGCCAAGTCACAAAATAATAATTAAAGAAAGATGTAGAGACTAGGAGTGATTTGTGAATGAAAATTTCACAGTTAATAAGATAGTTAAACTTGGCTTTATACGATCTCAGTATTTTTTACGGTAAATGAGTTACGAGACTTGGCTGCATTTTTTACAGGTGACTTTTTGATGAGATTTCACTTCTTTTTGTAAGTAATCCTCCTTTTCTTGATTTTGGGCTCTTTTTGGAGATCATCCACTGATTTTCGACGAAGTTACCTTAAAGGAATTTCAGGTAACTAGGCAAGCACTAAGTTATGGGAGGGGGCGAGTCAAAAGTACTCTCAACTGCTTCCAGGAAAGGTGCTATCCATCTGAGATATTACTCGCAGCCTAGATACTTGATATTTAGCACAAAAGTACTGTTTAGGATAAAAAGAAAGCTAAAATTAAAATTTTCGGAAATTTTCAATATATCAAACTATATTTAACTTTTCGAAGTTGTTGGGTTTTTTTTTTTTCGGATTTTTAAATTTTTTCTTATTTTGTATCCTAAACCCTACCTTTCTGCCAAATGTCAAGCTGGTAGTACTACAAAATCGAATTATATTCAAACCTTCGACTTTTTATAAATTTATTGATTTTTCGATTTTATTTCTAAGTTTCCTGATTGTCATGCCAATATAGTAATTCTTTGATCCGTCTTCTTAGTATCATTTAGGTTCAATTTTAAAGATAAATCAAGATAATCTTAGAGTCACCATGATTTTATTTAGAAAGGACTATCAAGCCATAACCAGCCAGTAATGTCGGGAGGAGCTGTGAAGATTTTTTTTGTGCTAACATCATTTAACAATCCATATTTCATATGCAAATTAAATAGAGTATAACCTGTGAAAGAAAACAAACATGTCTATAAAGGAACCACCCATAACGTAGCCGGTCTATAGCGGAACTTTTCTATACCGAAATTAGTAAACAACAAGAACGAAAAATCATGCGTCAAGCATAGATTATGTAACACTTTCCAACGCTTCGAAAATAATTTTACAAATCATACCGTTTAATAAGCTAAAAGATGACATCTAAGTAAACAATTTGGAAAACGCATAATACATTTTAAAACATAATTTCAGGAATTTCCAACATATACAATATTCAGAAAAATATCCGAATACTTTTATTCAGCCCTGTATAGGATCTATAGATCTGTATATATATTACATAGGATGCTAAATTTTAGTTCAGTTAGGAAACGCGTAGCACAGTTTAAAATTCTCCGTCTGGAGTTTCTGTCACTAAACGGAAATGTGTCCGCGAAATTTTGTGCTTCCCTGTATAGGATCTACAGAATTTATACACATCACGTAATAGACAAAAATCGAGTTAAAATTAAAATCGTGTTCAGTAACTTAAAACGCACTTCCAGGAATTATTGTTAACAGACAGTTGAGAATTCTTTTGTGTGTCCCTCTAAATGAACGATGACTGCTATACACACAATATTCTGTTGTAAGCCTCTTGTAATGCACCTTAGTGAAATATATAAATTTCAATGCGTTTAAATAGTGAAACATTATTTAAATAAACCGCAGGCGATTTTTCTCCATAGATGTAATGTAACGGAATTCTTTTGACTGTCCCTGTAAAGTAACTATAAGTTCTATGCACACCCTATTCCATATTCAGCTTTGTCTAATGCACCTTAGTGATATATATAAATTTCAATGCGTTTAAAATAGTGAAACATTATTTAAATAAACCGCAAATGATTTTTCCCCATAGACCACAATGTAACGGAATTCTTTTGAGTGTCCCTGTAAAAAAACTATAAGTGCTACACACTTCCGTTGAAATAGGGAACATGCTATAGATAACGACAATAACATATAAAAATTGCAGAGCAATCCGAGCATATTTACGGGAGTTAGAGCACGGACAGACGGCCAGACGGCAGACGGCCATACGGCCAGACAAACCGAAGTCATAAACACTTTTCAACTAGGTTGGAAAGTGTTAAAAAGAAAAAAACATAAAACAATTACGGGAGGTGTAATAGCTAATATTACAATTATCTTAAAACTCATGTTTCTAGAACTACAAAATCGAATTGTTTTCGATTTTTTACAGATATTTCGATTTTATTTTCGAATTTTACAAATTTTTAAAAGTTTCTTTTTTGAATCGTAAATATTACCTTTACACTACATTTTAAGTCTCTAACAAGATCGAATTATTTTCAATTTTTGATTTTTTTCGAATTTTGTTTTCGAATTTTCCGGATTTTTTTATTTTTTCTTATTTTGTATCCTAAATACTACCTTTATTCCGAATTCCAAGTGTCTAGCGCAACAAAATCAGATTATTTTCAAATTTTTTTTTTTCGATTTTTTCAATTTTTTTACTTTTATTTTCGATTTTTATTGTGTTTTTGATATTTTTTTTTTCTGAATTGTAAACACTACCTTTACACCAAATTTTAAGTTTCTACGACTACAAGATCGTATTATTTTCAATTTTCAATTTTGTTGGAATTTTCGAATTTCCTGGATTTTATAATTTTTTCTTTCTTTGTAGCCTAAACACTAACCTTTATTCCATATTTCAAGTTTCTAGGCCTACGGAATCCACCTAATCTTTTTGATGACGCGTGAGTGAGTAAGTGAGTGAGTGACAAAAAATCGAAACTTTCAATTCATATATCGTTTGCACTAGAAAAGACAGAAATGTGAAATTTTAAATTTTGGTCTTATTTGCCACATACTATATATAAACGAAGTTTCTGCTTTTTGGGATACACCAGCTCAAAGCTATGGGGAGGTCAAAAGTGCCCTGAGTTGCTTCCAGAAAAGGATGCTTACGGCTGTGCTCCTCCAGATACAAAATTAATAATTCAGGAAAATTCCAACAAATCAATCTTTTTTCAATTTTTTTTCGACTTTTTCAAAATTTCGATTTTTTTTTAAATTTTCTTGATTTTTTAACTTTTTTTTTCTATCCTAAGTTTTCTATCCAGATTTCAATTTTCTAGTTCTACAAAATCGAATTGTTTTCAAATTTTCGATGTTTTTTCGATTTTTTCAATTTTTTAATTTAATTTTCGATTTTTATTGTGTTTTTAATTTTTTCTAATTCTGAAATCCAAACACTACCTTTACGCCGAATTTTAAGTTTTTAAGGCTAAAAGATCAAATTATTTTCATTTTTTCAATTTTTTTTCGAATTTTTGATTTTTTTTTTTTCGAATTTTCTGGTTTTTTTTCTTTTTTTCTTTTTCTGTATCCTAAATACTACCTTTACTCCAAATTTGAAGTTTCTAGCGCGACAAAATCGGATTGTCTTCAAATTTTCGATTTTTTTAATTTTGCTTTCGATTTTTTTGGTGTTTTTAATGTTTTCTTTTGCTGGATGCTAAACACTACCTTCATACCAAATTTTAAGTTTCTAAGACTACAAGATTGTATTAATTTCAATTTTCAATTTTGATGGAATTTGTTGAATTTTCGAATGTTTTTTTTTTTTCGAATTTTCCAGATTTTGTAATTTTTTCTTTCTTTGTATCCTAAACACTACCCTTTTTCCAAATGTCAAGTTTCTAGGGCTACGGGATCTACCTAATCTTTTTGATGACGCGTGAGAGTGAGTGAGTGACAAAAAATCGAATGTTTGAGTTCATATATCGTCTGAACTAGAAAAGACAGAAACTTGTAATTTTAAATTTTGGTTCTGTGTGCCAAACACTCTAGAAAAACGAAGTTCCGGGTTTTTGGGAAACTCCAGAGCATGAGATATGGGGGGGGGGGGGGGGGTCAAAAGTGCCCTAAGTTGCTTCCAGAAAAGTATATGCTTACGGCTGTGCTCTCTCGACTTGGCGGAGGCACTGCCGTGCCTCCAGATCTGTTAAATAAACTTTTCTGCATTAACAATCTCTATCATAAGAATATATGTCATGTAAAAAAAAAAAAAAAAAGAAAAAAAAAAACTTAAACGCGATTAATTTGAAGAAAAATGTGCCTGGAAAATATTTCAATCAGGGACATGACGTATGTGTAATTTGTCATGTGCAGGTGGCGGGACATTCGCAAGGCTCTACGCTGATAACTTCAATCCATATTGACACTATTTAGTTAGAAATCCCTATCTATGCATCGCTACTCTGGTTTATTTAATTACTTCTGTGAAGATGCGATGCAACCAACCAACCCAAGAGAAAAAAGCGTATTTTTGATGAGAGTTCTTTGTAAATATTAATTAATATTTCAGTAAATAATTGAAATATTAAAATTCTGAGGCTCAGGTATACCAGGAGAGGGTTTGGACTACCTAAATCTAAATTTACAGACTTCTAGGTGCGCTAAATTTTCCTAGCCATCGCCAACAGACACACAGAGCGAAACTTTCTTTTATTAGTATACTAGCTAATCCGCCCGGCGTTGTCCGGGCCCGAAATATTAATAATCTGTTCTATACGAATATGACTGAAATCTGTAAGGCTATCGAAATCAAGTCGAATGAGGCAAACCCCGTCGTAATCGGGCTCATAAAACCCAAGATCGGAAAGCGCATCCTGGCGGTCGAAAGTGCAGCTAAAATATTTAAGGCTATAGATATCAAGTCGAATGAGACTAACCCCGTCGTAATCGGGTCCATAGAACCAGACTCCTATAGTTCCACTTTCCACCGCCAGGGAGCGCAGTCTGTTCTGGAAGAGGCCTTTTCAGAACACTTGACCCAACCAAATTTCCTAGTAGAATTGAAATTTAACTACGGGTAAACATTGCCAAAATAGCGGAAATCGCGAAAATGGGTTACGTAATCGATCGGTTTCTAAAGGGTTAATGTAGATATTTTTTAAAACCCAACCGTGCATTTTGAAGAAAATGAACGTGTCTATGATCTGGAGTCTACTGTTTGTCCGTACTTGCATTTCCCGAGTCGATGCCGATTTTTAAATCTGGGCCAAAAAAAGGAAATTCGCGTGAGTGAGTTTTGGAAAGGATTTCTTTCGGAGGGTTAAAATTAAATTTCTTCAAAACGGATACCAGATTTTTAAAAACAAAGGGATATAGATTAGGCACGGTATTTTTAGTTTTTCGTATCTTGTTTATAAACGCCAATTCGGATTTTTAAAGATAGGAGAAATAGTTAAAAAAGCGAAATTGACTTACGGTTAAAAACGTTTTCGAAAGGGTTAACGTGATTTATTTTTTAAACTAAAGGTTTCTGCCTAAACCCGATAGAACGTAGATGTCTTTAGGTGTATTTGCTTTTTGTTTGGTTATTTTAGAAAGCCAATACCAGATTTAATATATAGCAGAAAATCGGAATTCGCAAAAGAGAGTCCTGCGCACGAATTTTTTTTGAAGGGTTAATATTCGTATTTTTCAAAAATAAATACAGATGTCGAAAAAGGAATAAATGTAGATATTGTCTGGTATTTTTAGTTTTTCGTACCTGTCTCTGAATCGCCGATGCAAATTTTTAAAAATTACCAAAATCGCAAAAATTGCAAAACTGCATACAGAAAATATACTTTTTCGAAGGGTTAATTTTTGCATTTTTTAAAACCAAAGGTGGCTTTAAAAAGGACAAAGACAGTTCTTTAATTTGGTGACCTTAGTTTTTCCGTGTCTTTGGTATTCCGGTAGATGCAAGGCTCGGAAAACGGGAGAAAATAAAAAACATGAATTCGATGCTTTTTGATTATTTTTTTTGAAAGGGTTAAATGTAAAAATTTTTCAAACCAACCAGATCGTTCGAGACGTAAAAGTATGTTCTTTTAGAATATGTAGACGGTTTTTCCGTATTTTTAGCCTTTTGTCTATGGCGAATTTAGAAATACTTAAAAAAAAACGGAATGTCTTCTGCTTTCTTTCTTCTGTTCCGGAAGATACGGAAATTGGTTTCTGCGCTGGCACCAGTTAGCTTCAGAATAATGACTTTTTTATTTGTGATCTTTGATCAGTTTTTAATTGATAACTACTTTAATTTTCAAACTTTTAAAATTCTGAGGCTCAGGTGCACATGGCCAGACCTTGGACAATCCACACCTAAATTTCCAGACTTCTAGGTGGGCTAGATTTTGCTAGCCATCACCAACAGACACACACATAGAGCGAAACTTTCTTTTATTAATATAGATAGATTAGCTGAAGTACCGACGTTGTCCAGGATATTAAGGACGTTTGATTAGAAAAATCAATTTCAAAAACATGTCAAACACAGTAAAAGAAAGTAGTTGACATACAAATGAATCTAATGAAAACCCATTCTAAAAATATGTAAATTTATATAATAAACGCATCAGAACAGAATTCAGCTATAAATCAACTTGCTTTCATTCATCATTGAAGCAATAAAAACTAAAAAAGGAAAATGTCAAACTGTCTTTGAATTGTACATGATGGAACGAACTGAAAAACAATTACTCCAAATCTCATTTTCTTCAACGTATTGTACAATACAGCTTCTCCAGGTAACTGTTCTTGAATCTTCAAATTAATGTTGTTCACACTGTAATTTATTAGTGCAAGAATCGCACGTTCGCAGTCGAATATTTGGAAATATTTTCGCCTTGAATTCTTCAACAGACACACCTGTGTTACAAAAGGCTTCTCTGATTTTGAACAGACCAGTTACTGGATGAATCGGTATTAATCCATTCCCCATATTTTACAAATGGTTAGAAAATTGACGATCCAATATATTTCCATCCAGACGAACGCTCATAATTTTTAGTTAGTCGCAAACAGCGAACATGCCTCCAAAGCAGGGCTTAAATTGCGCCGGAGCCCGGCTTCGGTACTTCTCTGCTTTTAGTAAATTTTTAAATATTGGTCGGAATTCACCGGAGCCCGGTGCAAGCGCTTCCGAAAAACCGAAGTCTAAATTACCCTTTTCTTTTCCTCCCATATCGAAGCTTTTGCATTATTTTCTATCAAAACACTATATATGACATAATGTATTGCACGCGTAGGAAATGGAGGTGAAATGGGCTCAATTTTTATATCATTCTGCGTGTTTGAACTCAATCTGTCTGTAAATTAAAAAAATGTATATTTATTTATCTCTTTATCCTTCTCTATTAAAAAAAAGTCCTTCCGGCCTGTACCGGGAGGAAAAGGTAGCTTTCCTATATCTTCGGTTTAAAATTTTAGCTAATGTTACTCGAAAACAGCAAGTTAAAATGCAAAGAAACGGTTACAAAAGATTCGTTATTACTGAATTTGAATAAGAAATTCGCCAAATTATTGAGCAATAGTCAAATTGGCTTCATTTAAGAAGACTTATTTTGGTCGCCAAATTTGGCGATAATTCGCCAAATGTCGCCAAGTTTGGCGAGAATTTGGCGCTAACGGATATGAATATATAGTTTTATGCGTTTGATTGGGAAAATTATTACAACAATGAAAATTTTTGTAATGTGCTGTCTTGTTTCAAAATGTCAGCCACCCTAGAATTTCAAACTGCTCTATCTCAGCCGTTTTTTAAGATAGAGGTAAAACAAAAAATGCTCTGGAATCCTCGTTTCAAGGCCAATCACTGAATTAAAAAATAAATTTGAATTTTTAACTTTTTTGTATATTTATTTTAGTTTTAAATTTTTAAATGGCCGCCATCTTGAAACAAAATGGCGGACCAAGCTGGCCAACGAACTCGGTCGAGACATTGGTGAGCTTAATACACACAATTAGTTTCATCAAAATTGATTTATAAATACGAGCGTTATCGTATGACATAGGTCAGATATATATATATATATATATATATATATGGAGATATATATATATATATATATATAAATCAACATTTGAACGGAGGGTGGTTTTGGGGTCTGGGGGTCATGATCGGTGAAAATGTATCGAAATTTTCCGGAACTGCTTTCCTCCGAACGGCTGCAATAGGTAGCTTTATACTTTTTTGTATTGAAAGCTACCTAAAAGTAATCTGGAACTGAGCCAAAAACGATTTAGAAATGGACCAATCAAATTCTGCGTAGATATTCCGGGTTATTCTCATCGCTTTTTTACTAGGGACTTTTTTGAGGAACTATTACCTTTTTTTCTAGCCATCCTACGGATTCGAAAATCATACCACCAGACGCGAAATATAACAAGCTTTCAGAAATTAAAAAAATTATCACCGTCGGACAATAAAAACTCAAAAAATCCTTAAAAATCGAGTAAAAAATCTTTCATTGAAGATTTTTTTATATTGTTGCCAATTTCGAAATAAGCGCAAAAGATTATGTTTTATCTCAAATAAAAAATGTATTTGCGCGAGACTATTAAAAACAATAAGGAAAGTTTAAAATAATTATTAAATTATTACGTGTTGAAAGCGGGAAATAAAGAAAATTACGTCATAAAAATTGTGTTTACACATGAATATTAAAAAGTCCTTCCGGCCTGTACCGGGAGAAAAAGGTAGCTTTCCTATATCTTCGTTTTAAAATTTTAGCTAATGTTACACGAAAACAGCAACTTAAAATGCAAATAAAACGTTTACAAAAGATTCGTTAATACTGAATTTGAATAAGAAATTCACCAAATTATTGAGCAATAGCCAAATTGGCTTCATTTATGAAGACTTATTTTGGTCGCCAAATTTGGCGATATTTCGCCAAGTTTGGCGAGAATTTGGCGCTAACGGATATGAATATATAGTTTTATGCGTTTGATTGGGAAAATTATTACAATAATGAAAATTTTTGTAATGTGCTGTCTTGTTTCAAAATGTCAGCACCCTAGAATTTCAAACTGCTCTATCTCAGCCGTTTTTTAAGATAGAGGTAAAACAAAAAATGCTCTGGAATCCTCGTTTCAAGGCCTAACACTGAATTAAAAAATAAATTTGAATTTTTAACTTTTTTGTATATTTATTTTAGTTTTAAATTTTTAATTGGCCGCCATCTTGAAACAAAATGGCGGACCAAGCTGGCCAACGAACTCGGTCGAGACATTGGTGAGCTTAATACACACAATTAGTTTCATCAAAATTGATTTATAAATACGAGCGTTATCGTATGACATAGGTCAGATATATATATATATATATATATATGGATATATATATATATATATATATATATATATATATATATATATAAATCAACATTTGAACGGAGGGTGGTTTTGGGGTCTGGGGGTCATGATCGGTGAAAATATATCGAAATTTTCCGGAACTACTTTCCTCCGAACGGCTGCAATAGGTAGCTTTATACTTTTTTGTATTGAAAGCTACCTAAAATAAAAAAATCCCTGACGGCTCGGCCTACAGGCACAGGTAGATTTCGAAGACGCAGACCGTGGGGTGCCTGTTTGTCGGGAATTGCTACTTCGAAACCAAACTTTTTTGCAGGCGGAGCCAGCAAGGATTTTTTTTTTTTTTTTTTTTTTGCTATAAGAGTTGGTCCTATAAAAAACAGGCCAATATAAAAGTTTTAGATAATATTAAGAGGATTTATAATAAATTTAAGCGGATTTGAAATCTTGGGAATTGACGAAGTTATGAATTTTTTTCTTCAAAAACCTCCCCCCCCCCTTAAGGCAATTTTTAATTATATCAAAAATCTGTCATACATAAATTTTCGGCCCTTCTCCTAGAAGTAATAATAACTTCAAACGGATTCGATACGTATCATAATTAAGAAATTATGGGTTTTTTTTCTGTTTTCACAAAAAGTCCCCCCCCCATCCCCCCCCCTGGTTCGATTTTGCCCATTAACGAACTTGACCGAGATTTTATGCCCCTTGATTTTATGTATCAGTTTCGAAAAGAAGCGGGAGTTGGAACCGCCTACTTCGAAAAATAACTTGTTTGCAGGCGGAGCCGGCAGGGATTTTTTTGTTTTTAATTTTTTTTTTTTGCTATAACGGTTGATCCTATAAAAAACTTGTCAATATAAAAGTTTTAGATAATACTAAGAGGATTAATAATAAATTTACGCGGATTTGATATCTTGTGAATTGACGAAGCTATGATTTTTTTTCTTCTAAAACCCCCCTTTTTCCCCCCTTGGGGCCATTTTTAATTATATCAAAAATCTGTCATACATAAATTTTCGGCCCTTTCCCTAGAAGTAATAATAACTTTAAACGGATTCGATACGTATCATAATTAAGAAATTATGTTTTTTTTTCTGTTTTCACAAAAAGCCCCCCCCCATCCCCCCCCCCTGGTTCGATTTTGCCCATTAACAAACTTGACCGAGATTTTATGCCCTTTGATTTTATGTATCAGTTTCGAAAAGATGCGGGAGTTGGAACCGCCTACTTCGAAAAATAACTTGTTTGCAGGCGGAGCCGGCAGGGATTTTTTTGTTTTTAATTTTTTTTTCTATAACGGTTGGTTCTATAAAAAACTTGTCAATATAAAAGTTTTAGATAATACTAAGAGGATTAATAATAAATTTACGCGGATTTGATATCTTGTGAATTGACGAAGCTATGATTTTTTTTCTTCTAAAACCCCCCTTTTTTCCCCCCTTGGGGCCATTTTTAATTATATCAAAGATCTGTCATACATAAATTTTCGGCCCTTTTCCTAGAAGTAATAATAACTTTAAACGGATTCGATACGTATAAAATAAAGAAATTATGAGGGTTTTTCTGTTTTCACAAAAAGCCCCCCCATTTCCCCCCCCTCCCTTGGTTCGATTTTGCCCATTAACGAACTTGACCGAGATTTTATGACCCTTGATTTTATGTATCAGTTTGGAAGAGATTTATGCAGAATTTTTCCAGTTATCGTGGTCAGAAAAAAGTGACATACATAGATAGATAGATAGATAGATAGATAGATATATAAAGTTTTGAACTGGGGGTGGTTTTGGGTTCTAGGAGTCATGATCGGCGTAGATCTGCAAAAATTTGTCAAAATTTCCAACTTAGGTGAGAATGTAATAGGTAGTATTTCTTACGAAATCTACCTAAAAGATGAATTAAATGTGAAAAAGCATTATAACCAGTTAAATGAAAAAGCATTATAACCTGATTACAGAAGATAGTCGCCGTTCGTGATATCATCATCATCGTCTTTTTTAAACAGGATACATTACCAGGTTTTAAGAGGCTGTGAAATCAGAACGGGGGTTGGTGAGCGTAGCGAGCAGGGGGCAGAGCCCCCTAGTATATATAAAAAAAACTAACGATTTGGAAATGGACCAATGAAAAAATGCGTAGATATTCCGGGTTATTCTCATCGCTTTTTTACTAGGGACTTTTTTGAGGAGCGATTACTTATTTTCTAGCCATCCTACGGATTCGAAAATCATACCACCAGACGCGAAATATAACAAGCTTTCAGAAATTCAAAAAATTATCACGGTCGGACAATAAAAACTCAAAAAATCGAGTAAAAAATCTCTTATTGAAAAAGCCATTTTTTTTATATTGTTGCCAATTTCTAAATCAGCGCAAATAATTATGTTTTATCTCAAATAAAAAATGTATTTGCGCGAGACTATTAAAAACAATAATAAAAGTTTAAAATAATAATTAAATGATCACGTGTTGAAAACAGGAAATAAAGAAAATTACGTTAATAATAAATCTACAAAAAATAACTTTTCAAAAGTAAAAAAAAAAGCCAAGCTTAAAAAAAAAAAAAAAAAAAAAAAAAAAAAAAAAAACGAAAGTTGTGGCTAAAAAATGGTGTGATATCAAATTTCCAAGCTTTTATTATAGTACTTATTTAACTTTTTTCCATTAAATAAGTTATCATATATATAAGTCGAGTGCTACGTATATGTTAATAGAAATCGTTTTCTCCTGTACTAAATACATCCTAACGTGTTTCTGAAAATTCAATTTTTTTCAAATTATGCATCATGGGCTTGGCGGCCATCTTTCCATATTATACACAAAATTCTAAGCACCCCTATCCGTAGTTAAAATCCGAAGTTCAAAATTGTAACTTAAGCAAATATTTTAAGCGTTTCGTTTATGGACTTGTATGTTCTGAAAATTGTGTCTTAAAATAATGATGATTTATCTTAAGGATTCATCTTATACGATTTATTTTTTAGAGTAATTAATCATTTCAAAGTAGTAAAAATCAATTTATCAAAATATCAGTCTTCCTCAATTTATCTGTCCGTAGTTAAAATCTGAATTTCGACATTGTTATAAACATATAACATTGCAAACATATTACTCTTTTACTTCAGAAATTTGGGTACTTAGAAATATGGAAAGATGGCCGCCAAGCTCATCATGCATAATTTGAAAAAAATTGAATTTTCAGAAACACGTTAGGATGTATTTAGTACAGGAGAAAACGATTTCTATTAACATATACGTAGCACTCGACTTATATATATAACTTATTTAATGGAAAAAAGTTTATTAAGTACTATAATAAAAGCTTGGAAATTTGATATCACACCATTTTTTAGCCACAACTTTCGTTTTTTTTTTGTTTTTTTTTTTTTTTTTTAAGCTTGGCTGTTTTTTTACTTTTAAAAAGTTATTTTTTGTAGATATCATTTCTTTTTTTTTTTTAAATAGATTATACATAATATCTATGAAATACTACTCTATGAAATTAACATGAGAATGTTATGTAAAATTACATTTTACTTTCAGTTATTGTTTAAAGGGTTAACTAGAAATACCAGTAGATTTTTCAATTAAACTAATTACACCCTTAGAAACAACATACTAAATGTGGCTTGTTATAATACTTGTTATCCTTCGTTAAAAAATATTACTGACTAATCCATGAGATGAGTAAAAATGGAATATGTACATAGCGCGTCAGCGCTGCTTTTGAAATCAAACGTGATATCATGCTCTTTTATTATTAGCATTAAATCCCATTGATTGGCGAATCTTTATAAAACGTAGTTAATGGTGAAAAGTAGCAAAATATCTTAGCAATTTCTTAGATTTACATTATTTTATTTAATTAAACACTGTACTCTTACAATACATTTAAATGGAAACTTAACTTCTAAAACAAAAACAATTTAACAACTGGATTCCATTAATTTATGAAAAAAATGACGTCAAAGGATCTCAGCCTGCGAACGAAATGCTTGTCCTTTACCGTGGTTTTATAGAAATAAATTAATCATATTCAATTAGTTTTCGAAAAGTTTGTTTACGTTTGGAAAGAAATTTTAAATGCCGATAACTCTTAATGTATACATTTTAGAAGGTACCTCTTCCCTCAAAATTAATTTTTTTTTAAAGATCTTTCTAAAAATGTAAATTTTATATATATTAAAAGCATGAACACTACGTCTGATTACTTTATTTTACAATATTATAAGAACACACATTTTATCAGACAATTAAATGCACTAAACCAACATAAGTGAAAAATTGACCTGCGCCAGGACTCGAACCTGAAACCTTCAGCGTACCGTTCTAGCGTTTTACCACTAAGCCACACAGATTGATATTCTAACTCGGCAATTTCTCATTCTTATTCCTCTTGGAAACAGTCATCGGCCACAATTTGCAGTCACATTTAATTGTCTGATAAAATGTGTGTTCTTATAATTATGAAGTTTTATTAAAAAAAATATCTTCAGAAAAAATGGCTGACTTGCTGATGAAATTTGATATGATTAACCCGTAACTGATTTGTGCTATTATAATACAGATGGTACACGGTCGTTGGCGGGGTTTTATCTCTGTTTTGACATAATTTTTTAGTTGCCAAGTTAATTAACGGTTTTTTGCTAATTAAGGATAGAAATGTATTTATTTTTTCACTGTATTTTATAAAAGCACGTATATTAGGTTATTACTTGTCCAAAAATGCAATCCTTTTTCATTTCTGCCCTATATTTAAATCAGTGGGTTGTTTGAAAAAAAAAGTTTGACGAAGAAAATAGTGATCATTTTAAGTAACTCGACGTTTTTAAAAAAAATCTATATCTCTGTTTATAAATCACTTATGAAGATGAGTTTGGTCTCAAATTGAAGAATTTCTTCATTAGATTCTTTTAGTTATCGTTTTTTTTTTCCTAAGACGCTTGGTTCATCTGATATCTGATATTTTAATCTGGCATCTTTGGTCGATTTAAAATTGCGAAGTTGATTGCTGTAAGCAGTAGCGGTCTAAAGTCCAATTCTTGGCGTTGTTTGTTTGGCGCTTTTTTTTTTATAGCTTGGCTTGGCAGAGCGACCGCCCTGCTTGATAAGGAAAATTGTTCGATTCTTCAGCATATAAATATTAATTTTTGAAAATTTCATTCATTTTTTCATAAAAATGCATAGTTGCGAACTATTCTTTTTTTGTGTTAACACTATTTCCGAATCACAATCCTTACTTTATTTAATCGCAGAATTCTGCGATTAATTAACATTAAAATTAGGTAAAGATTTCTATTCGGCCGTAGTGATAACTAAAAAGTGGCATAATTGACTGCTAAGTAACTGCAGATAGATATATCTCATCAAAAAGTCACCTGTAAAAAAGGCTGCCAAGTCTCGTAACTCATTTACCGTAAAAAGTACTGAGATCGTATAAAGCCAAGTTTAACTATCTTATTAATTCTGAAATTTTCATTCACAAATCACTCCTAGTCTCTACATCTTTCGTTAATTATTATTTTGTGACTTGGCAATTACATAGCACGAGAATGTGATGCATATAGTTAGTTTTAATCAAATAATACTAATAACATATTAAGGTGTAATAACTTCCCTGTGCGTATATAATTTGCCTTAATTAAATTATCCCATCCCATCCCATAACATTGTAAGGTGTAATTACTTCCCTGTGCTGCGTAATTGCCAAGTCACAAAATAATAATTAACGAAAGATGTAGAGACTAGGAGTGATTTGTGAATGAAAATTTCAGAATTAATAAGATAGTTAAACTTGGCTTTATACGATCTCAGTACTTTTTACGGTAAATGAGTTACGAGACTTGGCAGCCTTTTTTACAGGTGACTTTTTGATGAGATTTCACTTCTTTTTGTAAGTAATCCTCCTTTTCTTGATTTTTGGTTCTTTTTTGGAGATCATAAACTGATTTTCGCTAAGCCCACACTCTGTCCCTATTATTTACAGGTATCAAAAATTTGAAGCTTTAGTTTCGTTTACAAAGTACTGTAGATAAAAAGATATTTCAGGTTCCTAGGCAAGTACTAAGTTATGGGAGGGGGAGTGTCAAAAGTACTCTCAGTTGCTTCCAGGATAGGTGCTATCATCTGAGATATTACTCGCAGCCCTAGATACTTGATATTTAACATAAAAGAACTTTTTAGTATAAAAAGAAAGCCAAAATTAAAATCCGGAAATTTCCAATAAATCAAACTATATATTCCTTTTTTCGATGTTTTTTTTTTTTCGTTTTTTTTAATCTTTTTATTATTATTATTTACGGATTTTTTAATTTTTTCTTACTTTGTGTACTAAACCCTGCCTTTCTGCCAAATGTCAAGCTTCTAGGACTACAAAATCGAATTATTTTCAAATTTTCGACTTTTTATAAATTTATTGATTTTTCGATTTTAATACTAAGTTACCTGATTGTCATGCCAATATAGTAATTATTTGATCCGTCTTCTTAGGATCATTTAGGTTCAATTTAGAGATAAATCAAGTTAATCTTAGAGTCACCATGATTTTATTTAGAAAGGACTATCAAGCCATAACCAGCCAGTAATGTCGGGAGGGTAGGGGGAGCTGTGAAAATTTTTGTGGGGCTAACATCATTTAACAATCCATATTTCATATGTGAAGTAAATAGAGACAACCTGTGAAAGAAAACAAACCTGTCTATAAAGAAATCGCTTATATCGTAGCCAGTCTATGGCGGAACTTTTCTATAACGAAATTCGTAAACGAAAGAAAAGAAAACCATAATCCGGGGGGAAATAACATAAAACAATTAGGGGCGTTGTACTACCTAATAGGACAATTATCTTAAAACTAATGTTTCTAGCAGTACAAAATCAAATTGTTTTCGAATTTTCGATTTCTTAAAGATATTTCGATTTTATTTTCGAATTTAACGAATATTTTAATTGTTCCTTTTATTGAATAGTAAATACTACCTTTACACCAAGTTTTAAGTTTCTAAGACTACAAGATAAAATTATTTTCAATTTTTGATTTTTTCGAATTTTTTTTATAATTTTCTGGATTTTTTAATTTTTTCTTATTTTGTATCCTTTATTACAAATGTCAAGTTTCTAGCGCTACAAAATCAAATTATTTTGAAATTTCCGATCTTTTTCGAGACTTTTATTCTATTTCCAAATTTATTGTGTTTTAATTTTTCCTTTTTCTGCATCCTAAACAATAAGTTTACGCCGAATTTTAAGTTCTAAAGCTACAAAATCGATTTTTTTTCTATTTTTCAAATTTTCGATTTTTTTTTTCGAATTTTATAGATTTTTTATTTATTTGTTTTTTTGTATCCTAAATACTACATTTATTCCAAATTTTAAGTTTCTAGCTTTACAAAATCGAATTATTTTCAAATTTTCGTTTTTTTTCGATTTTTTTATTTTATTTTCAATTTTTGTTGTGTTTTTAATTTTTTCTTTTTCTGAATCCTAAACACTACCTTTACACCAATTTTTCAGTTTCTAAGACTACGAGATCATATTATTTTCAATTTCTCTCTTTTTCTTTCTTTCTTTCTATTTTTTTTTCTATTTTTTTTTAATTATCCATATTTTTTAATGTTTCCTTATTTAGTATCTTAAATATTACCTTTATTTCAAGTTTCTAGCGCTATGAAATCGAATTATTTTCAAAATTTCCTTATTTTTCGATTTCTTTCGATTTTTTTATTTTATTTTCGAATTTTATTGCGTTTTTATTTTAACTTATTCTGGATCCTAAACACTATCTTTACCGCGAATTTTATGTTTCTAAGGCCAAAAGATCAAATTATTTTCATTTTTTTCAATTTTTTTTCGAATTTTTCGAATTTTCGATTTTTTTTTTCGAATTTTCTGGATTTTTTAATTTTTCCTTATTTTTCATCCTAAATACTACCTTTATTCCGAATTCCAAGTTTCTAGCGCAACAAAATTGGATTATTTGAAAATTTTCGATTTTTTTCGATTTTTCGATTTTATTTTCAATTTTTTTTTTGTGTTTTTGATGTTTTCTTTTTCTGAATTCTAAACACTACCTTCACACCAAATTTTAAGTTTTTAAGACTACAATATCGTGTTATTTTCAATTTTCAAGGCGATATATGAACTCAAACATTCGATTTTTTGTCACTTCTTACTCACTCGTTCACGCGTCATCAAAAAGATTGGGTAGATCCCGTAGCCCCAGAAACTTGACATTTGGAAAAAAGGTAGTGTTTTGGATACAAAGAAAGGAAAAATTATAAAATCCAGAAAATTCGAAAAAAAACATTCGAAAATTCAACAAATTCCATCAAAATTGAAAATTGAAAATAATACGATCTTGTAGTCTTGGAAACTTAAGATTTGGTGTGAAGGTAGTGTTTAACATCCAGAAAAAGAAAACATCAAAAACACCAAAAAAATCGAAAGCAAAATTGAAAAAATCGAAGAAATTGAAAAAAACCGAAAATTTGAAGACAATCCGATTTTGTTGCGCTAGAAAATTCAAATTAGGAATAAAGGTAGTATTTAGGATACAGAAAAAGGAAAATTAAAAAAATCCAGAAAATTCGAAAAAAAAAATAAAAAAATTCGAAAAAAATTGAAAAAATGAAAATAATTTGATACGATAACGCTCGTACTTATAAATTAATTTGGACGAAACTAATTGTGTGTATTAAGCTCACCAATGCCTCGACCGAGTTCGTTGGCCAGCTTGGTCCGCCATCTTGTTTCAAGATGGCGGCCACGGAAAATTTTAAAACTAAAATAAATATACAAAAAAGTTAAAAAATCAAGTTTATTTTTTAATTAGGTGTTAGGACTTGATACAAGGATTCCAGAGCATTTTTTGTTTTACCTCTATCTTAAAAATTGGCTGAGATATAGCAGTTTGAAATTCTAGGGTGGCTGACATTTTGAAACAAAACAGCACATTACAAAAAACCAACGATAAATTTATGGTCAATAATGGTCAAGCAGGTGCAATCCCGAATGAATACTCCGTGTTATTATAAGTGTAACTTTGACTTCGAAATTTTGATACGTTGCATTTTCTATTTGTTGATATTTTTGAACTATGATTTACGCTAAGTGAAATGTTGTTGTTGAAGAGGGATTTTCCATGTAAATCCGAAACGTCCAATTTTAATATGTTTTTAATGTTTTATGAAAGTGTATTGTAATGTCTGTAATTTTAATGATTTTAATATAAATTTATAAGTTTTAGTGAACGCGATTTCTCGCAAATTATTTTCTTTCATTGTTGTAATCATTTTCCCAATCATACGCATAAAACTATATATTCATATCCATTAGCGCCAAATTCTCGCCAAACTTGGCGACAATTGGCGAAATATCGCCAAATTTGGCGACAAAAATAAGTCTTCATAAATGAAGCCAACTTGGCTATAGCTCAATAATTTGGCGAATTTCTTATTCAAATTCAGTGTAAACGAATCTTTTGTAAACGGTTTATTTGCATTTTAACTTGCTGTTTTCGAGTAACATTAGCTAAAATTTTAAAACGAAGATATAGGAAAGCTACTTTTTCCTGCCGGTACAGGCCGGAGGACTTTTTTATGAGTTGTCGGATGCAATCTATGTTTTGCATTAAATAAAGTAAAACATTGAAAAACAAATCCCACAGGATGGGGATAGTTTGTTTTAGATCTGGAGGCACAGCAGTGCCTCCGCCAAGTCGAGAGAGGACAGCCGTAAGCATACTTTTCTGGAAGCAACTCAGGGCACTTTTGACCCCCTCATATCTCCGCGCTGGAGTATCCCAAAAATTTGAAACTTCGTTTTTCTAGAGTATTTGGCACACAGGACCAAAATTTAAAATTAAAACTTTTTATCTTTTCTAGTTCAGACGATATATGAACTCAAACATTCGATTTTTTCTCACTCACTCACTCACTCGTTCACGCGTCATCAAAAAGATTAGGTAGATCCCGTAGCCCTAGAAACTTGACATTTGGAAAAAAGGTAGTGTCTAGGATACAAAGAAAGGAAAAATTATAAAATCCGGAAAATTCGAAAAAAAAAACATTCGAAAATTCAACAAATTCCATCAAAATTGAAAATTGAAAATAATACGATCTTGTAGTCTTAGGAACTTAAGATTCGGTGTGAAGGTAGTGTTTATCATCCAGAAAAAGAAAACATCAAAAACAACCAAAAAATCGAAAGCAAAATTAAAAAAATCGAAAATCGAAAAAAATCGAAAAATTTCAAATAATCCGATTTTGTTGCGCTAGCAACTTGGAATTCGGAATAAAGGTAGTATTTAGGATGCAAAATAAGGAAAAATTAAAAATTCCGGAAAATTCGAAAAAAAAAATTTCAAAAATTCGAAAAATTCGAAAAAAATTGAAAAAATTAAAATAATTTGATCTTTTAGCCTTAGAAACTTAAAATTCGCAGTAAAGATAGTGTTTAGGATTCAGAATAAGTTAAAATAAAAAACCAAATAAAATTCGAAAATAAAACAAAAAAATCGAAAAATAAGGAAAATTTGAAAATAATTCGATTTTATAGCGCTAGAAACTTGAAATTTGGAATAAAGGTAATATTTAAGATACTAAATAAGGAAAAATTCAAAAATATGGATAATTCAAAAATACCCATAAATTAGTGCAGACGATATATGAACTCAAAGTTTCGATTTTTTGTCACTCACACACTCACTCACTCTCGCGTCATCAAAAAGTTTGGGTATATCCCACAGCCACAGAAACTGAAAATTTGGAATAAAGCTAGCATTTCGGATACAAAGAAAGGAAAAATATAAAATCCGGAAAATTAAAAAAAAAAACATTCGAAAATTCAAAAAAATCGAACAAAATTGAAATTTGAAAATAACACGATCTTGTAGTCTTAAAAACTTAAAATTTGGTGTGAAGGTAGTGTTTAGAATTCAGAAAAAGAAAACATCAAAAACACACAAAAAAAATTGAAAATAAAATCGAAAAATCGAAAAAAATCGAAAAATTTCAAATAATCCGATTTTGTTGCGCTAGAAACTTGGAATTCGGAATAAAGGTAGTATTTAGGATGCAAAATAAGGAAAAATTAAAAAATCCAGAAAATTCGAAAAAAAAAATCAAAAATTCGAAAAATCGGAAAAAAATTGAAAAAATTAAAAAAAAAAAAAAAAAAAAACCATTCGAAAATTCAAAAAAATCGAACAAAATTGAAAATTGAAAATAACACGATCTTGTAGTCTTAAAAACTTAAAATTAGGTGTGAAGGTAGTGTTTAGTATCCAGAAAAAGAAAACATCAAAAACACCAAAAAAATCGAAAGCAAAATTGAAAAAATCGAAAAATCGAAAAATTTCAAATAATCCGATTTTGTTGCGCTAGAAACTTGGAATTCGGAATAAAGGTAGTATTTAGGATGCAAAATAAGGAAAAATTAAAAATTCCGAAAAATTCGAAAAAAATTGAAAAAATTAAAATAATTTGACCTTTTAGCCTTAGAAACTTAAAATTCGCAGTAAAGATAGTGTTTAGGATTCAGAATAAGTTAAAATAAAAAACCAAATAAAATTCGAAAATAAAACAAAAAAATCGGAAAAATCGAAAAATAAGGAAAATTTGAAAATAATTCGATTTTATAGCGCTAGAAACTTGAAATTTGGAATAAAGGTAATATTTAAGATACTAAATAAGGAAAAATTCAAAAATATGGATAATTCAAAAATACCCATAAATTAGTGCAGACGATATATGAAGTCAAAGTTTCGATTTTTTGTCACTCACACACTCACTCACTCTCGCGTCATCAAAAAGATTGGGTATATCCCACAGCCACAGAAACTGAAAATTTGGAATAAAGCTAGCATTTCGGATACAAAGAAAGGAAAAAATATAAAATCCGGAAAATTTAAAAAAAAAAAAAAAAAAAAAAAAAAACATTCGAAAATTAAAAAAAATCGAACAAAATTGAAATTTGAAAATAACACGATCTTGTAGTCTTAAAAACTTAAAATTTGGTGTGAAGGTAGTGTTTAGAATTCAGAAAAAGAAAACATCAAAAACACACAAAAAAAAATTGAAAATAAAATCGAAAAATCGAAAAAAATCGAAAAATTTCAAATAATCCAATTTTGTTGCGCTAGAAATTTGGAATTCGGAATAAAGGTAGTATTTAGGATGCAAAATAAGGAAAAATTAAAAAATCCAGAAAACACGAAAGAAAATCAAAAATTCGAAAAAATTTGAAAAAAATTTAAATAATTTGATCTTTTGGCCTTAGAAACTTAAAATTCGCGGTAAAGATAGTGTTTGGGATTCAGAATAAGTTAAAATAAAAACGCAATAAAATTCGAAAATAAAATAAAAAAATCGAAAAAGATCGGAAATTTTAAAATAATTCGATTTTGTAGGTCTAGAAACTTAAAATTTGTAATAAAGGATACAAAATAAGAAAAAATTATAAAATCCAGAAAATTATAAAAAAAAAAAAAAAAAAATGCGAAAAAATCAAAAATTGAAAATATTTTTATCTTGTAGTCTTAGAAACTTAAAACTTGGTGTAAAGGTAGTATTTACTATTCAATAAAAGGAACAATTAAAATATTCGAAAATAAAATCGAAAAATCGAAATATGTTTAAAAAATCGAAAATTCGAAAACAATTTGATTTTGTACTGCTAGAAACATTAGTTATAAGATAATTGTCCCATTAGCTAGTACAACGCCCCTAATTGTTTTATGTTATTTCCCCCGGATTATGGTTTTTCTTTTCTTTCGTTTACGAATTTCGTTATAGAAAAGTTCCACTATAGACTGGCTACGATATAGGCGATTTCTTTATAGACAGGTTTGTTTTCTTTCACATGTTGTACTCTATTTACTTCACATATGAAATATGGATTGTTAAATGATGTTAGCCCCACAAAAATTTTCACAGCTCCCCCTACCCTCCCGACATTACTGGCTGGTTATTATGGCTTGATAGTCCTTTCTAAATAAAATCATGGTGACTCTAAGATTCACTTGATTTGTCTCTAAATTGAACCTAAATGATCCTAAGAAGACGGATCAAATAATTACTATATTAGCATGACAATCAGGTAACTTAGAATTAAAATCGAAAAATCAATAAATTCATAAAAAGTTGAAAATTTGAAAATAATTCGATTTTGTAGTCCTAGAAGATTAACATTTGGCAGAAAGGCAGGGTTTTGTACACAAAGTAAGGAAAAATTAAAAAATCCGTAAATAATAAGAAAAAGTCTAAAAAAAACGAAAAAAAAAAACCATCGAAAAAAGGAATATAGTTTGATTTATTGGAAATTTCCGGAAATTTTAATTTTGGCTTTCTTTTTATACTAAAAAGTTATTTTATGTTAAATATCAAGTATCTAGGGCTGCGAGTTATATCTCAGATGCATAGCGCCTATCCTGGAAGCAATTGAGAGTACTTTTGACACTCCCCCTCCCATAATTTAGTGCTTGCCTAGGAACCTGAAATCTCTTTTTATCTACAGTACTTTGCAAACGAAACTAAAGCTTCAATTTTTTGATACCTGTAAATAATAGGGACAGAGTGTGGGCTTAGCGAAAATCAGTGGATGATCTCCAAAAAGAACCCAAAATCAAGAAAAGGAGGGTTACTTACAAAAAGAAGTGAAATCTCATCAAAAAGTCACCTGTAAAAAATGCAGCCAAGTCTCGTAACTCATTTACCGTAAAAAGTACTGAGATCGTATAAAGCCAAGTTTAACTATCTTATTAACTCTGAAATTTTCATTCACAAAATCACTCCTAGTCTCTACATCTTTAGTTAATTATTATTTTGTGACTTGGCAATTACGTAGCACGAGAATGTGATGTATATAGTTAGTCTTAATCAAATAATACTATAACATATTAAGGTGTAATAACTTCCCTGTGCGTATATAATTTGCTTTAGTTAAATTATCCCATCCCATAACATAGTAAGGTGTAATAACTTCCCTGTGCTGCGTAATTGCCAAGTCACAAAATAATAATTAACTAAAGATGTAGAGACTAGGAGTGATTTTGTGAATGAAAATTTCAGAGTTAATAAGATAGTTAAACTTGGCTTTATACGATCTCAGTACTTTTTACGGTAAATGAGTTACGAGACTTGGCTGCATTTTTTACAGGTGACTTTTTGATGAGATTTCACTTCTTTTTGTAAGTAACCCTCCTTTTCTTGATCCAATATATTTCCATCCAGACGAACGCTCATAATTTTTAGTTAGTCGCAAACAGCGAACATGCCTCCAAAGCAGGGCTTAAATTGCGCCGGAGCCCGGCTTCGGTACTTCTCTGCTTTTAGTAAATTTTTAAATATTGGTCGGAATTCACCGGAGCCCGGTGCAAGCGCTTCCGAAAAACCGAAGTCTAAATTACCCTTTTCTTTTCCTCCCATATCGAAGCTTTTGCATTATTTTCTATCAAAACACTATATATGACATAATGTATTGCACGCGTAGGAAATGGAGGTGAAATGGGCTCAATTTTTATATCATTCTGCGTGTTTGAACTCAATCTGTCTGTAAATTAAAAAAATGTATATTTATTTATCTCTTTATCCTTCTCTATTAAAAAAAAGTCCTTCCGGCCTGTACCGGGAGGAAAAGGTAGCTTTCCTATATCTTCGGTTTAAAATTTTAGCTAATGTTACTCGAAAACAGCAAGTTAAAATGCAAAGAAACGGTTACAAAAGATTCGTTATTACTGAATTTGAATAAGAAATTCGCCAAATTATTGAGCAATAGTCAAATTGGCTTCATTTAAGAAGACTTATTTTGGTCGCCAAATTTGGCGATAATTCGCCAAATGTCGCCAAGTTTGGCGAGAATTTGGCGCTAACGGATATGAATATATAGTTTTATGCGTTTGATTGGGAAAATTATTACAACAATGAAAATTTTTGTAATGTGCTGTCTTGTTTCAAAATGTCAGCCACCCTAGAATTTCAAACTGCTCTATCTCAGCCGTTTTTTAAGATAGAGGTAAAACAAAAAATGCTCTGGAATCCTCGTTTCAAGGCCAATCACTGAATTAAAAAATAAATTTGAATTTTTAACTTTTTTGTATATTTATTTTAGTTTTAAATTTTTAAATGGCCGCCATCTTGAAACAAAATGGCGGACCAAGCTGGCCAACGAACTCGGTCGAGACATTGGTGAGCTTAATACACACAATTAGTTTCATCAAAATTGATTTATAAATACGAGCGTTATCGTATGACATAGGTCAGATATATATATATATATATATATATATGGAGATATATATATATATATATATATAAATCAACATTTGAACGGAGGGTGGTTTTGGGGTCTGGGGGTCATGATCGGTGAAAATGTATCGAAATTTTCCGGAACTGCTTTCCTCCGAACGGCTGCAATAGGTAGCTTTATACTTTTTTGTATTGAAAGCTACCTAAAAGTAATCTGGAACTGAGCCAAAAACGATTTAGAAATGGACCAATCAAATTCTGCGTAGATATTCCGGGTTATTCTCATCGCTTTTTTACTAGGGACTTTTTTGAGGAACTATTACCTTTTTTTCTAGCCATCCTACGGATTCGAAAATCATACCACCAGACGCGAAATATAACAAGCTTTCAGAAATTAAAAAAATTATCACCGTCGGACAATAAAAACTCAAAAAATCCTTAAAAATCGAGTAAAAAATCTTTCATTGAAGATTTTTTTATATTGTTGCCAATTTCGAAATAAGCGCAAAAGATTATGTTTTATCTCAAATAAAAAATGTATTTGCGCGAGACTATTAAAAACAATAAGGAAAGTTTAAAATAATTATTAAATTATTACGTGTTGAAAGCGGGAAATAAAGAAAATTACGTCATAAAAATTGTGTTTACACATGAATATTAAAAAGTCCTTCCGGCCTGTACCGGGAGAAAAAGGTAGCTTTCCTATATCTTCGTTTTAAAATTTTAGCTAATGTTACACGAAAACAGCAACTTAAAATGCAAATAAAACGTTTACAAAAGATTCGTTAATACTGAATTTGAATAAGAAATTCACCAAATTATTGAGCAATAGCCAAATTGGCTTCATTTATGAAGACTTATTTTGGTCGCCAAATTTGGCGATATTTCGCCAAGTTTGGCGAGAATTTGGCGCTAACGGATATGAATATATAGTTTTATGCGTTTGATTGGGAAAATTATTACAATAATGAAAATTTTTGTAATGTGCTGTCTTGTTTCAAAATGTCAGCACCCTAGAATTTCAAACTGCTCTATCTCAGCCGTTTTTTAAGATAGAGGTAAAACAAAAAATGCTCTGGAATCCTCGTTTCAAGGCCTAACACTGAATTAAAAAATAAATTTGAATTTTTAACTTTTTTGTATATTTATTTTAGTTTTAAATTTTTAATTGGCCGCCATCTTGAAACAAAATGGCGGACCAAGCTGGCCAACGAACTCGGTCGAGACATTGGTGAGCTTAATACACACAATTAGTTTCATCAAAATTGATTTATAAATACGAGCGTTATCGTATGACATAGGTCAGATATATATATATATATATATATATGGATATATATATATATATATATATATATATATATATATATATATATATATATATATAAATCAACATTTGAACGGAGGGTGGTTTTGGGGTCTGGGGGTCATGATCGGTGAAAATATATCGAAATTTTCCGGAACTACTTTCCTCCGAACGGCTGCAATAGGTAGCTTTATACTTTTTTGTATTGAAAGCTACCTAAAATAAAAAAATCCCTGACGGCTCGGCCTACAGGCACAGGTAGATTTCGAAGACGCAGACCGTGGGGTGCCTGTTTGTCGGGAATTGCTACTTCGAAACCAAACTTTTTTGCAGGCGGAGCCAGCAAGGATTTTTTTTTTTTTTTTTTTTTTTGCTATAAGAGTTGGTCCTATAAAAAACAGGCCAATATAAAAGTTTTAGATAATATTAAGAGGATTTATAATAAATTTAAGCGGATTTGAAATCTTGGGAATTGACGAAGTTATGAATTTTTTTCTTCAAAAACCTCCCCCCCCCCTTAAGGCAATTTTTAATTATATCAAAAATCTGTCATACATAAATTTTCGGCCCTTCTCCTAGAAGTAATAATAACTTCAAACGGATTCGATACGTATCATAATTAAGAAATTATGGGTTTTTTTTCTGTTTTCACAAAAAGTCCCCCCCCCATCCCCCCCCCTGGTTCGATTTTGCCCATTAACGAACTTGACCGAGATTTTATGCCCCTTGATTTTATGTATCAGTTTCGAAAAGAAGCGGGAGTTGGAACCGCCTACTTCGAAAAATAACTTGTTTGCAGGCGGAGCCGGCAGGGATTTTTTTGTTTTTAATTTTTTTTTTTTGCTATAACGGTTGATCCTATAAAAAACTTGTCAATATAAAAGTTTTAGATAATACTAAGAGGATTAATAATAAATTTACGCGGATTTGATATCTTGTGAATTGACGAAGCTATGATTTTTTTTCTTCTAAAACCCCCCTTTTTCCCCCCTTGGGGCCATTTTTAATTATATCAAAAATCTGTCATACATAAATTTTCGGCCCTTTCCCTAGAAGTAATAATAACTTTAAACGGATTCGATACGTATCATAATTAAGAAATTATGTTTTTTTTTCTGTTTTCACAAAAAGCCCCCCCCCATCCCCCCCCCCCTTGGTTCGATTTTGCCCATTAACGAACTTGACCGAGATTTTATGACCCTTGATTTTATGTATCAGTTTGGAAGAGATTTATGCAGAATTTTTCCAGTTATCGTGGTCAGAAAAAAGTGACATACATAGATAGATAGATAGATAGATAGATAGATAGATAGATAAAGTTTTGAACTGGGGGTGGTTTTGGGTTCTAGGAGTCATGATCGGCGTAGATCTGCAAAAATTTGTCAAAATTTCCAACTTAGGTGAGAATGTAATAGGTAGTATTTCTTACGAAATCTACCTAAAAGATGAATTAAATGTGAAAAAGCATTATAACCAGTTAAATGAAAAAGCATTATAACCTGATTACAGAAGATAGTCGCCGTTCGTGATATCATCATCATCGTCTTTTTTAAACAGGATACATTACCAGGTTTTAAGAGGCTGTGAAATCAGAACGGGGGTTGGTGAGCGTAGCGAGCAGGGGGCAGAGCCCCCTAGTATATATAAAAAAAACTAACGATTTGGAAATGGACCAATGAAAAAATGCGTAGATATTCCGGGTTATTCTCATCGCTTTTTTACTAGGGACTTTTTTGAGGAGCGATTACTTATTTTCTAGCCATCCTACGGATTCGAAAATCATACCACCAGACGCGAAATATAACAAGCTTTCAGAAATTCAAAAAATTATCACGGTCGGACAATAAAAACTCAAAAAATCGAGTAAAAAATCTCTTATTGAAAAAGCCATTTTTTTTATATTGTTGCCAATTTCTAAATCAGCGCAAATAATTATGTTTTATCTCAAATAAAAAATGTATTTGCGCGAGACTATTAAAAACAATAATAAAAGTTTAAAATAATAATTAAATGATCACGTGTTGAAAACAGGAAATAAAGAAAATTACGTTAATAATAAATCTACAAAAAATAACTTTTCAAAAGTAAAAAAAAAAGCCAAGCTTAAAAAAAAAAAAAAAAAAAAAAAAAAAAAAAACGAAAGTTGTGGCTAAAAAATGGTGTGATATCAAATTTCCAAGCTTTTATTATAGTACTTATTTAACTTTTTTCCATTAAATAAGTTATCATATATATAAGTCGAGTGCTACGTATATGTTAATAGAAATCGTTTTCTCCTGTACTAAATACATCCTAACGTGTTTCTGAAAATTCAATTTTTTTCAAATTATGCATCATGGGCTTGGCGGCCATCTTTCCATATTATACACAAAATTCTAAGCACCCCTATCCGTAGTTAAAATCCGAAGTTCAAAATTGTAACTTAAGCAAATATTTTAAGCGTTTCGTTTATGGACTTGTATGTTCTGAAAATTGTGTCTTAAAATAATGATGATTTATCTTAAGGATTCATCTTATACGATTTATTTTTTAGAGTAATTAATCATTTCAAAGTAGTAAAAATCAATTTATCAAAATATCAGTCTTCCTCAATTTATCTGTCCGTAGTTAAAATCTGAATTTCGACATTGTTATAAACATATAACATTGCAAACATATTACTCTTTTACTTCAGAAATTTGGGTACTTAGAAATATGGAAAGATGGCCGCCAAGCTCATCATGCATAATTTGAAAAAAATTGAATTTTCAGAAACACGTTAGGATGTATTTAGTACAGGAGAAAACGATTTCTATTAACATATACGTAGCACTCGACTTATATATATAACTTATTTAATGGAAAAAAGTTTATTAAGTACTATAATAAAAGCTTGGAAATTTGATATCACACCATTTTTTAGCCACAACTTTCGTTTTTTTTTTGTTTTTTTTTTTTTTTTTTAAGCTTGGCTGTTTTTTTACTTTTAAAAAGTTATTTTTTGTAGATATCATTTCTTTTTTTTTTTTAAATAGATTATACATAATATCTATGAAATACTACTCTATGAAATTAACATGAGAATGTTATGTAAAATTACATTTTACTTTCAGTTATTGTTTAAAGGGTTAACTAGAAATACCAGTAGATTTTTCAATTAAACTAATTACACCCTTAGAAACAACATACTAAATGTGGCTTGTTATAATACTTGTTATCCTTCGTTAAAAAATATTACTGACTAATCCATGAGATGAGTAAAAATGGAATATGTACATAGCGCGTCAGCGCTGCTTTTGAAATCAAACGTGATATCATGCTCTTTTATTATTAGCATTAAATCCCATTGATTGGCGAATCTTTATAAAACGTAGTTAATGGTGAAAAGTAGCAAAATATCTTAGCAATTTCTTAGATTTACATTATTTTATTTAATTAAACACTGTACTCTTACAATACATTTAAATGGAAACTTAACTTCTAAAACAAAAACAATTTAACAACTGGATTCCATTAATTTATGAAAAAAATGACGTCAAAGGATCTCAGCCTGCGAACGAAATGCTTGTCCTTTACCGTGGTTTTATAGAAATAAATTAATCATATTCAATTAGTTTTCGAAAAGTTTGTTTACGTTTGGAAAGAAATTTTAAATGCCGATAACTCTTAATGTATACATTTTAGAAGGTACCTCTTCCCTCAAAATTAATTTTTTTTTAAAGATCTTTCTAAAAATGTAAATTTTATATATATTAAAAGCATGAACACTACGTCTGATTACTTTATTTTACAATATTATAAGAACACACATTTTATCAGACAATTAAATGCACTAAACCAACATAAGTGAAAAATTGACCTGCGCCAGGACTCGAACCTGAAACCTTCAGCGTACCGTTCTAGCGTTTTACCACTAAGCCACACAGATTGATATTCTAACTCGGCAATTTCTCATTCTTATTCCTCTTGGAAACAGTCATCGGCCACAATTTGCAGTCACATTTAATTGTCTGATAAAATGTGTGTTCTTATAATTATGAAGTTTTATTAAAAAAAATATCTTCAGAAAAAATGGCTGACTTGCTGATGAAATTTGATATGATTAACCCGTAACTGATTTGTGCTATTATAATACAGATGGTACACGGTCGTTGGCGGGGTTTTATCTCTGTTTTGACATAATTTTTTAGTTGCCAAGTTAATTAACGGTTTTTTGCTAATTAAGGATAGAAATGTATTTATTTTTTCACTGTATTTTATAAAAGCACGTATATTAGGTTATTACTTGTCCAAAAATGCAATCCTTTTTCATTTCTGCCCTATATTTAAATCAGTGGGTTGTTTGAAAAAAAAAGTTTGACGAAGAAAATAGTGATCATTTTAAGTAACTCGACGTTTTTAAAAAAAATCTATATCTCTGTTTATAAATCACTTATGAAGATGAGTTTGGTCTCAAATTGAAGAATTTCTTCATTAGATTCTTTTAGTTATCGTTTTTTTTTTCCTAAGACGCTTGGTTCATCTGATATCTGATATTTTAATCTGGCATCTTTGGTCGATTTAAAATTGCGAAGTTGATTGCTGTAAGCAGTAGCGGTCTAAAGTCCAATTCTTGGCGTTGTTTGTTTGGCGCTTTTTTTTTTATAGCTTGGCTTGGCAGAGCGACCGCCCTGCTTGATAAGGAAAATTGTTCGATTCTTCAGCATATAAATATTAATTTTTGAAAATTTCATTCATTTTTTCATAAAAATGCATAGTTGCGAACTATTCTTTTTTTGTGTTAACACTATTTCCGAATCACAATCCTTACTTTATTTAATCGCAGAATTCTGCGATTAATTAACATTAAAATTAGGTAAAGATTTCTATTCGGCCGTAGTGATAACTAAAAAGTGGCATAATTGACTGCTAAGTAACTGCAGATAGATATATCTCATCAAAAAGTCACCTGTAAAAAAGGCTGCCAAGTCTCGTAACTCATTTACCGTAAAAAGTACTGAGATCGTATAAAGCCAAGTTTAACTATCTTATTAATTCTGAAATTTTCATTCACAAATCACTCCTAGTCTCTACATCTTTCGTTAATTATTATTTTGTGACTTGGCAATTACATAGCACGAGAATGTGATGCATATAGTTAGTTTTAATCAAATAATACTAATAACATATTAAGGTGTAATAACTTCCCTGTGCGTATATAATTTGCCTTAATTAAATTATCCCATCCCATCCCATAACATTGTAAGGTGTAATTACTTCCCTGTGCTGCGTAATTGCCAAGTCACAAAATAATAATTAACGAAAGATGTAGAGACTAGGAGTGATTTGTGAATGAAAATTTCAGAATTAATAAGATAGTTAAACTTGGCTTTATACGATCTCAGTACTTTTTACGGTAAATGAGTTACGAGACTTGGCAGCCTTTTTTACAGGTGACTTTTTGATGAGATTTCACTTCTTTTTGTAAGTAATCCTCCTTTTCTTGATTTTTGGTTCTTTTTTGGAGATCATAAACTGATTTTCGCTAAGCCCACACTCTGTCCCTATTATTTACAGGTATCAAAAATTTGAAGCTTTAGTTTCGTTTACAAAGTACTGTAGATAAAAAGATATTTCAGGTTCCTAGGCAAGTACTAAGTTATGGGAGGGGGAGTGTCAAAAGTACTCTCAGTTGCTTCCAGGATAGGTGCTATCATCTGAGATATTACTCGCAGCCCTAGATACTTGATATTTAACATAAAAGAACTTTTTAGTATAAAAAGAAAGCCAAAATTAAAATCCGGAAATTTCCAATAAATCAAACTATATATTCCTTTTTTCGATGTTTTTTTTTTTTCGTTTTTTTTAATCTTTTTATTATTATTATTTACGGATTTTTTAATTTTTTCTTACTTTGTGTACTAAACCCTGCCTTTCTGCCAAATGTCAAGCTTCTAGGACTACAAAATCGAATTATTTTCAAATTTTCGACTTTTTATAAATTTATTGATTTTTCGATTTTAATACTAAGTTACCTGATTGTCATGCCAATATAGTAATTATTTGATCCGTCTTCTTAGGATCATTTAGGTTCAATTTAGAGATAAATCAAGTTAATCTTAGAGTCACCATGATTTTATTTAGAAAGGACTATCAAGCCATAACCAGCCAGTAATGTCGGGAGGGTAGGGGGAGCTGTGAAAATTTTTGTGGGGCTAACATCATTTAACAATCCATATTTCATATGTGAAGTAAATAGAGACAACCTGTGAAAGAAAACAAACCTGTCTATAAAGAAATCGCTTATATCGTAGCCAGTCTATGGCGGAACTTTTCTATAACGAAATTCGTAAACGAAAGAAAAGAAAACCATAATCCGGGGGGAAATAACATAAAACAATTAGGGGCGTTGTACTACCTAATAGGACAATTATCTTAAAACTAATGTTTCTAGCAGTACAAAATCAAATTGTTTTCGAATTTTCGATTTCTTAAAGATATTTCGATTTTATTTTCGAATTTAACGAATATTTTAATTGTTCCTTTTATTGAATAGTAAATACTACCTTTACACCAAGTTTTAAGTTTCTAAGACTACAAGATAAAATTATTTTCAATTTTTGATTTTTTCGAATTTTTTTTATAATTTTCTGGATTTTTTAATTTTTTCTTATTTTGTATCCTTTATTACAAATGTCAAGTTTCTAGCGCTACAAAATCAAATTATTTTGAAATTTCCGATCTTTTTCGAGACTTTTATTCTATTTCCAAATTTATTGTGTTTTAATTTTTCCTTTTTCTGCATCCTAAACAATAAGTTTACGCCGAATTTTAAGTTCTAAAGCTACAAAATCGATTTTTTTTCTATTTTTCAAATTTTCGATTTTTTTTTCGAATTTTATAGATTTTTTATTTATTTGTTTTTTTGTATCCTAAATACTACATTTATTCCAAATTTTAAGTTTCTAGCTTTACAAAATCGAATTATTTTCAAATTTTCGTTTTTTTTCGATTTTTTTATTTTATTTTCAATTTTTGTTGTGTTTTTAATTTTTTCTTTTTCTGAATCCTAAACACTACCTTTACACCAATTTTTCAGTTTCTAAGACTACGAGATCATATTATTTTCAATTTCTCTCTTTTTCTTTCTTTCTTTCTATTTTTTTTTCTATTTTTTTTTAATTATCCATATTTTTTAATGTTTCCTTATTTAGTATCTTAAATATTACCTTTATTTCAAGTTTCTAGCGCTATGAAATCGAATTATTTTCAAAATTTCCTTATTTTTCGATTTCTTTCGATTTTTTTATTTTATTTTCGAATTTTATTGCGTTTTTATTTTAACTTATTCTGGATCCTAAACACTATCTTTACCGCGAATTTTATGTTTCTAAGGCCAAAAGATCAAATTATTTTCATTTTTTTCAATTTTTTTTCGAATTTTTCGAATTTTCGATTTTTTTTTTCGAATTTTCTGGATTTTTTAATTTTTCCTTATTTTTCATCCTAAATACTACCTTTATTCCGAATTCCAAGTTTCTAGCGCAACAAAATTGGATTATTTGAAAATTTTCGATTTTTTTCGATTTTTCGATTTTATTTTCAATTTTTTTTTTGTGTTTTTGATGTTTTCTTTTTCTGAATTCTAAACACTACCTTCACACCAAATTTTAAGTTTTTAAGACTACAATATCGTGTTATTTTCAATTTTCAAGGCGATATATGAACTCAAACATTCGATTTTTTGTCACTTCTTACTCACTCGTTCACGCGTCATCAAAAAGATTGGGTAGATCCCGTAGCCCCAGAAACTTGACATTTGGAAAAAAGGTAGTGTTTTGGATACAAAGAAAGGAAAAATTATAAAATCCAGAAAATTCGAAAAAAAACATTCGAAAATTCAACAAATTCCATCAAAATTGAAAATTGAAAATAATACGATCTTGTAGTCTTGGAAACTTAAGATTTGGTGTGAAGGTAGTGTTTAACATCCAGAAAAAGAAAACATCAAAAACACCAAAAAAATCGAAAGCAAAATTGAAAAAATCGAAGAAATTGAAAAAAACCGAAAATTTGAAGACAATCCGATTTTGTTGCGCTAGAAAATTCAAATTAGGAATAAAGGTAGTATTTAGGATACAGAAAAAGGAAAATTAAAAAAATCCAGAAAATTCGAAAAAAAAAATAAAAAAATTCGAAAAAAATTGAAAAAATGAAAATAATTTGATACGATAACGCTCGTACTTATAAATTAATTTGGACGAAACTAATTGTGTGTATTAAGCTCACCAATGCCTCGACCGAGTTCGTTGGCCAGCTTGGTCCGCCATCTTGTTTCAAGATGGCGGCCACGGAAAATTTTAAAACTAAAATAAATATACAAAAAAGTTAAAAAATCAAGTTTATTTTTTAATTAGGTGTTAGGACTTGATACAAGGATTCCAGAGCATTTTTTGTTTTACCTCTATCTTAAAAATTGGCTGAGATATAGCAGTTTGAAATTCTAGGGTGGCTGACATTTTGAAACAAAACAGCACATTACAAAAAACCAACGATAAATTTATGGTCAATAATGGTCAAGCAGGTGCAATCCCGAATGAATACTCCGTGTTATTATAAGTGTAACTTTGACTTCGAAATTTTGATACGTTGCATTTTCTATTTGTTGATATTTTTGAACTATGATTTACGCTAAGTGAAATGTTGTTGTTGAAGAGGGATTTTCCATGTAAATCCGAAACGTCCAATTTTAATATGTTTTTAATGTTTTATGAAAGTGTATTGTAATGTCTGTAATTTTAATGATTTTAATATAAATTTATAAGTTTTAGTGAACGCGATTTCTCGCAAATTATTTTCTTTCATTGTTGTAATCATTTTCCCAATCATACGCATAAAACTATATATTCATATCCATTAGCGCCAAATTCTCGCCAAACTTGGCGACAATTGGCGAAATATCGCCAAATTTGGCGACAAAAATAAGTCTTCATAAATGAAGCCAACTTGGCTATAGCTCAATAATTTGGCGAATTTCTTATTCAAATTCAGTGTAAACGAATCTTTTGTAAACGGTTTATTTGCATTTTAACTTGCTGTTTTCGAGTAACATTAGCTAAAATTTTAAAACGAAGATATAGGAAAGCTACTTTTTCCTGCCGGTACAGGCCGGAGGACTTTTTTATGAGTTGTCGGATGCAATCTATGTTTTGCATTAAATAAAGTAAAACATTGAAAAACAAATCCCACAGGATGGGGATAGTTTGTTTTAGATCTGGAGGCACAGCAGTGCCTCCGCCAAGTCGAGAGAGGACAGCCGTAAGCATACTTTTCTGGAAGCAACTCAGGGCACTTTTGACCCCCTCATATCTCCGCGCTGGAGTATCCCAAAAATTTGAAACTTCGTTTTTCTAGAGTATTTGGCACACAGGACCAAAATTTAAAATTAAAACTTTCTATCTTTTCTAGTTCAGACGATATATGAACTCAAACATTCGATTTTTTCTCACTCACTCACTCACTCGTTCACGCGTCATCAAAAAGATTAGGTAGATCCCGTAGCCCTAGAAACTTGACATTTGGAAAAAAGGTAGTGTCTAGGATACAAAGAAAGGAAAAATTATAAAATCCGGAAAATTCGAAAAAAAAAACATTCGAAAATTCAACAAATTCCATCAAAATTGAAAATTGAAAATAATACGATCTTGTAGTCTTAGGAACTTAAGATTCGGTGTGAAGGTAGTGTTTATCATCCAGAAAAAGAAAACATCAAAAACAACCAAAAAATCGAAAGCAAAATTAAAAAAATCGAAAATCGAAAAAAATCGAAAAATTTCAAATAATCCGATTTTGTTGCGCTAGCAACTTGGAATTCGGAATAAAGGTAGTATTTAGGATGCAAAATAAGGAAAAATTAAAAATTCCGGAAAATTCGAAAAAAAAAATTTCAAAAATTCGAAAAATTCGAAAAAAATTGAAAAAATTAAAATAATTTGATCTTTTAGCCTTAGAAACTTAAAATTCGCAGTAAAGATAGTGTTTAGGATTCAGAATAAGTTAAAATAAAAAACCAAATAAAATTCGAAAATAAAACAAAAAAATCGAAAAATAAGGAAAATTTGAAAATAATTCGATTTTATAGCGCTAGAAACTTGAAATTTGGAATAAAGGTAATATTTAAGATACTAAATAAGGAAAAATTCAAAAATATGGATAATTCAAAAATACCCATAAATTAGTGCAGACGATATATGAACTCAAAGTTTCGATTTTTTGTCACTCACACACTCACTCACTCTCGCGTCATCAAAAAGTTTGGGTATATCCCACAGCCACAGAAACTGAAAATTTGGAATAAAGCTAGCATTTCGGATACAAAGAAAGGAAAAATATAAAATCCGGAAAATTAAAAAAAAAAACATTCGAAAATTCAAAAAAATCGAACAAAATTGAAATTTGAAAATAACACGATCTTGTAGTCTTAAAAACTTAAAATTTGGTGTGAAGGTAGTGTTTAGAATTCAGAAAAAGAAAACATCAAAAACACACAAAAAAAATTGAAAATAAAATCGAAAAATCGAAAAAAATCGAAAAATTTCAAATAATCCGATTTTGTTGCGCTAGAAACTTGGAATTCGGAATAAAGGTAGTATTTAGGATGCAAAATAAGGAAAAATTAAAAAATCCAGAAAATTCGAAAAAAAAAATCAAAAATTCGAAAAATCGGAAAAAAATTGAAAAAATTAAAAAAAAAAAAAAAAAAAAACCATTCGAAAATTCAAAAAAATCGAACAAAATTGAAAATTGAAAATAACACGATCTTGTAGTCTTAAAAACTTAAAATTAGGTGTGAAGGTAGTGTTTAGTATCCAGAAAAAGAAAACATCAAAAACACCAAAAAAATCGAAAGCAAAATTGAAAAAATCGAAAAATCGAAAAATTTCAAATAATCCGATTTTGTTGCGCTAGAAACTTGGAATTCGGAATAAAGGTAGTATTTAGGATGCAAAATAAGGAAAAATTAAAAATTCCGAAAAATTCGAAAAAAATTGAAAAAATTAAAATAATTTGACCTTTTAGCCTTAGAAACTTAAAATTCGCAGTAAAGATAGTGTTTAGGATTCAGAATAAGTTAAAATAAAAAACCAAATAAAATTCGAAAATAAAACAAAAAAATCGGAAAAATCGAAAAATAAGGAAAATTTGAAAATAATTCGATTTTATAGCGCTAGAAACTTGAAATTTGGAATAAAGGTAATATTTAAGATACTAAATAAGGAAAAATTCAAAAATATGGATAATTCAAAAATACCCATAAATTAGTGCAGACGATATATGAAGTCAAAGTTTCGATTTTTTGTCACTCACACACTCACTCACTCTCGCGTCATCAAAAAGATTGGGTATATCCCACAGCCACAGAAACTGAAAATTTGGAATAAAGCTAGCATTTCGGATACAAAGAAAGGAAAAAATATAAAATCCGGAAAATTTAAAAAAAAAAAAAAAAAAAAAAAAAAACATTCGAAAATTAAAAAAAATCGAACAAAATTGAAATTTGAAAATAACACGATCTTGTAGTCTTAAAAACTTAAAATTTGGTGTGAAGGTAGTGTTTAGAATTCAGAAAAAGAAAACATCAAAAACACACAAAAAAAAATTGAAAATAAAATCGAAAAATCGAAAAAAATCGAAAAATTTCAAATAATCCAATTTTGTTGCGCTAGAAATTTGGAATTCGGAATAAAGGTAGTATTTAGGATGCAAAATAAGGAAAAATTAAAAAATCCAGAAAACACGAAAGAAAATCAAAAATTCGAAAAAATTTGAAAAAAATTTAAATAATTTGATCTTTTGGCCTTAGAAACTTAAAATTCGCGGTAAAGATAGTGTTTGGGATTCAGAATAAGTTAAAATAAAAACGCAATAAAATTCGAAAATAAAATAAAAAAATCGAAAAAGATCGGAAATTTTAAAATAATTCGATTTTGTAGGTCTAGAAACTTAAAATTTGTAATAAAGGATACAAAATAAGAAAAAATTATAAAATCCAGAAAATTATAAAAAAAAAAAAAAAAAAATGCGAAAAAATCAAAAATTGAAAATATTTTTATCTTGTAGTCTTAGAAACTTAAAACTTGGTGTAAAGGTAGTATTTACTATTCAATAAAAGGAACAATTAAAATATTCGAAAATAAAATCGAAAAATCGAAATATGTTTAAAAAATCGAAAATTCGAAAACAATTTGATTTTGTACTGCTAGAAACATTAGTTATAAGATAATTGTCCCATTAGCTAGTACAACGCCCCTAATTGTTTTATGTTATTTCCCCCGGATTATGGTTTTTCTTTTCTTTCGTTTACGAATTTCGTTATAGAAAAGTTCCACTATAGACTGGCTACGATATAGGCGATTTCTTTATAGACAGGTTTGTTTTCTTTCACATGTTGTACTCTATTTACTTCACATATGAAATATGGATTGTTAAATGATTTTAGCCCCACAAAAATTTTCACAGCTCCCCCTACCCTCCCGACATTACTGGCTGGTTATTATGGCTTGATAGTCCTTTCTAAATAAAATCATGGTGACTCTAAGATTCACTTGATTTGTCTCTAAATTGAACCTAAATGATCCTAAGAAGACGGATCAAATAATTACTATATTAGCATGACAATCAGGTAACTTAGAATTAAAATCGAAAAATCAATAAATTCATAAAAAGTTGAAAATTTGAAAATAATTCGATTTTGTAGTCCTAGAAGATTAACATTTGGCAGAAAGGCAGGGTTTTGTACACAAAGTAAGGAAAAATTAAAAAATCCGTAAATAATAAGAAAAAGTCTAAAAAAAACGAAAAAAAAAAACCATCGAAAAAAGGAATATAGTTTGATTTATTGGAAATTTCCGGAAATTTTAATTTTGGCTTTCTTTTTATACTAAAAAGTTATTTTATGTTAAATATCAAGTATCTAGGGCTGCGAGTTATATCTCAGATGCATAGCGCCTATCCTGGAAGCAATTGAGAGTACTTTTGACACTCCCCCTCCCATAATTTAGTGCTTGCCTAGGAACCTGAAATCTCTTTTTATCTACAGTACTTTGCAAACGAAACTAAAGCTTCAATTTTTTGATACCTGTAAATAATAGGGACAGAGTGTGGGCTTAGCGAAAATCAGTGGATGATCTCCAAAAAGAACCCAAAATCAAGAAAAGGAGGGTTACTTACAAAAAGAAGTGAAATCTCATCAAAAAGTCACCTGTAAAAAATGCAGCCAAGTCTCGTAACTCATTTACCGTAAAAAGTACTGAGATCGTATAAAGCCAAGTTTAACTATCTTATTAACTCTGAAATTTTCATTCACAAAATCACTCCTAGTCTCTACATCTTTAGTTAATTATTATTTTGTGACTTGGCAATTACGTAGCACGAGAATGTGATGTATATAGTTAGTCTTAATCAAATAATACTATAACATATTAAGGTGTAATAACTTCCCTGTGCGTATATAATTTGCTTTAGTTAAATTATCCCATCCCATAACATAGTAAGGTGTAATAACTTCCCTGTGCTGCGTAATTGCCAAGTCACAAAATAATAATTAACTAAAGATGTAGAGACTAGGAGTGATTTTGTGAATGAAAATTTCAGAGTTAATAAGATAGTTAAACTTGGCTTTATACGATCTCAGTACTTTTTACGGTAAATGAGTTACGAGACTTGGCTGCATTTTTTACAGGTGACTTTTTGATGAGATTTCACTTCTTTTTGTAAGTAACCCTCCTTTTCTTGATCCAATATATTTCCATCCAGACGAACGCTCATAATTTTTAGTTAGTCGCAAACAGCGAACATGCCTCCAAAGCAGGGCTTAAATTGCGCCGGAGCCCGGCTTCGGTACTTCTCTGCTTTTAGTAAATTTTTAAATATTGGTCGGAATTCACCGGAGCCCGGTGCAAGCGCTTCCGAAAAACCGAAGTCTAAATTACCCTTTTCTTTTCCTCCCATATCGAAGCTTTTGCATTATTTTCTATCAAAACACTATATATGACATAATGTATTGCACGCGTAGGAAATGGAGGTGAAATGGGCTCAATTTTTATATCATTCTGCGTGTTTGAACTCAATCTGTCTGTAAATTAAAAAAATGTATATTTATTTATCTCTTTATCCTTCTCTATTAAAAAAAAGTCCTTCCGGCCTGTACCGGGAGGAAAAGGTAGCTTTCCTATATCTTCGGTTTAAAATTTTAGCTAATGTTACTCGAAAACAGCAAGTTAAAATGCAAAGAAACGGTTACAAAAGATTCGTTATTACTGAATTTGAATAAGAAATTCGCCAAATTATTGAGCAATAGTCAAATTGGCTTCATTTAAGAAGACTTATTTTGGTCGCCAAATTTGGCGATAATTCGCCAAATGTCGCCAAGTTTGGCGAGAATTTGGCGCTAACGGATATGAATATATAGTTTTATGCGTTTGATTGGGAAAATTATTACAACAATGAAAATTTTTGTAATGTGCTGTCTTGTTTCAAAATGTCAGCCACCCTAGAATTTCAAACTGCTCTATCTCAGCCGTTTTTTAAGATAGAGGTAAAACAAAAAATGCTCTGGAATCCTCGTTTCAAGGCCAATCACTGAATTAAAAAATAAATTTGAATTTTTAACTTTTTTGTATATTTATTTTAGTTTTAAATTTTTAAATGGCCGCCATCTTGAAACAAAATGGCGGACCAAGCTGGCCAACGAACTCGGTCGAGACATTGGTGAGCTTAATACACACAATTAGTTTCATCAAAATTGATTTATAAATACGAGCGTTATCGTATGACATAGGTCAGATATATATATATATATATATATATATGGAGATATATATATATATATATATATAAATCAACATTTGAACGGAGGGTGGTTTTGGGGTCTGGGGGTCATGATCGGTGAAAATGTATCGAAATTTTCCGGAACTGCTTTCCTCCGAACGGCTGCAATAGGTAGCTTTATACTTTTTTGTATTGAAAGCTACCTAAAAGTAATCTGGAACTGAGCCAAAAACGATTTAGAAATGGACCAATCAAATTCTGCGTAGATATTCCGGGTTATTCTCATCGCTTTTTTACTAGGGACTTTTTTGAGGAACTATTACCTTTTTTTCTAGCCATCCTACGGATTCGAAAATCATACCACCAGACGCGAAATATAACAAGCTTTCAGAAATTAAAAAAATTATCACCGTCGGACAATAAAAACTCAAAAAATCCTTAAAAATCGAGTAAAAAATCTTTCATTGAAGATTTTTTTATATTGTTGCCAATTTCGAAATAAGCGCAAAAGATTATGTTTTATCTCAAATAAAAAATGTATTTGCGCGAGACTATTAAAAACAATAAGGAAAGTTTAAAATAATTATTAAATTATTACGTGTTGAAAGCGGGAAATAAAGAAAATTACGTCATAAAAATTGTGTTTACACATGAATATTAAAAAGTCCTTCCGGCCTGTACCGGGAGAAAAAGGTAGCTTTCCTATATCTTCGTTTTAAAATTTTAGCTAATGTTACACGAAAACAGCAACTTAAAATGCAAATAAAACGTTTACAAAAGATTCGTTAATACTGAATTTGAATAAGAAATTCACCAAATTATTGAGCAATAGCCAAATTGGCTTCATTTATGAAGACTTATTTTGGTCGCCAAATTTGGCGATATTTCGCCAAGTTTGGCGAGAATTTGGCGCTAACGGATATGAATATATAGTTTTATGCGTTTGATTGGGAAAATTATTACAATAATGAAAATTTTTGTAATGTGCTGTCTTGTTTCAAAATGTCAGCACCCTAGAATTTCAAACTGCTCTATCTCAGCCGTTTTTTAAGATAGAGGTAAAACAAAAAATGCTCTGGAATCCTCGTTTCAAGGCCTAACACTGAATTAAAAAATAAATTTGAATTTTTAACTTTTTTGTATATTTATTTTAGTTTTAAATTTTTAATTGGCCGCCATCTTGAAACAAAATGGCGGACCAAGCTGGCCAACGAACTCGGTCGAGACATTGGTGAGCTTAATACACACAATTAGTTTCATCAAAATTGATTTATAAATACGAGCGTTATCGTATGACATAGGTCAGATATATATATATATATATATATATGGATATATATATATATATATATATATATATATATATATATATATAAATCAACATTTGAACGGAGGGTGGTTTTGGGGTCTGGGGGTCATGATCGGTGAAAATATATCGAAATTTTCCGGAACTACTTTCCTCCGAACGGCTGCAATAGGTAGCTTTATACTTTTTTGTATTGAAAGCTACCTAAAATAAAAAAATCCCTGACGGCTCGGCCTACAGGCACAGGTAGATTTCGAAGACGCAGACCGTGGGGTGCCTGTTTGTCGGGAATTGCTACTTCGAAACCAAACTTTTTTGCAGGCGGAGCCAGCAAGGATTTTTTTTTTTTTTTTTTTTTTTGCTATAAGAGTTGGTCCTATAAAAAACAGGCCAATATAAAAGTTTTAGATAATATTAAGAGGATTTATAATAAATTTAAGCGGATTTGAAATCTTGGGAATTGACGAAGTTATGAATTTTTTTCTTCAAAAACCTCCCCCCCCCCTTAAGGCAATTTTTAATTATATCAAAAATCTGTCATACATAAATTTTCGGCCCTTCTCCTAGAAGTAATAATAACTTCAAACGGATTCGATACGTATCATAATTAAGAAATTATGGGTTTTTTTTCTGTTTTCACAAAAAGTCCCCCCCCCCATCCCCCCCCCTGGTTCGATTTTGCCCATTAACGAACTTGACCGAGATTTTATGCCCCTTGATTTTATGTATCAGTTTCGAAAAGAAGCGGGAGTTGGAACCGCCTACTTCGAAAAATAACTTGTTTGCAGGCGGAGCCGGCAGGGATTTTTTTGTTTTTAATTTTTTTTTTTTGCTATAACGGTTGATCCTATAAAAAACTTGTCAATATAAAAGTTTTAGATAATACTAAGAGGATTAATAATAAATTTACGCGGATTTGATATCTTGTGAATTGACGAAGCTATGATTTTTTTTCTTCTAAAACCCCCCTTTTTCCCCCCTTGGGGCCATTTTTAATTATATCAAAAATCTGTCATACATAAATTTTCGGCCCTTTCCCTAGAAGTAATAATAACTTTAAACGGATTCGATACGTATCATAATTAAGAAATTATGTTTTTTTTTCTGTTTTCACAAAAAGCCCCCCCCCATCCCCCCCCCCCTGGTTCGATTTTGCCCATTAACAAACTTGACCGAGATTTTATGCCCTTTGATTTTATGTATCAGTTTCGAAAAGATGCGGGAGTTGGAACCGCCTACTTCGAAAAATAACTTGTTTGCAGGCGGAGCCGGCAGGGATTTTTTTGTTTTTAATTTTTTTTTCTATAACGGTTGGTTCTATAAAAAACTTGTCAATATAAAAGTTTTAGATAATACTAAGAGGATTAATAATAAATTTACGCGGATTTGATATCTTGTGAATTGACGAAGCTATGATTTTTTTTCTTCTAAAACCCCCCTTTTTTCCCCCCTTGGGGCCATTTTTAATTATATCAAAGATCTGTCATACATAAATTTTCGGCCCTTTTCCTAGAAGTAATAATAACTTTAAACGGATTCGATACGTATAAAATAAAGAAATTATGAGGGTTTTTCTGTTTTCACAAAAAGCCCCCCTATTTCCCCCCCCCCTTGGTTCGATTTTGCCCATTAACGAACTTGACCGAGATTTTATGACCCTTGATTTTATGTATCAGTTTGGAAGAGATTTATGCAGAATTTTTCCAGTTATCGTGGTCAGAAAAAAGTGACATACATAGATAGATAGATAGATAGATAGATAGATAGATAGATAAAGTTTTGAACTGGGGGTGGTTTTGGGTTCTAGGAGTCATGATCGGCGTAGATCTGCAAAAATTTGTCAAAATTTCCAACTTAGGTGAGAATGTAATAGGTAGTATTTCTTACGAAATCTACCTAAAAGATGAATTAAATGTGAAAAAGCATTATAACCAGTTAAATGAAAAAGCATTATAACCTGATTACAGAAGATAGTCGCCGTTCGTGATATCATCATCATCGTCTTTTTTAAACAGGATACATTACCAGGTTTTAAGAGGCTGTGAAATCAGAACGGGGGTTGGTGAGCGTAGCGAGCAGGGGGCAGAGCCCCCTAGTATATATAAAAAAAACTAACGATTTGGAAATGGACCAATGAAAAAATGCGTAGATATTCCGGGTTATTCTCATCGCTTTTTTACTAGGGACTTTTTTGAGGAGCGATTACTTATTTTCTAGCCATCCTACGGATTCGAAAATCATACCACCAGACGCGAAATATAACAAGCTTTCAGAAATTCAAAAAATTATCACGGTCGGACAATAAAAACTCAAAAAATCGAGTAAAAAATCTCTTATTGAAAAAGCCATTTTTTTTATATTGTTGCCAATTTCTAAATCAGCGCAAATAATTATGTTTTATCTCAAATAAAAAATGTATTTGCGCGAGACTATTAAAAACAATAATAAAAGTTTAAAATAATAATTAAATGATCACGTGTTGAAAACAGGAAATAAAGAAAATTACGTTAATAATAAATCTACAAAAAATAACTTTTCAAAAGTAAAAAAAAAAGCCAAGCTTAAAAAAAAAAAAAAAAAAAAAAAAAAAAAAACGAAAGTTGTGGCTAAAAAATGGTGTGATATCAAATTTCCAAGCTTTTATTATAGTACTTATTTAACTTTTTTCCATTAAATAAGTTATCATATATATAAGTCGAGTGCTACGTATATGTTAATAGAAATCGTTTTCTCCTGTACTAAATACATCCTAACGTGTTTCTGAAAATTCAATTTTTTTCAAATTATGCATCATGGGCTTGGCGGCCATCTTTCCATATTATACACAAAATTCTAAGCACCCCTATCCGTAGTTAAAATCCGAAGTTCAAAATTGTAACTTAAGCAAATATTTTAAGCGTTTCGTTTATGGACTTGTATGTTCTGAAAATTGTGTCTTAAAATAATGATGATTTATCTTAAGGATTCATCTTATACGATTTATTTTTTAGAGTAATTAATCATTTCAAAGTAGTAAAAATCAATTTATCAAAATATCAGTCTTCCTCAATTTATCTGTCCGTAGTTAAAATCTGAATTTCGACATTGTTATAAACATATAACATTGCAAACATATTACTCTTTTACTTCAGAAATTTGGGTACTTAGAAATATGGAAAGATGGCCGCCAAGCTCATCATGCATAATTTGAAAAAAATTGAATTTTCAGAAACACGTTAGGATGTATTTAGTACAGGAGAAAACGATTTCTATTAACATATACGTAGCACTCGACTTATATATATAACTTATTTAATGGAAAAAAGTTTATTAAGTACTATAATAAAAGCTTGGAAATTTGATATCACACCATTTTTTAGCCACAACTTTCGTTTTTTTTTTGTTTTTGTTTTTTTTTTTTAAGCTTGGCTGTTTTTTTACTTTTAAAAAGTTATTTTTTGTAGATATCATTTCTTTTTTTTTTTTAAATAGATTATACATAATATCTATGAAATACTACTCTATGAAATTAACATGAGAATGTTATGTAAAATTACATTTTACTTTCAGTTATTGTTTAAAGGGTTAACTAGAAATACCAGTAGATTTTTCAATTAAACTAATTACACCCTTAGAAACAACATACTAAATGTGGCTTGTTATAATACTTGTTATCCTTCGTTAAAAAATATTACTGACTAATCCATGAGATGAGTAAAAATGGAATATGTACATAGCGCGTCAGCGCTGCTTTTGAAATCAAACGTGATATCATGCTCTTTTATTATTAGCATTAAATCCCATTGATTGGCGAATCTTTATAAAACGTAGTTAATGGTGAAAAGTAGCAAAATATCTTAGCAATTTCTTAGATTTACATTATTTTATTTAATTAAACACTGTACTCTTACAATACATTTAAATGGAAACTTAACTTCTAAAACAAAAACAATTTAACAACTGGATTCCATTAATTTATGAAAAAAATGACGTCAAAGGATCTCAGCCTGCGAACGAAATGCTTGTCCTTTACCGTGGTTTTATAGAAATAAATTAATCATATTCAATTAGTTTTCGAAAAGTTTGTTTACGTTTGGAAAGAAATTTTAAATGCCGATAACTCTTAATGTATACATTTTAGAAGGTACCTCTTCCCTCAAAATTAATTTTTTTTTAAAGATCTTTCTAAAAATGTAAATTTTATATATATTAAAAGCATGAACACTACGTCTGATTACTTTATTTTACAATATTATAAGAACACACATTTTATCAGACAATTAAATGCACTAAACCAACATAAGTGAAAAATTGACCTGCGCCAGGACTCGAACCTGAAACCTTCAGCGTACCGTTCTAGCGTTTTACCACTAAGCCACACAGATTGATATTCTAACTCGGCAATTTCTCATTCTTATTCCTCTTGGAAACAGTCATCGGCCACAATTTGCAGTCACATTTAATTGTCTGATAAAATGTGTGTTCTTATAATTATGAAGTTTTATTAAAAAAAATATCTTCAGAAAAAATGGCTGACTTGCTGATGAAATTTGATATGATTAACCCGTAACTGATTTGTGCTATTATAATACAGATGGTACACGGTCGTTGGCGGGGTTTTATCTCTGTTTTGACATAATTTTTTAGTTGCCAAGTTAATTAACGGTTTTTTGCTAATTAAGGATAGAAATGTATTTATTTTTTCACTGTATTTTATAAAAGCACGTATATTAGGTTATTACTTGTCCAAAAATGCAATCCTTTTTCATTTCTGCCCTATATTTAAATCAGTGGGTTGTTTGAAAAAAAAAGTTTGACGAAGAAAATAGTGATCATTTTAAGTAACTCGACGTTTTTAAAAAAAATCTATATCTCTGTTTATAAATCACTTATGAAGATGAGTTTGGTCTCAAATTGAAGAATTTCTTCATTAGATTCTTTTAGTTATCGTTTTTTTTTTCCTAAGACGCTTGGTTCATCTGATATCTGATATTTTAATCTGGCATCTTTGGTCGATTTAAAATTGCGAAGTTGATTGCTGTAAGCAGTAGCGGTCTAAAGTCCAATTCTTGGCGTTGTTTGTTTGGCGCTTTTTTTTTTATAGCTTGGCTTGGCAGAGCGACCGCCCTGCTTGATAAGGAAAATTGTTCGATTCTTCAGCATATAAATATTAATTTTTGAAAATTTCATTCATTTTTTCATAAAAATGCATAGTTGCGAACTATTCTTTTTTTGTGTTAACACTATTTCCGAATCACAATCCTTACTTTATTTAATCGCAGAATTCTGCGATTAATTAACATTAAAATTAGGTAAAGATTTCTATTCGGCCGTAGTGATAACTAAAAAGTGGCATAATTGACTGCTAAGTAACTGCAGATAGATATATCTCATCAAAAAGTCACCTGTAAAAAAGGCTGCCAAGTCTCGTAACTCATTTACCGTAAAAAGTACTGAGATCGTATAAAGCCAAGTTTAACTATCTTATTAATTCTGAAATTTTCATTCACAAATCACTCCTAGTCTCTACATCTTTCGTTAATTATTATTTTGTGACTTGGCAATTACATAGCACGAGAATGTGATGCATATAGTTAGTTTTAATCAAATAATACTAATAACATATTAAGGTGTAATAACTTCCCTGTGCGTATATAATTTGCCTTAATTAAATTATCCCATCCCATCCCATAACATTGTAAGGTGTAATTACTTCCCTGTGCTGCGTAATTGCCAAGTCACAAAATAATAATTAACGAAAGATGTAGAGACTAGGAGTGATTTGTGAATGAAAATTTCAGAATTAATAAGATAGTTAAACTTGGCTTTATACGATCTCAGTACTTTTTACGGTAAATGAGTTACGAGACTTGGCAGCCTTTTTTACAGGTGACTTTTTGATGAGATTTCACTTCTTTTTGTAAGTAATCCTCCTTTTCTTGATTTTTGGTTCTTTTTTGGAGATCATAAACTGATTTTCGCTAAGCCCACACTCTGTCCCTATTATTTACAGGTATCAAAAATTTGAAGCTTTAGTTTCGTTTACAAAGTACTGTAGATAAAAAGATATTTCAGGTTCCTAGGCAAGTACTAAGTTATGGGAGGGGGAGTGTCAAAAGTACTCTCAGTTGCTTCCAGGATAGGTGCTATCATCTGAGATATTACTCGCAGCCCTAGATACTTGATATTTAACATAAAAGAACTTTTTAGTATAAAAAGAAAGCCAAAATTAAAATCCGGAAATTTCCAATAAATCAAACTATATATTCCTTTTTTCGATGTTTTTTTTTTTTCGTTTTTTTTAATCTTTTTATTATTATTATTTACGGATTTTTTAATTTTTTCTTACTTTGTGTACTAAACCCTGCCTTTCTGCCAAATGTCAAGCTTCTAGGACTACAAAATCGAATTATTTTCAAATTTTCGACTTTTTATAAATTTATTGATTTTTCGATTTTAATACTAAGTTACCTGATTGTCATGCCAATATAGTAATTATTTGATCCGTCTTCTTAGGATCATTTAGGTTCAATTTAGAGATAAATCAAGTTAATCTTAGAGTCACCATGATTTTATTTAGAAAGGACTATCAAGCCATAACCAGCCAGTAATGTCGGGAGGGTAGGGGGAGCTGTGAAAATTTTTGTGGGGCTAACATCATTTAACAATCCATATTTCATATGTGAAGTAAATAGAGACAACCTGTGAAAGAAAACAAACCTGTCTATAAAGAAATCGCTTATATCGTAGCCAGTCTATGGCGGAACTTTTCTATAACGAAATTCGTAAACGAAAGAAAAGAAAACCATAATCCGGGGGGAAATAACATAAAACAATTAGGGGCGTTGTACTACCTAATAGGACAATTATCTTAAAACTAATGTTTCTAGCAGTACAAAATCAAATTGTTTTCGAATTTTCGATTTCTTAAAGATATTTCGATTTTATTTTCGAATTTAACGAATATTTTAATTGTTCCTTTTATTGAATAGTAAATACTACCTTTACACCAAGTTTTAAGTTTCTAAGACTACAAGATAAAATTATTTTCAATTTTTGATTTTTTCGAATTTTTTTTATAATTTTCTGGATTTTTTAATTTTTTCTTATTTTGTATCCTTTATTACAAATGTCAAGTTTCTAGCGCTACAAAATCAAATTATTTTGAAATTTCCGATCTTTTTCGAGACTTTTATTCTATTTCCAAATTTATTGTGTTTTAATTTTTCCTTTTTCTGCATCCTAAACAATAAGTTTACGCCGAATTTTAAGTTCTAAAGCTACAAAATCGATTTTTTTTCTATTTTTCAAATTTTCGATTTTTTTTTCGAATTTTATAGATTTTTTATTTATTTGTTTTTTTGTATCCTAAATACTACATTTATTCCAAATTTTAAGTTTCTAGCTTTACAAAATCGAATTATTTTCAAATTTTCGTTTTTTTTCGATTTTTTTATTTTATTTTCAATTTTTGTTGTGTTTTTAATTTTTTCTTTTTCTGAATCCTAAACACTACCTTTACACCAATTTTTCAGTTTCTAAGACTACGAGATCATATTATTTTCAATTTCTCTCTTTTTCTTTCTTTCTTTCTATTTTTTTTTCTATTTTTTTTTAATTATCCATATTTTTTAATGTTTCCTTATTTAGTATCTTAAATATTACCTTTATTTCAAGTTTCTAGCGCTATGAAATCGAATTATTTTCAAAATTTCCTTATTTTTCGATTTCTTTCGATTTTTTTATTTTATTTTCGAATTTTATTGCGTTTTTATTTTAACTTATTCTGGATCCTAAACACTATCTTTACCGCGAATTTTATGTTTCTAAGGCCAAAAGATCAAATTATTTTCATTTTTTTCAATTTTTTTTCGAATTTTTCGAATTTTCGATTTTTTTTTTCGAATTTTCTGGATTTTTTAATTTTTCCTTATTTTTCATCCTAAATACTACCTTTATTCCGAATTCCAAGTTTCTAGCGCAACAAAATTGGATTATTTGAAAATTTTCGATTTTTTTCGATTTTTCGATTTTATTTTCAATTTTTTTTTTGTGTTTTTGATGTTTTCTTTTTCTGAATTCTAAACACTACCTTCACACCAAATTTTAAGTTTTTAAGACTACAATATCGTGTTATTTTCAATTTTCAATTTTGTTCGATTTTTTTTAATTTTCGAATGTTTTTAATTTTCCGGATTTTATCATTTTTCCTTTCTTTGTATCCGAAACACTAGCTTTATTTTAAGTTTCTGTGGCTGCGGGATCTACCCAATCTTTTTGGTGACGCGAGAGTGAGTGAGTGTGTGAGTGACAAAAAATCGAAACTTTGAGTTCATATATCGTCTGCACTAATTTATGGGTATTTTTTGAATTATCCATATTTTTGAATTTTTCCTTATTTAGTATCTTAAATATTACCTTTATTCCAAATTTCAAGTTTCTAGTGTTATGAAATCGAATAATTTTCAAATTTTCCTTATTTTTCGATTTTTCCGAGTTTTTCGATTTTTTTATTTTATTTTCGAATTTTATTGCGTTTTTTATTTTAACTTATTCTGAATCCTAAACACTATCTTATTGCGAATTTTAAGTTTCTAAGGCTAAAAAATCAAATTATTTTAATTTTTTCGAATTTTTCGAATTTTTGAATTTTTTTTTTCGAATTTTCCGGAATTTTTAATTTTTCCTTATTTTGCATCCTAAATACTACCTTTATTCCGAATTCCAAGTTTCTAGCGCAACAAAATCGGATTATTTGAAATTTTTCGATTTTTTCAATTTTGCATTCGATTTTTTTGGTGTTTTTGATGTTTTCTTTTTCTGGATGCTAAACACTACCTTCGCACCGAATCTTAAGTTTCTAAGACTACAAGATCGTATTAATTTCAATTTTCAATTTTGATGGAATTTGTTGAATTTTCGAATGTTTTATTTTCGAATTTTCCGGATTTTATAATTTTTCCTTTCTTTGTATCCTAAACACTACCTTTTCTCCAAATGTCAAGTTTCTAGGGCTACGGGATCTACCTAATCTTTTTGATGACGCGTGAACGAGTGAGTGAGTGAGTGACAAAAAATCGAATGTTTGAGTTCATATATCGTCTGAACTAGAAAAGACAGAAAGTTGTAATTTTAAATTTTGGTCCTGTGTGTCAAATACTCTAGAAAAACGAAGTTTCAAAATTTTGGGATACTCCAGCGCGGAGATATGGGGGGGAGGAGGGTCAAAAGTGCCCTGAGTTGCTTCCAGAAAAGTATGCTTACGGCTGTCCTCTCTCGACTTAGCGGAGGCACTGCCGTGCCTCCAGATAAATCAGTAAAACATAATGAAAAATACACGCAAATGTCGAATTAAAAACCACTTGATAACATAACAAACACGTGTAATGCTTCTGACATCAAGTAAATGGGACTGCATTTTTGGCGTTTAATCTTACAGTTTGGCGATGTTTTTTGTTATGAAAAGTGGTCGATGGGATAATAGAGAAGTACCGGTTTTTCTTATAATACATGGTTTGTATAGATTCGAGGGGAAAATTATATTACTTTCATAAAAATGTATTTGGATGGTTTCTTGTTAATACAATCTTGCCAAGGCTGTGGTTTTCCTATTAGACTTAATGTTAGCTATATGCTCCATTTTTCTGCAACTAAATTTCATCATGCCAATATAGTAATTCATTGCTCCGTTTTCTTAGGATCGTTTATGTTCTATTTAGAGATAAATCAAGAGAATCTTAGAATCACCATGATTTTATTTAGAAAGGACTATCAAGCCATAACCAACCAGTAATGTCGGGAGGGAGGGAGAGATGTGAAAATTTTTGTGCGACCAACATCTTTTAACAACAAATATTTCATATATAAATTAAATAGAGTAAAGCCTGTGAAAGAAAATGAACCTGTCTATAAAAAAAAGGTCTATAACGTAGCCAGTATATAGCGGAACTTTTCTATTACAAAATTCGTAAACAAAGGAAAAGAAAAGCATAATCCGGGGAAAATAACACAAAACAATAACGGAAGGTGTACTAGCTATAGGACAATTATCTTAAAATCTATCTAAAACAAACTATCCCCATCCTGTGGGATTTGTTTTTCAATGTTTTACTTTATTTAATGAAAAACATAGATTGCATCCGACAACTCATAAAAAGTCCTCCGGCCTGTACCGGCAGGAAAAGGTAGCTTTCCTATATCTTCGTTTTAAAATTTTAGCTAATGTTACTCGAAAACAGCAAGTTAAAATGCAAAGAAACCGTTTACAAAAGATTCGTTTACACTGAATTTGAATAAGAAATTCGCCAAATTATTGAGGTATAGCCAAGTTGGCTTCATTTATGAAGACTTATTTTTGTCGCCAAATTTGGCGAGATTTCGCCAATTGTCGCCAAATTTGGCGAGAATTTGGCGCTAATGGATATGAATATATAGTTTTATGCGTATGATTGGGAAAATGATTACAACAATGAAAGAAAATAATTTGCGAGAAATCGCGTTCACTAAAACTTATAAATTTATATTAAAATCATTAAAATTACAGACATTATAATACACTTTCATAAAACATTAAAAACATATTAAAATTGGACGTTTCGGATTTACATGGAAAATCCCTCTTCAACAACAACATTTCACTTAGCGTAAATCATAGTTCAAAAATATCAACAAATAGAAAATGCAACGTATCAAAATTTCGAAGTCAAAGTTACAGTTATAATAACACGGAGTATTCATTCGGGATTGCACCTGCTTGACCATTATTGACCATAAATTTATTGTTGGTTTTTTGTAATGTGCTGTTTTGTTTCAAAATGTCAGCCACCCTAGAATTTCAAACTGCTCTATCTCAGCCAATTTTTAAGATAGAGGTAAAACAAAAAATGCTCTGGAATCCTTGTATCCAGTCCTAACACCTAATTAAAAAATAAACTTGATTTTTTTAACTTTTTTGTATATTTCTTTTAGTTTTAAAGTTTTCCGTGGCCGCCATCTTGAAACAAGATGGCGGACCAAGCTGGCCAACGAACTCGGTCGAGGCATTGGTGAGCTTAATACACACAATTAGTTTCATCCAAATTAATTTATAAATACGAGCGTTATCGTATCAAATTATTTTCATTTTTTCAATTTTTTTCGAATTTTTTTATTTTTTTTCCGAATTTTCTGGATTTTTTTAATTTTCCTTTTTCTGTATCCTAAATACTACCTTTATTCCTAATTTGAATTTTCTAGCGCAACAAAATCGGATTGTCTTCAAATTTTCGGTTTTTTTCAATTTCTTCGATTTTTTCAATTTTGCTTTCGATTTTTTTGGTGTTTTTGATGTTTTCTTTTTCTGGATGTTAAACACTACCTTCACACCAAATCTTAAGTTTCCAAGACTACAAGATCGTATTATTTTCAATTTTCCATTTTGATGGAATTTGTTGAATTTTCGAATGTTTTTTTTTCGAATTTTCTGGATTTTATAATTTTTCCTTTCTTTGTATCCTAAACACTACCTTTTTTCCAAATGTTAAGTTTCTGGGGCTACGGGATCTACCCAATCTTTTTGATGACGCGTGAACGAGTGAGTAAGAAGTGACAAAAAATCGAATGTTTGAGTTCATATATCGCCTGAACTAGAAAAGACAGAAAGTTGTAATTTTAAATTTTGGTCCTGTGGGCCAAATACTCTCTATAATTGAAGTTTAAAATTTTTGGGATACTCCAGCGCGGAGATATGGGGGGGTCAAAAGTGCCCTGAGTTGCTTCCAGAAAAGTATGCTTACGGCTGTCCTCTCTCGACTTGGCGGAGGCACTGCCGTGCCTCCAGATTTAAAATTTTTATTTTGTTAAAGAAAAAAAAATTGCTTTAAATTTTGCAAATACACATAATGCATGAAATATAAATATGCAGATTGGAGTGACGGTGGAGGCACGCTACGGTTATCAGCACTGCAGAATATTAGGGCTCCGGTACTTTTTTTTTGTTAGAAATTAAGCTCTGATCCAAAGATGTGACGATTTAAGGCATGCGTTCATTTCATCCACCATTGTTCTTTTAAGAATGACCTGCAATGTTTGTCGGAAATCTCCAGACAAATTCAACAGTGACTCCATCCACTAGCAGATCATTGGAGTGTTTGATTGAGGACCTGAAAAGTAATCTTATGTGACATGGTGCATCCATCCCATACAATGACCTGACATTTTATCTTTAAAAAAATCTGAAATCTTTATTTCAGTTCTTCACTAAGAATGAGCTCTAGAGACATACAAATTTGTGAAAATTCTAATATATACATGCACACACATATACCTATGGAATACATTAAAAAATAGCGAAAACGAATTCGGAGAACCTCAAAGTGTTAAAATCTGCCAATATTCCATAATCGGGTTTTTATCATGATTCAATACGTTCCTCAAACTCATATAACGTCATATCCACTTGCTTTCTGTACTTACTCATATTGATACTTTTTTTTGTATGATTGCCAAATATTTGAAAAAGTCCGTTAAACTTCCAATATGATGTCATATTCATTTTCTGTTTAATTCTCTAATGACGTCGTATTAACCTGTTTTCTGTACTTTCTCATACTCGTATTCCTTGTATTATTGAGAACACTTTGAAAATGTCCATTATACTTCCAATATGACGTCATATTCATCTTCTTTTTAATTGTTGAAACTTTTTATTTCTTTTTAATTTTTCACGTGGAAATCTTTCAATAGAAAATTAATTCTTGTAGAAAGAATTTTATTGTGGATTTTTAATTGTTCGCAGCTGCTATAACGAAAAATGCTTAAATTTGATAGAAAATTGCAGTTAGATTCGCGGTTTTTTATTAATTAAAAATTAACTATAATGTATTTCGATTCCGGATTACTTTAGTTGCCTCGGCCGTGTTTTAATGCACCTGTGCGTAACATTTCACAATTCTGAGTTACAAACTGTGGATTTGTATAGAATTACAGACAGACAGACAGACAGACAGATTTTCATTTTTTATACATTAGATAGATGTGGCTGTGACTTATTTTGCGATGTAAATTGCATTATAATATAATGCAATTGCAATATATAATGATATGCAAATTGGTTTCTGATTTCAAATTAATTATTAAGGTACTCACAAGGAAGGTCTCCTTAAAGTGCATATTCAGAAAATTTTGAAAAAAAATTGCTGATGAAGCTACTCATGCGCATGTAATAAAGGAACAGTGAAATTTAGCTGCGGAATCCCATTAGAAAATCTGCAAAAAAATAAAATACTTTCGAGTATTTGGCGTAAAAAGACGCGATTCGGCTAGCAACATGTTTTCCTCGCCAACCACAAACGATTTTAATGCATTTTAAAATTGCTTGTAAAATGATTATTCGAATGCGCAATACTTAATGATTTTAAACTTGAACGATGAAAGTTTATTATTTTTTGTATAATTTTTGTATTTTCAACAATGCTTTTTTAAATTTCCAAATATGTCTATGAGATTTTTGTAAAATTTGAAAGCGTAAAATTGGCATAAAAAATTATACGAATGGGTTAATTCTAGGGCTCATGATACCATATCCTCTTGTTCAGAATCGTTTGCATTTTGCGTTCAACATTTTCAACTCTCTGTATGTTTGCAGTAATATTAATTTAAAATATTCTTTAAATCAGATTAAATAAATCATTCACGTTTTTTTTTTATCTATTTATTAGCGAGTGAATGCAATTTTGCTATTGTTTTATCTCCCATTCCACGATTTTTACTAATTTAAACGGCTTCACTGGTTATATAAGTAATTTTTAAATGTATTTTAAAAAGAAAAGCCGATGACAAACGCATTCGTTATACATTTCCATATCGAAGAATTCGTTGTTTCCATAGCAACAATGCTTTTTCCTTGAATTGACAACGTTCAGAATCGGGTTTATTTAGAGCTTTAAACAATTTCAATCAATTTAAATTTTATTTTAAATCGTAAAAAACCGTATTTCTTTAAATTTTATTCCGTCGCCAACCGGTGATAAATCGCCAAATAAACGAAATTTTAGTAATTTTTTTACGGACGTTATATCGAGGTTCCATAGAAATTTTTTTATAGACGTATATATCCTCATGAGAAGAACATTCTGTAATTTTTTCAAAATTTTCTGAGTATGCGCTTATGGAGACCTTCCTTGTCAGATTAAGAATCAGGTCCAATCAAGATTAAAGATTAAAAAGTTTGAAAAAGTGACGTTTAGGAATGTAGCCTTGGAAACAATAATTCATAAAAATTGAACTCCCCCTCCTCCTATTCCTCTGTCTAAATGCATCCATTTCAAATCCTAGATGTTTGCATCAACTTATGCCATGCATGTGATAATGTATCCCGTAATGCACATTGGCACATATTTTCTGCAAAGATTCTGAAGTCAATCAAATGGAAATATGGTTGCGGATAAACGGTTCCATACTGAAATAACCTCAAATAAAATTTGGTGCATTTCAATCCGATAAAAACTGAGATACAGCTATAATGACCAGACCATAGCAAAGCTTCGCCTCCTGCTGAGTAATCAAAACCAAAACAGTATAGTTTTTCTTAATAAACATAAGTTTTGTGCAGATCCATCAAATAGATGCCGAGGTATCGCGCAAATCGCGAGAAACAGGGCACTCACTGCCAGTTGTAGGGCGATATACTACACTGTAAAAAAAAAAAAAAAAAAAATCCGTAAAAATACAAGAGATTTTCCGTAAAATTTTACGGAGAAGTTCCATTTTTCCAATACTTCAGTACAATATCCGTAAATGACATTAAGTTCCGTTAAGGAGATTTCAAATCCGTAAATATGCAGAAAGTTTTCCGTAAATTTAATGGATTTTTTCCGTATTTCTTTCAAAACAGTACAATGTCCGTATTTCTTTCAAAAGAGTGCAATTTCCGTAAGTGACGTTTAAAGGTTGACTACAGAAATCGCCTTCTTTGAAATGCGAATTAAGATACAGGCCTGGCCCAGCTCGACCAGCTGGCCCATTGTAATCGAGGCCATGTCAATCTATTGTGAAAAGAATAGTAATAGTACAGCGCCTAGAATACATAGTGTGGAAACCGGCTACAAAATAGTACTAAAAAATTGTATCCAATAAATGTACAACGTTGCTGAAAATATTAGGATGGGTTCGCAGCGCCATCTGCTAGCTCTTGACATTGTATTAGAATGTTTCGGCTGGTGGTAAGTATTTTAAATACTTAAATTATATCATTTTCTCCTCTGACTTAGTGATTTTTATATATATTTTTTTTAATTATGAAAGCATGGCTAAAAAACGTGATACGCATTTTTTTTGTCTCTGGTTGCAACATTATCGTAGGCTTCGTAGGAGCATCGTTGCACATTTATAGGCTACAACTTTTTAGCACTTTTTAAAGCATTACACCATTTGCCGGTTTCCACACTATGTATTCTAGGCGCTGTAGTAATAGTTATATTTTGTAATTAAATATTTAGAAATTTATTTTATTTTTATAAATTACAGAACAAAAAATATTTTTTTTATCTACTTATTTTTTCTTGATAGTACTGCATAGTTAGGATTTTTTTTTCACTAATTTTTTAAAAATTTATTTTAATTTTTTTAACGCAAGGCAATATTGTGTTATTTAAAGGTTTCATAACATAGTATCTCTGCAAATTGGTATTAAACTAAACTGATTTGGCTTACAAATTTATGAATTATGCTAAAATTTATTATTTTATAAATTATAATTTTACAAAGTTTATAATTTTTTCCTTAAATTTATAAAATTGGTTAATATATATATTTTTTATTTTTATAAAAGTAAAGTTTTTTACTTTATAACGTTTTTAATTTATTTCGTTAGTTCATAATTTTATAAATTAAACTAACTTAATTTAAATTAAATCAATAAGTCCAGATTTAAACTTACCTATCCCAAGGTCATTAATTTCAAATTTTTCTCTACCAATCAATTTTTTTTGTTTTAATATTTTTAAAACTATTCAGTTTAACAGAACCGTACGCAAAAGCTCTCAGCATAGCTGATATATAATAATTTAATTTATTATAAAATTGTTTATTTACATAAGTTTTTTTAAAATAAGATATTTAAAAAATATATTTTAATAGCATGTAATAAACACGCCTGATTAGGATAATTGTTGTTGGAATTGATAAATAGATAATTAGGCAAATAATTTTAAAAAAGTATATGTTCGAAAAAACAAAATGTTGGTACTGTTGCAAAATGAAGCAATTATTACTCTTAAAACAACTCTTAATACATAAGTTTTACGCATATAATACATAATAAATTAAAATTTATCTGTTATAAGGCATCAAATAATACAGAAAAATATTGAAAATTATGAAAAGAAAATATTAAAAACATTGGAATTCTGAAAAAATCCATCTACAGATGAAACCTCAAGTTTTTGCATCATAAAATAAGTAACAGCATTTGAAAAAGAGGCGTGACCACTCATAGCGCTGTGGTCTAGGTCGTCGGGTTAGTACACGGGAGATTCCGGGTTCGATTCCGCTCATGGCAAGGGTTGGTTAATTACTGTAAACTCTCTCAGGAAGGAAAAAAGAAGCAGAAATGTATCTCCTCTTATAAGGTTGTCCTCGCGAAGTAACTTTTTTTTTCTTTTTTGGTCCTATAAATTTTATTTTAACGACATAAAAATTTCTAAAAAAATACGGAAGATATCTGTTATAAAACGGAAATTAAAAAACGGATATTTCAGAAATAACGGAAAATTTCCTGGAATTGACGGAATTTTTTTCCGTTAATATCAGGCCCTTATTACCGAATAGGCACGAGAAGCACGTGCTTCCCCTAGAAAATTTTAAAGGGGCCCAAAACTGACAGAACAGGGGGCCCTTTTTATTGACTTAATTCCATTCCAAAAATTTATCTAATTTATTTTCAAATTGATATTTTAAAGTGTTTCATAAAAATACCTTTCATAACAAATTATTTTTTCATATAATAGCCAGCTTTCAAGCACATGATCACAATTCTCCAATTTGTCCAACCAATCAAAGTCGCAGGCAGTATTATTGTCCAACCAATCAATATCGAGAAAATCCAGTGGGCAAGCAAAATGCCCACCAGGTTGTTAAGTTGGTTGCTAGGGTATGACGTCAGTTGAAATGACTTATTGGCTTCTCAGGAAAAATAAAAAGTCACTTAAATTGTTCCTACGATCCTACGAATTTTCTTGCATGCTTTATGAAACAGCTTATCAATTTTGTTACAGTGAATTGACCTTGCGATTTGCGAGTAGAGTTTCATAAAGCAGCAATGAAATCTCTCAACTTTTAGACCTGTAAAATATTATTTGTGTTCGACGCCGCTTGCTCACGTCTCACGTGCTGAGTTTAACATAATTCGCATTGCACATAAATCCAAATATTGATTCCAGAGAATCATATGCACGTTTTCGTTTTTCTAATTCACTAATAAGTGAATCACATATTACGTAGTGAGTCTGATATAGAAAAACTTCTCTTTCTGAAAGTCTAACATCCTTGCCTGAAGTTTCATCCCACATTCTACTCTTTGGAACTTTTTTTGATCGTGTTACTTTATAAATCCTTGTACCAAATAAACTCTCAGCTTCCTTTTCCCATTCATCCGAACGATTTCGCACATGCTGAACAAACTTAATCAAGGAATTGTACAATGGTACAATGACAGACATCTTATAATTTTCTGACTGGAGGCTTTTACCAGCACTATTCATTCTTTGCAGAATGCTATTCCAAATAACTTATTAATGCAAACTCAAAGTTTGACACTTTGGAATGTAGGCGTTTAGCCTCATGCCTAGTTGCAGCTGTTTCATTTTCACAGCTTGAAATGTCATTCAAAACTTTCAAAATATTAATGTATTTTTTCTTCAAAGCTTTCACTTTATCAGCATTAGCAGACCATCTGGTTCCTGATAAGTACTTTAGTGTCAAATTACCTACATCAAAAAATTCCTCTTCAGTCAATAACTCCCATCTGTGTGTTGATGCAGAAAAAAAATTGTACAAACATTGCACAACTCCAAAAAATGATACTGCTGAATGACAACATTCTGCAGCACTTGTGCCAATAAGATTTAGAGAATGTGCTCAACATGGAACATAATGAATTAAAGGATAATCATTTTTCAATCTTGCCTGAAGGCCTGAGTATTTACCAAACATATTACTGGCATTATCAAACGACTGACCTCGGCAATATTTCAGCTCAATATTCAAACTTTCAAGAAAATTTATAATAACTTCTTGCAAGTGTTGTGAACCATGGCTATGGATTGGAATAAATTTTAAGAAGCGCTCGACGGGCTCACTTTCATTTACATAACGCAACACTATAGCAAGCTGATCAATATGGCTTATATCTGGTGTGGAATCTACAATAAGCCCAAAATATTTCGCCTATTTTATTTGTAACACTATTTCTTTTAGCACTCTGTCTGACATGATATCAATAAATTCTGTCACAACTGTTGATGATAAATAGTTTACATTCCCTTTACCCTTATTACCATAAGAATGAATATGATCTGATAAAAATGAGTCGAATGAGGCTAATAATTCTAATATACCCAAGAAATTGCCATTATGTACAGAGTCAAATGTTTCATCATCTCCAAAACAAGCCAGCCGACGCTGAGATATATATTTTATGACGGCAACAACTCTCAATAAAATTTTCCGCTAGTACTCGCATTCATTTTGGAATTGCTCTACAAGATTGTTGTCAATTCGATTAGTAGAATTTGATCGTGATGAGAAAGAAAACATGCATCTTCGATGAAAATCTGAGTTTTCATGAGATTGGGAGCCTCTTTACAATATTTCTCCAGTCTGAAAATCCATCTTTACACAAAGCTTGATCATTTGAGCCACCATACAATTTGCATACATAGCAAAATACTGCTTTTGCACTGGGAGAATAGATCAACCATTCCCTGTTTACTATTTCTCCATTTTTTTGGCATCTGAAAAAATTGTTTTTTGAGCCTGTTCGCTCAATTTTTCCAATTACTTTTTTTGAGTTGCCCAGATAATCTATGTTTTGCTCAAGTTTAGTATTATTAAAATGTTCCCGAAAAGAGTTAGTTATGGGGGGGGGGGGGGGGGGCACAAAGCAGGACCGCTATAATTTACACATTTTTGGTCAAGAACTGTTTCCAATGTAATTTCAACTTCTGTTTTACTTTCCTTTCCAGGTGGAATTGAAAGGAAATCTTTAGAATTTGAATCATAATCTTTTTGGCTGAAGGTTAAGAGCTGAAGGTCTTCAGAATTTGGATAAACATTTTCTTGTGCTAAAGTTGATTCATTTTCACATTCAGATTGGGTTTTTTTAAGTTCCTCTTTTTCAGAAATAAAAGGCTGATCTTCCAAATTTGGATAAATGTTTTCTTGCGCCAAAATTGATTTTTTTCACATTCAGATTTCTTTTTTTGAAGTTCCTTTTCTTCAGGAACAGAAGCCAAGACTTTAAAATATGAATTATCCTCATTATTTTGAATTTCATCTTCAGAAACTGGAAAAGATGAAAGATCTTTTTCATCCTCGGACTCTAATTCAATTTCTTCTTCTTTTGCAGGTGTAGGTGTTTTTACACCTGGTAAATAGTCTTCACCATCTTCTGCTCTTAAAACAAATCTGTTCATTGCTAAGCTTAATCGCTTATTACAAGCAAGTCTTTCAGCTTTCCTTTTTCGTTTATTGCTTCCTGACGGTACTTGAGGCTTAGTTTTAGCTATGCTGAATAATTAATTAAATAAATATAAGAAGAATCTGCAAAATTTTAACTATAAAGCAATAAATAAAATATGCATGCACGATGCACCGTATTATATCAGAGATAAGTGTTAAAGAACATGCTAAAAAATTTCAAGAAATTTACTCTGAAGACATTGAAGAAGAATTTCCAGATGAATTTTTTCAATTTAACGAATTCATTACAAAAGAAATACGATCCACTGAAAAATTAAAAGTAATTAAAACTTTAAACATGAATAGACTTTCCCCAATGTTGAGACAGCACTAAGAATAATGCTCTCCATTCCCATATCAAACTGTTCAAGTGAACGATCATTTTCTGTTCTAAAAAGAATAAAAAATCGTATGAGATCATCACTCTCTGAAAATAAATTAAGTGGTTTATCCCTACTCGCAATAGAAAGTGATATTACAGAAAAATTAGACTTTGATGACATAATAGATGAATTTCAAGCCCATGTAAATTAGAATATAAAATATATTTTTGACAGGTAAAATTACTATATAAACTGCTGAATATTTTCAAATACATGGCTAAATTATATAATCAAATATTATAATAGGCAGCATATTTTTAACTATTACAATATTTGCATTTAATTTTTAAACTGATTTAATTATTACATTTTTATTAAAAAATTCAGTACTTTTATGTTAGCCGGGGGCCAATGACATATATATATGTGTATGTATATATATATATATATATATATTGGCGCTCGGCTGACATAAAACTACCAAAAATTCTTTAACTGAAACATCATGAACATTTATTTAAAGTAAAACTTAATCTTTTAGCTTCGAGTAGCAGATTCAACAATTAAAGAAGTAAATATTTAAAATTTAAAGATTACAATGTATCAAAAAATACTTTATTATTAAACAGTGAAAATTTAAGTTTCTTTTTTCCTTTAATATTTCTTATTGTTTCATAATATTTTATTTAATTTCTTAAATTTATTTTTTTTTAAACTAATAACTTAGTTTTTAACTGTTTAGTTTTGATCTAATGGCATGAATAATTCTTGCTAGAACTTATTTTTTCAAAACTGCTCATTGCAGATGATTCAAAAAGATTTGGCTAAGATGCTTTACACTCACGCAGGAAAAAAAAATTAATCGGTTAAAAAAAGGAAAAAAGTCGCCAAATTTAGGGGATTTTTTTCCTTTAATGGCAACCTAGCCATTGTATTAAGTTATTCGTTTGGTGCGGTCTTGAAAATCGCGCCAACCAAAAAGTCGCCAAACTTATGATTACATGTTTGCGTGAGTGTAAAGCATGAGTTCCAAAGATTTTGCTTAAATGTATAAGACAAAACTTTATCATTTATTTCATTAATGTATGAGGAATGATTTATTTATTTATTTTTTATTAAAAAAAACATGTCAGTGACCATCCTTTTATTCAAAGTGAAAATATTTATAATTATTCACACTTCACTAAGTATTCACTAGCTTTCCAAATATTCTATGTATTTTTAAGTGTGAATTTTCTATTTTATTGAATAATTTCATGAACATAGCTAATAACTATAAGTAGTTATTTTGAATGTTTCTGTATCAGATTGTGGATATTTATTGTATCTTATTTCTATCTCAGAGATGTATTAAATTTCTCTATAAATTAGTTATAAAAAATTTCTGCAATTATTGAATTCCACCACTTAATTTTTTTAAGTTCATTTAAAAATTTGGAAAAATGTAAAATGCAGTGAAAGAAACCTGCAGAAATTTGTCTTAAATCTCATTTTTTCTTAAATGTTTACTACAATAAATAGATCCATGCTGTTGTATGAAATTTTTTGTCTCTTCACAAAAATCTACTTTATTAAAAAAATGTGTTTCTGAGGTTAATATGAAAGGAAAAGAAAACAAATAACGAAGACTAGAATTAATTGTGTATGTTGTTAAGTTTCCAATATAATGTATGTTTAATGTACAAAATTAGCTTTATAATATGTTTCTGTTCTGAAAAAATAGCGAAATGAATTATATCCCTCCCTTTCTACTGTTCCTTGTACAAGTAGAAAAAAAAAATGTGATAGTCATCTGGTAAAATTTCTAGTTGCTGGTGAAATACATTTGTGCCACCCCCTTTCCCTACACATACAAAATATTTAATCATACATAAAAAATAAAAATAAATAGAAACATTGATTAAGGAAGAATAATTACTATTATAGTAATGATATATCATTAATTGCTTTAACACTTCCACTCGGTAAGTGAATTAATTAAAAAAAGTAATATAAACACATTTCGCCAGTTGATATATTTTAGCCAAGTGATTGCATTTGTCGAATTCTTGTTCTACAAAAATATCCTACGTGTTTCGGTTCTGATGTTTCCTATGATGTGCATGTGTTAAAATGCTAATTGGTTGCCTAATTTTGACTAAAAATAATGTGATCAGAATCTTGATAATTATTTAAATTCATTTTGTGCGAAAAAAAGACGGGAATACAAGTAAAAAGTAAATTATTATTTTAGATTATTTTACATATTGAATATGAATATTATTGATTTTGGCTGGTATGCACAACATAAAATATTAATAATTTAAACTATTGCCAAAATTGAAAGAAGCATTTTAAAATATTGATATTTTATGTTGTGCATGCATGCTGAATTCAACCTTTTTATCCAACTTACATTATTCTGCTAATACTATGCAAAATCATTTGTGCATATTTTTCTTGATTGTATCCATTTTTTGAGTATAGGAGAACATAAAAAAAGCTGTTTAATGAAATGGTACTTTTCGATTAGCCAAGCGCCAGTGAAATATATATATATATATATATATGTATTTTTTTTTCACTGGTGCCTGGCTAGCCGAATATATGGGAACTCAACTGAGCCACTCTTTGTAGCATTGGTGGGTTTGCGGGTATGTCGAATTTAGAAAACGCTTCTAGAATGAAATGGGGGGGGGGGGGGGGGGGGGGGCCCTGAAATGACACTGTGCTTCCCATAGCTTCAGAGTTTAATCGGGCCCTGGTTAATATACGAAAATAGCACTGGTTGCCAGTAGAATTTCGGTTTTTTTTTCAGGATTTTTTTTTTTACAGTGTAAGGTCGTACCGAAAGTAATGCAAAAGTTGGCATAACTTTTTCATTAATTGATATATGTCGTTATAATTCTACATGTTCGTACAGCAACTCTTTCTCAATATAGTCTCCGTCACAAGCAATGTATTTGCACAAGCTCTCGAATCATGTCTGAAAAAATTGAGGAAACGCTGTTGCACCTTCTTTCGAGAGTTAGGTTCAACATTGAGCAAATGCATCGGTTATGATGGAGACTCTATCGAAGAGTAGTACCTTTTAGTATTGAGAAGGAGTTGCTCTATAAACATGTAGAATTAGAAAGACATATATCAATTAATTGTCTGATCAAAACCACGCCTAATACTCAGCGCAATACTACTTTTCGTGCATAAATAGCTACGGTGGTAGACATTAAAACCTTTCGGGAACCATAACTCAAAAAATATTTGACGGATTTCGTTCTCATTTTCAAGGTAGGGTCCTATGAGCGTGACAGCTACATTGATAAACTTCGCAGAATAAATTTCAAACCGTTTGAAAATTATATTAAACTAGTCGGATGTGTCAATCCCAAAACTTTCTTCTATCTCACACAGGTTTCGCATACACTAAAAAGAATCAGCACCAATTTATATTAAGGTCTAACTGAAACTCAAGTTTTATTAAATTCCATGCAATATTTCTTGAGATAGGACTATCGTTAAAATCGTGTAAATCCTGCAAAATGCTGCATAGTAGCGGCACCTGCTGGGCGATTTTTACCAAAAACTAATCAGCACCAATTTATATCAGGGACTAACTGAATCTAAAGTTTTATTTAATTCCGAGCATTAGTTCTTGAGATAGAGCTATTGCGAAAATCGCAAAAAATGCTGCATAGCAGCGCCACCTGCCGGGAGATTTTTACCAAAAACTAATCAGCACCAATTTATATCAGGGACTAACTGAATCTAAAGTTTTATTAAATTCCGAGCATTAGTTCTTGAGATAGAGCGCCCACAAAATTTTTGTCACATACAGACAGAGTCACAGACAGACATTTTCTAAAAATAGTCAAATCGTGTTCAGGAGCTTCTAAAACGTATAAATCCGTCAAAAACCGGAAGTCGAAAATTTTCATGAATCCAATACTTTCTTCTTGTAAAGATAGAAGAAAGTAAAAATAGATTTTAAAAAAGCACAATTGGAATGCATACGTCACGAAAGTTTAATACAGACGTCATTTTCACTAGCGGAAGACTTCCGTAGATGACTCGATTAGAGCACATGAAGCAAATATTTCAGCATACATGATTATTACAGTACAATAGAACATATTCCAATTTAATCAAACGGGTAAATAAATCTTTTTTTTTTTTTTTGAAAGAAGAAAAAAAACTTAGTAATAACTTAGCAGTGGAGATTTGGCGCAAATCGCGCCAATAGCATTTTATTAATCACCAATAGCAGCTTTTATATTTCGAATGTGTATTATTAGAAACAATTATTTGATGTTTAATTAAAATGTTTTGATTTATGGTATTTTTTTTTTCTTTTTAGTATTGTAAATGAAATAGTACGTGAAAGGTATGTATTTTAAATTAAATGAGTTATAAAGTCATGTATTTCAAATGTATGTATGGAATGAGTGAATGGTTTATATTTTAAATGAAATGAATGGAATGTGAATATGGTATGGGAAAAATATTTGGCGATTTGTCACCTGCGCCCGGCTAATATAAAAGTTACAATATTGCAAATGATTTGAGGTATATGTGAAATGAAATAAATTATGTTATAACCTAACCATTACTCGTTACATGGAAAATAGTAAACATTACGCATTCAGATGCGCAGACAAGCTTGGCGTCAAAGAAAATACAAGAGTGATGCTCTCAACAATATTATTTTAACTGTATGAGAGTTATAATAATGATATTAAATGCTTCAATTGGCTTTGGGCTCGATTACGGAACAATTTCAATATGGAGACAGCCACTTGTTACAATTTCAATATAGAGACATCCCATTGTTAAAATTTCAATATGGAGTGCAGCTTTTCTTTTTTTTTTTACAGAAATCTCAAGAAGACTTCCTAATCGAATGGCTATTTTCGTTTTTCCTGCGACAATTTGGTGATTAAAATGTATGAGTTGTTGGTGTTCTCTCCACCCCTCCACCCCCGACTGTGTTTACATACACATTTATTGCATTTAGTCACTGGAAATGCTTTTATTCCAATCAAACTCATTTTATTTTTAGACGAAGAGGTGCATTTGAAAAGGTTCTTGAACGAAATATCGTGTTTTTATTATCTTATCTTATGTCGGATAACATTTCGGCAATTTGTGCTTTGAGTTAAACAAAGCATCGCAATGACAGTTGATTGAAGCATGTGATGTGAAATACTATTTGCGGTTTCAAAAGAAGAAATAAATCACTTTATAAATTCGCAAATCAGACCATTTTCTAATCTATTTATCGTTTGCAACACATCTGGTAAGTGCTTTCTGTTGAGGTAACTTTATTTATAGTTAGTTTTATAGTTATTATTAATATTAGTATTATTACTTTTGCATAATATATTAATATTCCCTCTAAATTTTATAGACTATAAAAAATAAAATGAATTTCAAATTATATTTCGCTCCCGATGTAGTTGGAAACGAATATTGAAAATTTCTTAGAGAAAATTTCCTTTGGATAAACTAGTAAATATTCAGACCAGGAGCCTCAACGTCAGCTCTGAAAGTCATTGTTTTTTAATCTCACTTTTCATATTATTTAACATCGTCCAAAACTCAATTCAATTTTTTTTATATTACATAGAAATTTATAGAAATATATAAAATACTTCGGACGTTTCAGAAATTAAAAGCGTTAAATTAAATACGGTCTATGCAATACTATTCTGAAATTCTTATGAACTTCTTATTCTTGTAATTTTTTAGTAAAAAAAATACATTTCATCAAGGGAGAGAACCCCTCGTAATCTTGTTAAATTTATATTCGTGATTTCTTATTGATTGTGTGAATGATTCTAGTATATCTTGGATTTCGTTCTACGCAATGGTTTTATTAGGATAAGCAACAATTTCGAAAATAGTTTCATGTTATCCTAATACCCAAAAAGCAATATTTACTTACCTGCCAACCACGAAACACCTGCATCTGATGGATACGTTGAATAATATCTCATGTACAAAAGCAACTTATGAAATGTAAACTGAATCTACTATATTTCACTTATATCTATTTTAGAAATCTAGTGTTGTTACAATTATTGTTTCGGAAAAACAGTTTTGATGGTCATTCTATAATATATATTTAATCTAAGTGCATCTTGATTTAACTCGATGGCAATAGCATACTAAAATCCCCCCAAAATAGGCATATTTGGAAACTTTTAAACCTATTGGGTAATCATTCATAATCGTGCCCACTGCCAATTCACTAAATGGCAAACGTGATTTGGCGCTATAAAGTATTTTTGTGATAGCTTTTGTGTTCTCAATTTTCAGTAAATGTGGTATTTCAGGATCAATTTACTACTCTAATTTCTTTAGATTTACCACCTCGTTGTACGAGTAATTTTATCCTATTTTTAAAACTACGTTAACTTTTCAACGATGAAACATCCACTTCCAGAAAATGAATATCATGTAAGAAATATACATATGCAAATGTAAACTCATACTACGAGACTTGAATCCATATTACAAGTTTAATGTTTTTCTAATTTTCGTTTGAAAAAAATATTTCGGTAATCAATCTGTAGTAGTTAAACGGTAACTTGTATCAAAATAAATTCTCATTTATGTCAATAGAATACGAAAATCACCGGAAAATAATGTATTTTGCTAATAAAATATTGCAGCAAAATAATGCGAGTTACTTGTTACTTGAATTTTATTATTTTGATATTCTTTGAAATATGGTTGCTAAGCAACTAATAAATTAAATAGCAAAGTAAAATGAAATGCATTTTAAAATTTGTAAAAGAATATGAAAATAAAATGTTTTATATTTCCTGAACAGATGCAACAAATTTTCCAACAATTTAAACAATTATTTTTTAATAAATGTTTTAATAAATGTTCTAAATTCTAATAAATGCAATATCGGCAAATTTTCGAAGCTATTGGATATATTTAAAACCTCCATATCGAAAATTTAGCTTCCATAATTTTACGTTGAATTCCATTATTCAAATACGCGATTTTCATTTCAGTTAAAAATTAAATTTGAAAATCGTCTGCATTCCCATAGGAAAGCATTATGACCTAAAAAGAAATGTTCTATATTTTTTGAACGAGTGAACCAAATGTAACTAAAAACTATACAGCTAATTCCTCACCAACATACCTACCAAAAATCAACCTAATCGGATAATTTTTGCGACAATTATCGCCAAACAGACAGACAAACAATCAGACGGAAACCAAAACCTTTTCGTGTCTCCACAGTGAGCCTTCACTGACGTTTCGGCATTTAATATGTATAAATAATATAAGATATAATTGAAGAAATTCATATTTTCATGATTAAAAGTAATAAAGTTAAGTAACTCTAAAGTTATATATACAATGTAAAAGTACAGCAAAGTATATCAATAGTAAATCTGCAGATCAGGAGCCTCAACGTCAGATCTCAAAGTCATTGTTTTTTAATCTCACTTTTCATATTATTTTACATTTTACAATCCGCAATTTAATTTTTTTTATATTACATACATAATTATAGGCATCTAAAATACACTACTGGCCATCCAAAATGCTACAACATGAAGAAATGCAAATAACAGAATGATATTTATTGGACAAATACATTATAATGGGAAGGACAGGTGATTACATTTTCAGAAAATTAGGAGATATAAATCCTGAGAAAACACTACCCAAAGCACCCACCTCTGGCCGCAATAACAGCATTTATCTGCCTAGCCATGGAGTCGAACAGAGATTGGATGTCATGTACGGGTGGGTGCATCAGTCCATGCAGCTTCAACACTATGCCACAGTTCATCAACCGTAGTGACGGGCGAGTGATGGCGGGCCAGTCGCTCAGAAGCCATTGACAGGACATTTTCAATTGGTGAGAAATCGGGAGAACATGCCTTCCAGGATAACAGTCGAACATGTTCTGTATCAAGGAAGGTCAGGATAGTACGAGCAGCATGCGGTCGTGCGTTGTCCTGTTAAACCGTAGAGTTTCGGAGGCATCGAAGATAAGGCAGAACCACGGGCTGTAACACCTCTGAAACTCTACGGTTTAGCAGGACAATGCACGACCGCATGTTGCTCGTACTATCCTGACCTTCCTTGATACAGAACATGTTCGACTGTTATCCTGGCCGGCACGTTCTCCTGATTTCTCACCAACTGGAAATGTCCTGTCAATGGAGCGGTCAATGGGCGTCAATGAGCGTCAATAGCTGGGGGTCAATAATGGGGTCAATAGCGGTCAATGGGCCAGTCTGAGCGACTGGCCCGCCATCACTACGGTTGATGAACTATGGCATAGTGTTGAAGCTGCATGAACTGATGCACCCGTACATGACATCCAATCTCTGTTCGACTCCATGGCTAGGCAGATAAATGCTGTTATTGCGGCCAGAGGTGGGTGCTTTGGGTAGTGTTTTCTCAGGATCTATATCTCCTAATTTTCTGAAAATGTAATCACCTGTCCTTCCTATTATAATGTATTTGTCCAATAAATATTTTTTTTTTTTTTTTTGCATTCCTTCATGGTGTAGCATTTTGGATGGCCAGTAGTGTACTTCGGAGGTTTCAGAAATTGAAAGCGTTAAATTAAACACGGTTTATGCAATGATATTCTGAAATTCTTATGAACTTCTTATTCATGTAACTTTTTATATTAAAAAAAAAAAAAAACTTGTATTAAAATAAATTTTTTATTTATGTCAATAGATACCAAAATAATTTGTTTTGATAATAAAATGTTGCAACTTAATAGTGCGAGTTACTTGAATTTTATTATATTTATGTTCTTTGAAATGTGGTTGCTAAGCAACTAATAAATTAAAGAGCAAAGTAAAAATAAATGCATTTTAAAATTTGTAAAGAATATGAAAATAGTTTTATGTTTCCCGAACATATTCAAAAAAATTTTCAATAATTTAAACAATTTTTAAATTCTAATGAACGTATCAGCAAATTTTCAAAGCTATTGGATGTATTAAAAACATCATGACGAAAATTTAGCATTAATAATTTTACGTTGAAATCCATTATTCAAATATGCGATTTTCATTTCAGTTAAAAATGAAATTTGAAAATCGTCTGCATAAAGCATTATACCCTAAAAATAAATGTTCTATATTTTTCGAACGAATGGACCAAATGTAACCAAAAACTATACAGCTAATTCCGGATACCTCAGCAACATACCCATCAAAAATCAACCAAAAGGACGATTTTTACGGCAGTTATGGCGGAACAGACAGACAGACAGCAACCAAAAAGTTTTCGCGTTTCCACAGTGAGCCTCAACTGACGTTTCGGCAATTATTATACAGTAGAGACTGCCAGAATAGCAAGGGAACAGACACCAGAAGAAAATCCCGTTTTTCGTCTTAGCATGCATAATTGTAGTATAGTATTCTTTTCGCCGGGACCATTAAAATTTTCCGTTGAAAATAGGATTCCGTTTTAGGCAGCTTCCGTTTTCACATATTTTACTCTATAACCCTATTAAAAGCGATACATTTTCATTACGAATTTACCCGAAATGAATATTGCCAGACTAGTATATAACTGATACCAAAGTCGTTTACGTCGAAATAATTGTACTTTTACTCAGATAACTTTAGACTTTCACTTGTTAGCGACAGAGTAGCTATTATCTTCGTTTGTTTAAAAAACATCGTTGCTAAAAATTATAGGATACTCTGATTCTTTAATTTAAATGTAGGTGAAGATGGAGCTATCTACACAGAAAAAAAAAATGTATTGGATTCGTGAAAATTTTCAACTTCCGGTTTCCGATTTATACGTTTTAGAAGATCTTGAACAAGATTTGATTGTTTTAGAAAATGTCTGTCTGTATGTGGCACAAATTTTGTAGGAGCTCTAACTGACGAACTACTGCATACAATAGGATGAAATTTCATATGAAGTTCTATCCTTGTATGAACTGCGGGGCAGACTAGTTTTTGGGCAAAATCCCCAGAGACATTATGCCACAAATCGATGATTTCTTCTATTTCTTATTTTTAAAATTCCAATGGCAAAATTCTACGATTTGTTTATTTACCGTTACAGTTTGGCAATAGATTTTTTCTTATTTTTTATAAAAATTCATCGACGGGATAATGGAAAAGTACCAAAAAGACAAATAAACGTTGAATTAAAAATTCCTCGATGAAATAACTAATACGTGTAACGCATCTGAGGTCAACTGAATGCAACGCGACGCCACGATCATGCACTTTTGGCGTTAAATTATATATTTTGGCGAGAGTTCTTTTCTTTTATAGAAAGTAGTCGACGGGATAATGGATAAATAACCAATTTTCTATAGCATCGTTATAAAATTCTCCGATGCAGCGACATTGTTTACTTAACCATTTTACACAAGTTAATTTTTAAATGCTTAATTGATCTTATTTAATCAATCAGAAAAACAGTTATTAGCTGTTTCGACAGCAGTTGATTCGACCTTAAAATCCCTCAGTCAAAGGAAAAAGAACGGAAACCCGGTTACAGCAGATCGCCACTAGTCGTTTAATTATAATACAATCTTCCATAATTGTTTTAGAGTTGATCAAATCAGAGTGTTTTTAAAATTTGCGGTGTCAGGACGGGGGTTGGCGAGCATAGCGCGTAGGGGGCAGAGCCCCATAGTATTAAAAAAAACAATGGTACTCCGGGAGTGCCGACAGAAGTGAAAACTTGAACAATTACGTGTGTATTTTTTGAATCGTCAGGAAACGTTTTATTGTGCAGGAAATACTTTTAAATGAAGTGTTTTTTTATTCATTATTATAAACTACTACTACAAAAATTATATTACAATTTTCATTTAATGCGCTATTGTACATGAAAAATAATGCATATTATTTTACATACAAAAATTGCAATCTATTGCTTAAAACGTAAATTTACAAATAAATGAAATATAAAATTTAATTAATTGGTATTCTTTGAAATGAATACCAATGAAACTTATGAATTTTCATCCACCATTTAAACAACTCTCAATACATTCATCATTTCTTCCATGAGATTTAGTTTCATATCTTTTGTAATAACATTTATCTGCAAAATACGGTTCCCGCTTCCTATCACTCCAAAAATGACGTCTTTGCTGCCTGTCTTGTTTATGGTATTCGTGAACATTATGCTTTTTATTAGCTCATAGGCTATTAAAGCCTGAGAGCTTATGTGCCCGCCCGTTCTGTATGTATGTATGTACGTACGTAACGCGATAACTCTTGACAGAAATAACCGTTTTGCTTCCAATTTTGTTTATAGGTTCCTTGTGATAAGGCACTTCCCTGATTAGTTTTGGGGATTGATTGTTTAACTATAAAGGGGGGAACGGGGTGGAAAACCCCCTTAATTAAGATAAATGGTTTTTTCATGCAGAATTGTCCAATTTTCTTCAAATTTTGTATATAGGTTCATTGTGATAAGGTTCTTTCCTGATTAGTTTTGGGGGTTCATAGGTTAAGTATAAAGGGGCTAACGGGGGGGGGGAATCCTCCCCCTTAATTTAGATAAATGAATTTTTCATGCAGAGTTATCCGATTTTCTTCCAATTTTGTTTATAGGTTCCTTGTGATAAGGCGCTTCCCTGATTAGTTTTGGGGATTTATTGGTTAACTATAAAGGGGGGGGGGGAACGGGGGGCTAACCCCCCTTAATTTGGATAAATGGTTTTTTCATGCAGAATTATCCAATTTTCTTCAAATTTTGTATATAGGTTCATTGTGATAAGGTTCTTTCCTGATTAGTTTTGGGGGTTCATAGGTTAGTATAAAGGGGGTAACGGGGGGGGGGTTAATCCTCCCCCCTTATTTTAGATAAATTATTTTTTTCATGCAGAGTTATCCGATTTTCTTCAAACTTTCTGTATGGGCTCATTGTGGTAAGGGCTTCCCTGATTAGTTTTGGGGGTTCATTGGTGAAGTGTAAAGGAGGGAAACGGGGTCTACCCCCACCCCCTTAATTTTGATAAATGGGTTTTTCATGCAGAATTATCCAATTTACTCCAAATTTTGTATATAGGCTCATTGTGGTAAGGTTCTTTCCTGATTAGTTTTGGGGGTTCATAGGTTAAGTATAAAGGGGGTAACGGGGGGGGGTTAATCCTCCCCCCTTATTTTAGATAAATGATTTTTTTAAGCAGAATTATCCGATTTTCTTCAAATTTTATATATATGTTCATTGTGATAAGGCGCTTCTCTGATTAGTTTTGGGGGTTCTTTGGTTAAGTATAAAGGGGGGACGGGGGGCTAACCCCCCCTTAATTTAGGTAAATGGATTTTTCATGCAGAATTATCCGATTTTTTCAAATTTTGTATATAGGTTCATTGTGGTAAGGCGCTTCTCTGATTAGTTTTATGGGTTCATTGGTTAATTATAAAAAGGAGAAACGGGGGATGGTTCCCCCCTCTTAATATATTGTCGATTTCTTCATTTTTCGATGGCTTATTTCAAATTCTTTGAAATAAGAATATAATTTACAGTTAGTGTGAATAGCCTGTGAGCTCAATGCCGTCAGTTTAACTGGGCAGTTTTCTTTTTATTTCTATCTTCATACTGCGCGTATTGTTTGCGGTATCTATAATTTCTATCAACATCAACAAACTTTTCTTTTCTATAAAATGATTTCACTTCATTTCCGTATCGGTAACCACGTTTCTTAAAACTTTCGTGAAATATTTCATTATTTTCATTTTTTTTTTATATTACTTCCGTCGATTTTTCTCGTGCTCGTTAAATTATAATATTTTCCGTGTTTTGTTATTTCATTTCATCTTTTGATTTGGTCTCGCAAGTTGAGTCACTTTTATCTGTTTTCACCGCGAGTGCTAAATTTATCTTGAAATTATTTTCCGAATTATTATTTTTTATTCATAACTAGGGGGCTCGGCCCGGGGCCTCCGAGATGTCGCTGTGTGTCCTTCACCTGTGTGTGTGGTTAAGGACACACAGCGACATCTCGGAGGCCCCGCTCTGCCCCTACGAGCTACGCTCGCCAACCCCCGTTCTGACACCACAAACTGTAAAAACACTCTGATTTGATCAACCTTAAAACGATTGCGGAAGATTGAATTATAATTAAACGACCTGCTGTAATCGGTTGCTATAATCGGCCTTGTGTAATCGGCTGCTCGCTGTAATATCTGCTATAATCGGGTTTCCATTCATTTTCCTTTGACCAAGGGATTTTAAAGCCGAATCAACTGCTGTCGAGACAGCTAACAACTGTTGATAAAATAAGGTTAATTAAACATTTGAAAATCAACTTGTGCAAAATGGTTAAGTAAGCAATGTCATTGCATCGCGAAATTTTATAACGATGCTAATAGAAAATTGGGTATTACTCCATTATCCCGACTACTACTTTCTATAAAAGAAAAGAACTGTCGCCAAAATATAGGATTTAAAGCCAAAAGTGCATATCTGTGGCGTCGCATTCAATTGATACCAGATGTGTTACGCGTGATAGTTATGTCATCGAGTGATCTTTAATTCAACGTTTATCTGTATTTTTAATTATATTTTACCAATTTATTAGTTATTTCGTTGATTTAAACGTAAAAATATACTTTTAATCGAAGGGAAATATTATTAATTACGCTGTTTTAAGATTTGCAATAATAGATAAAATATTTTGTCGAAATAAATCAATCTTACTCTACTTAATGCCTTGAAAACGCGGAATAATTTAATTATTTATCTTTTTAATATTCACGCTCAAGCATATTTTTTATTCCGTCATTTTCTACATTTATTGCTTTTAACACGTGATCATTTAATTATTATTTTAAAGTTTTATTTCTGTTTTTAAGTCTCGTGTAAATACATTTCTTAATTGAAAGGGACTATTATTACGTGCGCTATTTTACAAATTGGCAACGATTCAAATAATGGAATTTATGAAATATGAAATAAATCTTCGTCAAAATAATGAACATTTTGAATAAAAAATTGAAATATAACCTCAAAAAATGAGTCAAATTGAAAAAATAATTGCAGTCTGCACAGCCCAACCTTGTCAACTATATCCTTACAAATTATGTTTAAATTCCTGTGCATAGTTTTCGTTTCTATAAAACTTTTATAAGAAAACTGTTTTGACCAACTTTGATTTTAAATATCTCTTAAAATAATTCTTCGATTTAAAAACTGTCTACTTCAGCGTGTTTATCGAACATTTCTTTCTAAAACCACCAATTTTTAAATTTTTATTTGCAATAGTTTTCTGGATATTAGTCCAGAAAGACTTCAAGACCTAAAATCGTAATTGACAACGGCGGCCGCAGCGGTGGTTACTTTTTTTTAATATAGAGAGATACCAATCATTTCGCTTTCTGCACGTGAACTATTTCCTTTTGATACTTTCGCTTCATTGTATGAATTGGCAACATATACAGTGGTATCGGTAACGATTCACTCCCACGGGGCGCGGGTCACAGTACCCTTTCTTATCTCCCAGCAGATCTGAACTCCGGTGGGGAGAAAACTAGTTTATTCCTTTCTAGTCGAATTTCTTACCAGTTGAAAGTAATTAAGATGGTAAAGTATAGGGAGTCGTGTTTGACTCTCATATTTTCATCTTCCAGGTCTTTTTGGACGAAGGTTCAGCATTGTTTGATGTATCATGTACCATTTGAGCAATAAAATGGTATCAAGGAAAAAAGAACTAAAAACAGATTTTCTTTATTTCTTTCGCTTTTTTTTTTTCTTTTTGTAAAATTTTTACAAGATTTGAAATTAGAATTGGAATTTATGACTATTTTTTATGGCAAGCATAGCAATAATCACCAAACGTATTTTACTATGTCGATGGCTGAAGCAAAATATTCCCGTATTTTTAAAATATTACTCATAGACATTTCTTTGTTTTGTTTTTACTTTCTTCTATCTTTACAAGAAGAAAGTATTGGATTCATGAAAATTTTCGACTTCCGGTTTTCGACGGATTTATACGTTTTAGAAGGTCCTGAACACGATTTGACTATTTTTAGAAAATGTCTGTCTGTGAGTCTGTCTGTCTGTCTGTATGTGAAACAAATTTTGTGGGCGCTCTATCTCAAGAACTAATGCTCGGAATTTAATAAAACTTTAGATTCAGTTAGTCCCTGATATAAATTGGTGCTGATTAGTTTTTGGTATAAATCGCCCGGCAGGGGGCGCTGCTAAGCAGCATTTTTTGCGATTTCCGCAATAGCTCTATCTCAAGAACTAATGCTCGGAATTTCATAAAACTTTAGATTCAGTTAGTCCTTGATATAAATTGGTGCTGATTAGTTTTTGGTAAAAATCGCCCGGCAGGTGGCGCTGCTGTGCAGCATTTTTTGCGATTCCCGCAATAGCTCTATCTCAAGAAATAATGCTCGGAATTTAATAAAACTTTATATTCAGTTAGTCTCTGATATAAGTTGGTGCTGATTAGTTTTAGGTAAAAATCGCCCAGCAGGTGGCGCTGCTATGCAGCATTTTTCGCAATTTCCGCAATAGCTCTATCTCAAGAACTAATGCTCGGAATTAAATAAAACTTTATATTCAGTTAGTCTCTGATATAAGTTGGTGCTGATTAGTTTTAGGTAAAAATCGCCCAGCAGGTGGCGCTGCTATGCAGCATTTTTCGCAATTTCCGCAATAGCTCTATCTCAAGAACTAATGCTCGGAATTAAATAAAACTTTATATTCAGTTAGTCTCTGATATAAGTTGGTGCTGATTAGTTTTAGGTAAAAATCGCCCAGCAGGTGGCGCTGCTATGCAGCATTTTTCGCAATTTCCGCAATAGCTCTATCTCAAGAACTAATGCTCGGAATTAAATAAAACTTTATATTCAGTTAGTCTCTGATATAAATTGGTGCTGATTAGTTTTTGGTAAAAATCACCCAGCAGGTGGCGCTGCTATCCAGCTTTTGCAGGATTTACACGATTTTAGCGATAGTGATATCTCAAGAAATATTGCACGGAATTTAATAAAACTTGAGTTTCAGTTAGACCTTGATATAAATTGGTGCTGATTCTTTTTAGTGTATGCGAAACCTGTGTGAGATAGAAGAAAGGTTTGGGATTGACACATCCGACTAGTTTAGTATGTATTCATAGGTGAATGAATTTTTCTATACATATTTATTACATATATACATAAACACATATGTGAATATATTTCCAATAAATATTTAAATGTGGATATATGTAGTAATTAAGTGTGTGAAAATTCAACTACTTTTCGACGTATGCGCATCTGCATATATTTTCATCATATATTTCATATATTTTATTGTATCAGTTTTTAACACTTTCCAACAACATAGTTGAAATGTGTTTAGGAATTCGGTTGGTCTCTCTGCCTTTTTGTGCTGTAACGCGCGTAAATATACTCGTATTGCCATGCAATTAATACATTTTAATTAGAGAACACGTTCGGCACTGAAAATGAAGTATGTAGCGTTTATTGTTCACTTACCAGGGACACTCAAAAGAATTATGTTAAATTACGGTCTATGGGGGAAATCGTTTGCAGTGAATTTTGATTATGTTATACCATTTCAAACATGTTTAAATTGATATATGTCATTGATATGCACCATAAGAGGCGTACTAAAGAATACAGTGTGCACAGATTTCATCGTTCATTTACAAAGACACACAAAAGAATTCGATTAGAGCACGGTGTAAGAACAATAATCGCCGTAAGTGCGTTTTATGTTGTGGTACATTTTTAAATTAAACTACTTTTTTGCCAATTACTTGGTGGGCATAAATTTTATAGATGATATACAGGCCAGCACAAAAGATCTCGAATATATTTCCGTTTATTGACGGAAATTGCTGAACTGGAAATTACAAAAACTGTTTCATAATCGATGCTTGACGATTTTTTTTTTGGCTCTATTTGTATTTGAATTATTATATTCATATTGTTAAATGGAGTTTCTTTTTATACAGGTAATATAATACTAATATAAAGCAAATGATGTTGTTTCTTTTAATATTGGACTATGAATTTTGATTTCATGCTCATAAATCACCCATCAGAATCATGCTTCGACAAATGAAAATGACGTTATATTTCAAGAAATATTGCATTGGGATTCATAAATCTGTAATTTTATTAAAAGATTGCCTTAAGTCTGTTCTGAAATCCGAAGGAGTCATTTTCGGACACATTTCTGGATTCATTTCTGTTTGGAAACGAATGAAATTGGCAGCTGCTTTTATTATGATACTATACAAACGAATGCTGTTTTTTGATAAAGACAGAAGATGTTTTACAAAATACTGTCGAAGTTTGTGTTTAGAATCGACATTCAGGACGTAACAACGCGGGAAAGAAGAAAGCCTTTGTTCACGTGACAACAATCACTTATAGCGATAGACAATATTCATTTATCAAAAGATGGTAAACACCATTCGATTCCAAATCACTTCAATAATCAGGTATGCAAGTGCCATCAATTTTCCGTTTAAAAATGAGTCCGTGAATGTGTCAGAAAGATTCAAGTTGTCTTATTGATTGTCAGTTTAGTTCGGATGGTGATATTGACATCATTCTCAAAGAAAAAGATCATTTTCATTTATGAGAATGGAATAATTTAGTATGATTGAGTCAGTATGAACTCATATTCAATAACTTTTAGTTCTGCAAATAAAGTTCCTACTTATATTTTCCTTTTTTTTTTTTTTAAATAAATTTTATATGCACCAAATAAAAAGTTTCCTAAAATTACATTATTTCCTTGAAATAAAAATAAGTAAATCTATAAAACTCAGACATTTAAAAATGATTGAAGTAATTAATATACTTAACTCAGGTAATAATTTAGGTAGTGATAATGAAGTCATTCTAAAAAGAAGAAAAATGATTTTTGACATATAAGAATAAAATACTTTATTATTATTGTGTCAATAGTCAATGGATTTTATTCTGCACGTACAGATACTGAAACTTAACCATTTATTAAAAAATCTTCATAATGCATATATCTGGTAAGTAAATCAGAAGAAAAGTGAATTAAGAAATGGAAATATCAGGTTTTAAAAACTTATTCTATGAAAACACATTTTAAAACTTCTTATAAGAAATATTTTATAAGTGCGTTTTGATGAATTTGAAAAGTTCAACGTTCTTACACAAGTAATAATTAGTTTTTTATTCTTAATTTGTAAAATAATCAAGAATAATATTTTCAATAAACAATTGCAGCCTTTCACTACAATACATTTCTGAATTCTTCAATACCATCATACACATATATGTGGAAATTTATTCCCCAGTTAAATGCAACATTTTATGCGATTAAGCTCAGCGGAAAGAAAACACCAAGTGGTATGCAAAAAAAAAAAAAAAAAAAAAAAAAACCTTAAATGTTAAAATGCGTACCACAACTGAAAACGCACTTCCAGCAATTACTTTTCATAGACAGTACTCAAGCCAAATTCTTTTGTGTGTATTTGTGAAAAAACGACAAATTCTATGCATACCATAATTCTACAGTAAGTGCGTCTTGTAGCACACCTCAGTGATGTATATTTTAAATGTGTTTAAAATAATGAAATATCATTGTAATACTCCGCAAACGATTTTCCCTGATACTACACCAAAATGTAACGGAATTCTTTTGTGTGTCCCTGTAAATGAACCGTAAGTGCTACACACTTCATTTTCAATACCGAACATGCCAACTTCAATAACATCGTTTACATGAAAATCCGAGTATATTTATGTGAGTTAGAGCACTGTCAGACGGACAGACAAACCAAATTCATAAGAAAAACGAATATATATATTTAAAGCAATTAAAACGTTTTATATTCTTTTGCCAATAATTAGTCGTTAGCCCAGTTTAATAAAGAAATAATTATTATAATTTCTAAAGTTGCCCCTCCCCATAAAAAAAAAAGATTTATTTATAGATGTACATAACTTTTATTTTGGATAGAAAACAAATACTATCGATGGGAATTGAAATCTCAGAAATACTCTTTTGATTCGCTTCGATGTCGAAAAATATTTAAGTTCAATGGAAAAACAGTTATTGTTTTTTAAAGTATTATAAATATTGTAATATAAATATTGATATTGTAATACTGTAAAGTACTCTTGTCAATATTGTAAAAATGTCTTAACGTTAAAAATTACTAATTGGGAGTTAAAAATCATTGATATACATTTTAAAACATTCATGAAGGCTTCAAATCAGGGTACGCAAAATTCATGATTTTGTTTTTAAGAAAATTGGGATTTATTTAATTTAAATCATTGTAAAGAATTTGAGCTTCGACATCCAGCTGCACTATGTGTCATTCTAGCATTTCCTGTGAGTGCACTTAACTGCATACCTTCCCTCCCTATTTTTGCCTTGAAGACTAGCAGAAGCCGAATTCTATTGTACTGTGAGCTGAAAGTTCGGACAGTGATGAAGTGGTAAGGCGTTACCCAAAAAGGGGTCTTATGCTTTGATCCTTGCCGAGTTCGTGGGAAAGAGTTCATCTGCGAGAGAAGCAATCTCTGCACACGATTTTTAGGTTTGCGCCCGAAACTTTGCCCTTTGTCTTAGAACGTCCAATGACGGACTTAGTGAAAACGAAACAGAGGGATCTCAAGGCTGCTAAGAGGCTGGAGAGTTTCGAGGGGCCCGCCTCGACAAAGCCCCCGCCCCTAGAAGGAGTTCTCCTGCGAGAATGAAAAAGTGAGAGAGGACAGTTTTTTGGAGAGATCGAAAAGGAGAGTGTTGACTCTCTGGAGAAGGGAAAAGGAAACGTCAGTTTCTAACTCAGCGTGGTGTAAGCGCTAGTGAGGTCCGACCTCGAGAATTGATACAGCAGGTATCCGGTGAAAATCCCAGCGAAGTGAAAAAGCACACCAAGTGCGAGAGTGAGAGTTCTTAGACTCAGAATTAACGAGTATTAGTAGGTCTTCCGAAGAGAAGGAACGGACGAGCCTTGGTCCGAATGAACTTTGTTTTGTAATCACGACTGTCTGTAATGTTTAGAGACTTTTGTTTGTTTCAGTTACACTTGGAGTCAAGAGGTCATTAATTTATAAGCGATTGACTCACGAAAAATAATTAAATGCTGTATTGACGTCTTGTATATATTTTTCATTAGAATTAACATTGTTATACAATAAAATTCTATTTTCTAATTTATGCGAGAAATTCTCTGTGCCAACGATCCGATCTCGCTACCACTCACCATCTTTTATCGGGTCGGTATAGAGGAGTTACTACAACTGGTGGCTTGCGGTGATGGATTAATTAGCAAAAATTAATGACAATCTTCAAAGACAAAGAGTGGACTCTGAAATTTAAATATCATCAAAGTGCTCCAAGAGAGAGTCTCCTTGTGACTTGTGACCTGAGTCTCCTTAGACACCCCTGTGGATCAACACAGCATCAGAAAGAGTAATCTACCAAGAATTCTGGAGAGTGTTCCCCCATCCGGAAGAGTCCCCATCCGAAAAGTGTGATAGAAACTCCGTCTGTGCTCCTGAGAATCTCTGAAGTCTGTGCTTCTGACGCCCTGAAAGACTCTTAGTAATGGAGGTAAGCTCTTTTTATACTCAGAGTGGCTTTAATTGTTATTAGTGTTTGTATAGGTGTTGTAGGCTTCAAAAAAAAAAAAAGTTGTATGTTAATTTTTGTGAGAGTAAATTTTTGAGAAATTTTTCCGGTAGAAAAAAAAAAAGCATTATGAGATACTTCCGAGATTACTGTAACTTATTTAATAGACAAATTTTGTAGTTAAAATTAAATTATTGATGAATTAATTTAATGCAAACTGAGAGTTGTGCAGTGTTACAAAATTTTAGCTGAATCTATAAATGAGAGTTCATTGAAAAAAAAAAAAAGTATTGAACGCATTTCATATTTTACGATAACAGAGTTGATTTTATATGTTTTTTGTGAATTATTCTATATTTTTTAAGAGTGGATGCAGAGATTAAGACCACCATTGATTTAAAAAAAAAAAAGGGAATTGAATGAGACTTTTGCAATTTAAAATATTTTTACTGTGCTTTTTGAATTTGAAATTTTTGTTTTGTGTAGAATTTATCCCATATGTATTTTATAACCAAATACCAAGGTGAATGTGGACGATAGGATAGGGTTGCTTAATTTTATATGTTGCATATTTCTTATATATTATTGTTATGCGTACTTTTTATGAGCGTATATTTTGGTAATATTTTGACGCACTTGGTAGGATTTGATTTAATCTTATTGTATTGTTTCATATTTGTGGGAAAGATAATTTCTAATTTTATACTTTAAAAATGTCGGAGCTTAAATATTTTAGGAAAGCTGATTTGCAAACGTTAGCTTACGAATTTGAGGTCATTTTAGAGGAAAATGATACTGTACCGAAAATTATAAAAAAAATAGAGTCGTCAGAGGGATTTGATAAAGAGCTAGCCTTAGCGCAGATTAAACTTATAGAAAAAGATAGGGAAAATAAATTATTGGCAGATAAGGAAGAAAAAGAGCGGGAACATGAGTTAGCTAGGTTAAAAGCGACGCAAGAGTCAGATGACCGGAGTACCGCATCTAGTAGCATCTCAGTTAGAACGAATCATTTACCCCTAAAAACAATTATGCATCGCTTTGATGAAAAGAATTCGGATATTTCGTTGTTTTTGAATTTATTCGAGAGACAGGCAAAAAAATGTAATCTAAATTCGGATGAGTTGGTGACGAACTTACTATCATTATTACCTGTGGGAATGGCCGAGTTAATTTTGAGAGAACCCGAAGACAAAATTGATGATTTTCAATATGTGAAAGAAAAATTGTTAGAACGATATCGTTTGAATGCAGAGACGTACAGACAAAAATTTAGTCAGCATCCCCGAAATCCTAATTCAGTTTGGAAGGACCTGATCTTTGAACTTAATAGTTTTTTAGAAGGATGGCTGTCATGCTTACAAGTTTCGGATTTTGAGGGTTTGAAAAATTTGCTTGTCACGGACCAAATCAAACGGAGAGCGTCTCCAGAAATGCGCGAACATTTTATAGATAACTGGGCGGAGATTAAAGATCCCGAAAAGTTAGTGAGGCTTTTAGATGCGTACGAGGCAATCAAGCGCCCGTCAAAAAAAACTTGGAATACGAAACTCCCTTTAGAGAAGAATTTTGAAAGACCCAGGACTTTTGAAAATGGGCGAAACCGTAACAGAAATCCGGAGACTAACTTTAACTGGAGGGATCGCGATGATCATAAAGAAAGGGAAAGAGTTTACGAAAAAAGGCGAGAAGTCAAGTGTCACGCGTGTTTTCAAAGCGGTCACTACAAAGTAGATTGTCCGGAAATTAAAAAGAGAGATGTTGCGCGGGTCAGTCACTTAATAAGTAAGCCGACACTTGAAGAAACCTTCTCCCCTTATTTGAGCAAAATATTAGTGAATGGAATTCAGGCAACTGCCTTAACAGACAGTGGGAGCCAGATAGATTTGGTCCTGCACCATTTAGTCAGTCAAGATAATTTGAATGGAGATCATGTTTGGATTAAAACCCCGGTGGACAGGAAATTGTACTGTTTACCTATAGCAGAAGTCACTTTAGAAATTGAAGGTGTAGGAATCATTGAAACCAAGGCAGGAGTAAATAATAGCGATTCAGACATGGATTATTATTTGTTGGGTAATCAATCTCAAAAGTTATTAGAGCAGGCGAATATAAAACCCGAGTTAGTAAATGCAGTTTTGACGCGGGCTCAAAAGAAAAAAATTGACCATACTCCAAAGCTGGAAGATAAGCGGATTATGTTTTCCGATAAGGAAAGGGAGAATGTTCACCGACGCGATGAAGCGGAAACTTTGAATCCGGTAAATAAACAAATTATGATTTCCGAGGGGGGAAAAGAAATTTCTAGCGGGAATGTTGAAGCGGAAACTTTGAATTCCGAGGAAGAAAAAGAAGGGGGAATTTTTCGCGAGTGCAGTGAAGCGGAAGCGTTGAATTCAAAACTAGAGGGTGAAAATCTAGAAAGCCCTACTGAACTTGTCAGTGTAGATAAGGGATTATCGCCTTTGCCGATATGTGAGGAATCTTCGATCTTAGCAAACATTGAAAGAGGGGTTAGTAAAATGGAAAATGACAGGTATCCATATCTCGAAGAGATTAGAGGAAAAGGGGAATTTGAAGAAACGCGTTGTAATGCGGGAGATTCTTTGATAGTGGCAAAAGCCAGAGACAATCGCGTGAATGTGGGGAAGCAGGTGCTTGTCCCATTGCCTTATCAGGCAGATATTTTTGGTGCATGCCTTGAAAAAGTGTCATTACACTTAGGGAAAGGGAAAGTTAAAGGAAATGTGTCAGGATACTTTGACTTCGGGAGAAGTTTGATGAATGATTTAGCGACCGCATTTCTAAAACGGTTCTGTGTTGAGATGAGAGATTCGATAAGCGATAGTATTGCATGTTGGCATCGAAAAGTTAGAAAACTCTTGAAAGCGTTAGTATTTGGAGAATGGATAAGAGAAACGGAGGAAAATAAATTCGTGAAGGGATGTGTGTTTAATCTCACGAACAGGTTAAAAAGAGGTCGAGTTTTAGCCGTTGAAAATGTGTCAGAAAAACGAGAAAAGAGGAAATTTTGGTTTGACAGAAAGGCGGTAAAACGGAAGCTTAATGTGAAAGATGAGGTTTTAGTTTTAACTACCAGAAAGCCAATTAAAATGTCAGATAGTCGGGTAGGGCCGGGAAGAAATGACTCAATAATTACGGAAACGAATTATATTGTGAATGTTCCTGGGAGGCGACAGAAATCCCAGATTTCTCACTTGAGTTTAGTAAAGCCTTACAGAAAGCGGGTGGAGTTAGCAGATATCTTAACGCGGGAAATAAACGCACCTGAGGAATTCTGTTTACCGTATCTAGATGATATGGCGATTTTTTCAGATAGTTGGGAGGACAATATGCGTCATCTAGAAATAGTATTAAAAAGGGTTAATGACGCGAAACTAAAAATCAAATTGGCGAAATGCAAGTTCGCTCAGAAAACCGTAAAATATCTTGGGCATATTGTAGGAAAGGGTAGACGGAGGCCAGCTGAGGCGAAAGTAAGGGCAATTAAGGAATTACCGGTTCCGAAATCGAAAACTGAAATTCGTAGATGTTTGGGAATGGCTGGATATTATTCCCGGTACATAAAAGATTATGCAGTGATTGTAGAACCATTAACGAGGGCGCTTAAAGGGAAAAATAAAAAAGAAAAGATTGCATGGAGCGACGAAATGGGAAAAGCCTTTGAGACTTTGAAAATGAAGCTTACTGAAGAACCGGTGCTTTACGCTCCTAATTTTCAGAAAGAATTCATTGTACAAACTGATGCTAGTGACTTAGGTATTGGCGTGGTATTGGCTCAAAGAGAGGGATCGGAAGAGCACCCCATAATATATTTAAGTCGCAAATTTACTGATAGTGAGAAAAGTTTCTGCGCCACTGAAAGAGAGTGTGCTGGAATTATTTTTGCGATAAAAAAGTTAAGGCATTATATTGATGGACAAAACTTTTCTATCGAAACAGACCACAATCCCTTGGTATTTCTAAAAAGAAATTCTGGAAATAATCCCAGGTTATTAAGGTGGTCCTTGGCTCTGCAACCTTATAATTATGCCATTTCTCATCGCGCAGGCAAAGACATTCCGCATGTTGATTGTCTGAGTCGAGTTTAATGAGTTTTCTTGATAAACTTTTGTATATAATTATTTTAAGTTCTTTTTATTTTTATTTCACTGTGTCTTATTTCAATATATGTTCATGATTTCTTATCAGAGCGCGCAAAAAGAAAATGAAGGTAGTATTATCTTATTCATGTATGTTTTATTTCTTGCCACTCTGATGTAATTTGAGCTTGCAATTCTTTATCCGACTCTTAGAGATTCTTAGTGTTTCACCCTTAAGAATCGTTTGAGGAGGAGGTGCTGTAAAGAATTTGAGCTTCGACATCCAGCTGCACTATGTGTCATTCTAGCATTTCCTGTGAGTGCACTTAACTGCATACCTTCCCTCCCTATTTTTGCCTTGAAGACTAGCAGACGCCGAATTCTATTGTACTGTGAGCTGAAAGTTCGGACAGTGATGAAGTGGTAAGGCGTTACCCAAAAAGGGGTCTTATGCTTTGATCCTTGCCGAGTTCGTGGGAAAGAGTTCATCTGCGAGAGAAGCGATCTCTGCACACGATTTTTAGGTTTGCGCCCGAAACTTTGCCCTTTGTCTTAGAACGTCCAATGACGGACTTAGTGAAAACGAAACAGAGGGATCTCAAGGCTGCTAAGAGGCTGGAGAGTTTCGAGGGGCCCGCCTCGACAAAGCCCCCGCCCCTAGAAGGAGTTCTCCTGCGAGAATGAAAAAGTGAGAGAGGACAGTTTTTTGGAGAGATCGAAAAGGAGAGTGTTGACTCTCTGGAGAAGGGAAAAGGAAACGTCAGTTTCTAACTCAGCGTGGTGTAAGCGCTAGTGAGGTCCGACCTCGAGAATTGATACAGCAGGTATCCGGTGAAAATCCCAGCGAAGTGAAAAAGCACACCAAGTGCGAGAGTGAGAGTTCTTAGACTCAGAATTAACGAGTATTAGTAGGTCTTCCGAAGAGAAGGAACGGACGAGCCTTGGTCCGAATGAACTTTGTTTTGTAATCACGACTGTCTGTAATGTTTAGAGACTTTTGTTTGTTTCAGTTACACTTGGAGTCAAGAGGTCATTAATTTATAAGCGATTGACTCACGAAAAATAATTAAATGCTGTATTGACGTCTTGTATATATTTTTCATTAGAATTAACATTGTTATACAATAAAATTCTATTTTCTAATTTATGCGAGAAATTCTCTGTGCCAACGATCCGATCTCGCTACCACTCACCATCTTTTATCGGGTCGGTATAGAGGAGTTACTACATCATATATTTTTTTTGTTATTTAAATCGGATTTTTTTAAATTTTAAATTATTATGTTAGAAAGTTAACTTTTCTACAAATTATACATATAAATTTAGCAAGAATGCTTGATGATTTTTTTTATTTTAAATGCAAGTACCATATGAAAACTAATAATTATAAATTAATTAATTTTTAAATTGATGAAAATATTTGAAGAAAAGAAAAACATTGTTTTTTCCTTTTTGCAATATTAGATAATATTTGTCAGCATATAAGATATGTCCTATTTTTAAAAAATATTAAAATGTGTAAGTGTAAAATATATAAGATACCTAAAATCTTTTGAAATTGCATTTCTCATAAAAAATATGCATATATACACATTGGTTAATACAATTTAATTTAAATATATGACATAAATGTTCAAGGTTTTTCTCAAAAGATTAAAGTTAAAAAATGTAACAATTAATAGTATTTTAGAGTCACCTCCATTTTCATTTCTAATTTTATTAATACCTGATATTGAAAGTCAATGGAAACAAATTACATTGGAACCGCCTTGGTGACTTTTAATAAGTAGATATATTGAAATGAAAAATAGACGAATACTTTAGAAAATATGAAAAATGTATTATTTTTTCAAAACACTCAAGGGTTTGGAATGCAAGGCTTTGTATAATAAAAACAATTTTCCTGCTTTTTCATTCCCCACTTTGTTTCTAAGTTTAGAATGTACTAAACGTAAGTAGAAAATAGTCCTTTCTACAGAGTTGCTTTATTGCTTTTTCACCTGACATTTCACAAAAACTTGACTTGAAATGGGCTCTCCACCTCTCCGAAGGAGACATTTCGAATACAGTACTTTGCTTAAAAATAAAACATAAAAAGGATCTGCCTTAGCTGGGAATCTCATGATTAAAGTTATAAAACTACTAGTAAATTTATTCTTCTTAGCAAATTAAAAAAAAAAAAAAAATTCTTTCCGATCTCAGTCAAATCGCATCTTTTTTAATTCATCATGCATGCTCTTGACATTTGCTGCAATATATGTGTCAAGGCTACCAATAAAACAGTTACATCCAGCTTTGCACTTTAATATTACTTCATGAGCAATTTTTATAAGGTATATTCGGTTCTGTGTGAATTTTCTTATGTGTCAATAGAATCCACAAGATACCAATCCTTGCAGCATTTGGTGAAAATTACACAAACAATAGGCTCATTGTGGACATTTTACCACCCATCTAAACCCAAGCTGGCCTTCAAGAACTTTACATTTTTTTAAATTCCTTGTCCTTCTTATAAACATGAGCTAAAAGCATACACCAATTTTTCTGCAGGTACATTGAATGTAACCAGGACGTACTAGAATAATCCTATTTTAAATTCAGGATGAATAAAATTAATTACATAGGAAATATTGTCTATTTATTACCACAAGAATTAACAAGCTATTGTTAGAAAGAAAACATTCAAAATTCTTTCAAAAATTGATCAGCTATAAACATCTGTAGATTGACAGTATTTATCCTCTTTATTTTGCCTTTCTGTGCTGTTACAGCATGTGACACAGGAGTATTTATATTCCGCGAAGAGAGTGGAATCTCGTTTCCGTATTTTGATTTGTAAAAGATCCCTCATATTCTTTCCAGATAGAAAATTTTCGGGTAAAAAGGAAGCCATGTTACCGCAATCATTTACGGAGTTCGAATTCAGCCTATCTTCCTTTTAATCTACGTCTTTCTCCCTTCCTTGACCTTAGGGGGGAGTAAGCGAGCCGGTTGGGAAGTGGCCATCGGTAACAGTGTCGCGAATTCAGTGGTTTTTTCCCATCTCAAAAATGCCCAACGCGCCTAAAGAAGTTTTCACTTCAATAAAAAAAAAAAAAAAAAAAAAAAAAAAAACCTATTTGTTAAATCGATGTAATTTTTTGTACTAATTAAATCGTTTAATTGATTTGATTTACATAGAAGAAAGTTTTGTGATGCCAGCAACATACTAGTTTTTTTTTTTTCTGTGACTTATAGATCAATCTACATGAAAACAATTCCGGAAAATACCTTAGTTCTTTAATCTTAATTTATTAATTTTCTCAAAGCATAAATCTCAATAGTTCTTAATAGGAAAAAAAAAAATACTTTTTAAGGTTTAAGGGGACCGTGGACCTTTATTTGATCAAAAATCGAAATTTATTTTTCTGTGTATTATTATTCGTCAGTTTGTATGAACCATTTGAGAAAAACTGAATGCAGTTGCAATGATTTTTCGCAAGGTTACAAGCGTTTGAATTATGTACACAATCAATTTTTCGGTACTTTAGTAAATTTTATACTTGCTTTTCTCAATACAGATTTTACACGTTTTTTAGATTTTTTTTAAATGCTCCATGCGTCTTAATTTTTGATCAAAATTCATGAAATTGTTCAGGAAGAATCCTGATACTGTTTACAAAGAAATTGTGTATGCTTTTTACAATTAGACTTCGTTAAGATAATTAAATTTGATTTATTAAATTTTGATGAAAATTGGAATAGAGAATTCAGAAAAAAATCTCTCAAAAATTATTCATTCAAGGGATTAAATAACTGATACACAGATTTGGTTGTGATATAGTTTTAAGGGATCCAAATGCCAAATAGAGGAAATATCTTAAAAAGTAAGACGCAAGGAGCATTTTAAAATTTGGTTTATAAATTAATTTTTTTTTAAAAAATCTTAAAATTATATTAAGTTTAGAATTTTTTTTTTTAAAGGTATTCTATATACTTATACTGAAATGTATACATGCACAAAATTTCATACATCTATGATGAAAAATAAAAGAATTTAATTTTACCGTCCACCGTCCCCTTAAAAATGTGTTTTACTGTACTCCATGTCTGAGGTACAGTGGAACGTCACATGGGCAATAGAGAACCACATGCCCAGTGGCAGAAAGTTCTGTAGCTGTCTGCGACAGGCTTTTAAAATTTCGTAATCTGTCTGCAAATTTTGCGTGTAATTTTAATGAATGAATACTAGGACTAGGAATGAATAGTAGGACCACTAAATTAGAAATTTTTCATCATTTATTAAAAATAGGGTAAGCTTGATACATTCTCATTAATTTTGCTTATAACTTTTGATGTTACATGTCGTTTAATCATCTCACTTCTCGTGGGATTTCTGAAATTGGAAGGATGCCCTGATGCAGCTACAGAAATTTTTTCTGGAGAAAAATGTCTTAATTAAAGTCCTGCATCAGCTGCAGATCGGGCTCACTGTTTTCAGTTCGGAGCTCAGTTTAGATTCCTGCAGGTTGGATTCCGGTTAACCTAATTTTTTAAAAGTTGGTTCTGTATATTGTTTCAGATTAAAATTTTTTTGCACTAAACATAGATGTTTGTCTGTGTGTGATGTTTTCTGAAGAGACCGCTAAGTGCAGAGCTGCAAGATTTGGCAGGAAGAATCTGAAGTGTTGTTTTGTCTGAAGTTATGCACTTCAAAGTCCACTTTTGAACTAGTTTTCTTATTTTTTTTTCTTTTTGCAGCGAATTTTCTACATTAGTAAAAGGAATCCGGAATTCCTCCATCTATTTTTGAATTTTTAACATTTCTTCTCGTTTTGCGACGATATTTAGACATTAGTAAAAGAAACTGGGTTTCAATATTTTAGCAGTCTTTTTATGCAGTAAATCTAACATGATACTCACGATTATTTTTTTCCAAAATCGTTTGATGAAAATAACTTTTTTTTTTTTTTTACTGCGATCTTTTTGCCGAAATGCGCGTGTTTTTACCGCGATCCTGTGACGAAAATCGCGTGTTTTTACCGCGATCTTTTGACGAAATTCGCGTGTTTTTACGGCGATCTTTTGACGAAATTTGCGTGTTTTTATCGCGATCTTTTGACGAAATTCACGTGTTTTTACCGCGATCTTTTGCCGAAATTCACGTGTTTTTACCGCGATCCTTTGACGAAAATCGCATGTGTTTACCGCGATCTTTTGACGAAATGCGCGTGTTTTTACCGCGATCCTCTGACGAAAATCGCGTGTTTTTACGCGATCTTTTGACGAAATTTGCGTGTTTTTACCGCGATCTTTTGATGAAATTCGCGTATTTCTACCGCGATACTTTGCCGAAATTCACGTGTTTTTATCGCGATATTTTGACAAATTCCGTGTTTTTATCGCGATTCTTTGCCGAATTTCACATGTTTTTAACGCGATCCTTTGCCGAAATTCCAATGTTTTTATGGCGAACCTTTGCCGAAATTCGGATGTTTTTAATGCGATCCTTTGCCGAAATTCGAATGTTTTTAACACGATCCTTTGCAGAAATTCGCGTGTTTTTACTGCGATCTTTTGCCGAAAATCGCGTGTTTTTACCGCGATCTTTGCTGAAATTCACAAGTTGTGGACAGATTTTTAAATTCATTTCATTAGTGCAGACAAAAATTGTCCGCAAGGGATTTTCTTTGTCCGCGACTACGTCGCCGTGTTTCTGCCACTGGGACCACATGCATAGTGAAAGGTAAATTTCAATATTAATACACATATAAAGGGCAAAGTGCTTTATGAGAAATCTTCAGCCATATTTTTCATTGCACAGAAAAAAACAATTCATTGACTTTACATGCATTTAAAAGAATTTTTGTGCCAATTACATTATATGCATAATATATAATATAGAAGTTTTACTTCGATATTTAATTTTAAAGGAAAATATTTAGCGTCTTAAATAATATAAAGATAAGAGAATTTTAAAAATAATTTTCTTATCAACATATTGACGACTTTAGTTACAGCAAATTAAAAAAATTTTATATTAATTTCCCGTTGTTGAGTGGGGGGATATTTTTTTGAGGAGAAAAAAAAAAGAAAAACAAATCTATCCTTTGACAAGTAAAAAGTAAAAATTCCAATCTTCTACGACCAAAACATACCGAATAACGATACTTTTAAATTTACGAAATTTCAGTGTTTTCTGACACTAAAAACTTAACATTCATTTCACTGAACATTTTTTAAAATCCTTAATTAATTTTACTTATTTTTAATTGATTTAATTCTTCATTTTCTAATTCATATTACTGAGATCGCTTATGTTATCTTCCAGGTAAAGAATGGCAGAACAGAAGGTAGAATCGGAGATAGTTACAGTTGAAAAGGAGGAATCTGGGGACCTGCAGTCAAAGTAAGATATTTTTTCGCCACATATTAAATTGCATCATTCCTGAAAAATGAAATACTATTACAGTAGAACATCAATCAGGATTAAGTATGAACTCAAATCTTTGTATTTACTAGAACTTTGAACAGTTAATATGCATTGACAAAAAACATTCACTATCTATTTTCTATAGTATAAAGAACAACATGTCCGTGCGTAACACTGACGTCATTTTGTGGTTGGCAACGCCTGACGGTTAAATTTTGGTTTTGCAATTTTCGTTATTGCAATTCTTAAAACTAAGCATCGTGCATTTTTAATTGTTACACCGTCGAAATAGAAAAAAAAAAAGTACTTTCAAATGCAATTTGTTTGAAAACTGTATCGCAATTGACCCTTTTATTGTGATTTTTAAAATAATTTTCAAGCACGATTTTTCTAAATCTGTCCCGATCACGGGCAAGCTCCATTACAGAAGAATAACTATACTTGAAATCGGAAGCATAATTCCTCAATGGTTTTAATCATTATAGAAGTTTACGATGGTCTTAATGAATGCGTTTATATTTAATTAACTTGAATATTTCCAGATTTCAAGAGCAGAAAGATCTAAAACAGGGAGCAGAGGATCCTACATTTCCTCAACTAATGAGAGCAGCTCCATCTAGGTATGTTCCTTATTTTCTTCGTTTTTAACAGTGAATATAAATTTTAGGATTTGAACTAATTCGGTAATTCCTGAATAGAAGTCAAAATGTAATTTACCTTTTTTTAAATATCTATTTCAGTCCTAAATTTTCAAACTTAATGTAAGAAAGAAAAAACATGCTTCAAGCATAGATTATGAAACACTTTTCATCATATTCAGAATATTCAATAAAACTTCCCCATTTTATAAGGTGAAATATAATATTTAAAAAAACAATTTGAAAAACCAATTTCAGCAATTACCGTCCATAGTTGGGGAAGTATTCAAATTCTTTTGTGAAGCCCTATATATTATCTACAGATTTGTATATACATATACTGCATATCATGCTAAAATTTAGTTCAGTTACGAAATGCATAACACAGTTGAAAATTCCCTTTCAGGAATTTCTGTCAATAAACGGAAATGTACTCGATTTTTTGTGCAGCCCTGTATATAGAATTTATACACACCATGTAATATGCAATAAATAAGTTAAATTTAAAAATGCACACCACAACTGAAAACACACTTCTAGCAATTATCACTCATTAGACAGTGCTTTAACCGAATTATTTTGTGTGTCCTGTAAACTATAAAATGTTACGCACACCCTATTCTACAGTAAGCTTCTTGTAGTGCACCTCAGTAATGCATATAAATTTCAATAATAAATTAATAATCACTAAAATACATTGCAAACGATTTCCCCCCCATAAGACCATAATGTAACGGAATTCTTTTGAGTATCCCTGTAAACGAACTATAAATGCTGCACACTTCATTTTCAGTACCGAACATGCCATAATATACCTAAATAACATATATCAGTTTCATGGCAATCCGCGTACATTTACGCGAGTTAGAGCTCGGAGAGATAGACGGCCAAACAAACCGAATTCATAAACTTTTCACTAGGGTGAACCCTCCAGTTATTGGCACCTAACCAGTAACTGACACTTGAGCAAAAATCCTCAAAGCAAAGATAGTATTATTAGAAGGTCTATGCAAAAATCTAACTAAAATCAGCATTTTGTTGTAAAATTCTGCAAAGTAATGTCATCTAGTTGTAAATGAGACACTTATTTTTATTTTGGAGCCAATTTATTCACCACTGGAGGTCCCAGAACATATTCAATGAGGAAGAAACTTTTGAGAATACAAAAAGTACCATTTTGAAGCAACCATCTTATTTCTAGAATTAAGGAAGTGTTTTCCTAATCTATTTATAATGCAACCATCCTAAACTTTTTTCTTAAAGTTATACTTGTAGAAATTAGTTTAAAGATGCATATGATATATTAGGGCCATGATTTAGGGTTTATAGTTATTTAATTTAGCTTAATGTGAGGTGCCAGTTATTGGTTTCTAGAATTTCATTTCACCAGTCTCTGACAGAGGTGTCAGTTATTGGTTATAGTAAAGAAAGTTGAAATCTATTATTTGAACTGTTTAAAAATGCATAATAATAAATTAAATTTATCTTGTAGTAAACACTATTAAAATTTAAGTTGTTTTACCGGTATCTGACACCAGATGTCAGTTATTGGGTATCTGCATTACTAATAATGAAGTACTAAATATTACTCTTACTATATATTCTGCATTACTAATAAGGATTTTAATCTTTTAAAATAAAGTGTCAGTCACTGATTCACTTTGTGTCAGTTATTGGTGTTTCAAAATAGGGATGGTGTCAGTTACTGGAGTTTTTTATCCTATTTATGAATAAAATTAATTTTTAATAATAAAATGTGTAATTTTTCAAAATTTTGCCAACAACAATTTTTTAATATATCTATCTCTACTATCGTTTCAAAAACAAAGGTGAGTATAAAATAGATTTAAATTTTTGTAATAGTGATTTGAACAAGAAAGAATCCTGAAAGTGCCCGTTGCTGGGGGTTTCACCCTATATGTGTTAAAAATAGTGGATAATACATTTAAAACAAAGTCCTAACCTAAAGAAATAATTACTACGATTAAAGAAGTATAAAAAATTAAACTTAAACAAGTTCTTATTAATAAAATGATAGTTTAATAATATGGACAAAAGTAGCATAATTTTTATCTATACACTGCAAAAAATAATTGTTGATTTTACAGTATAAAACTGGCACCCAGCTGCCAGTATTATACCGTAAAATTAACAGTATTAAACAGTAAAATAAGCAGTATTACTGCTTGCACGGCAGCGTATTACTGCTTATTTTACTGTTTAATACTGTTAATTTTACGGTATAATACTGGCAGCTGGGTGCCAGTTTTATACTGTAAAATCAACAATTATTTTTTGCAGTGTACTAATAAAAGAAAGTTTCGCTCTGTGTGTCTGTTGGCGATGGCTAGCAAAATCTAGCCCACCTAGAAGCCTGAAAATTTAGATTTAGGTAGTCCAAACCCTCTCCTGATGCACCTGAGCTTCAGAATTTTTAATATTTTGAAAATTAGAGTAGTTATTAATTAAAAATAACTTATAATTAATATTAATTATAAATCACAAATAAAAAAATCACTCTTCCGAAATCCATGCGCGCATGCTCAGAAGCCCTTTATCCGTATCTCCGTAAATAGATTAAATAAAGCACGAGTCATCCCGTTTCTTTTGTAAGTTTTTCGAAATTCGTCATGGGCGAACGGCTGAAAATACAGAAAAACCGTCTACATATTCTCGATGAACGTACTTTTACGTCTCGAACGATCTGGTTGGTTCGAAAAAATTTCATATTTAACCCTATCAAAAATAAATAAATAAAAATAATCAATAGGCATCTAATTAATGTTTTTTATTTTTTTCCCGTCTTCCGAGCCTTGCATCCACCGGACTACAAGAGATACGGAAAAACGAAGGTCACCAAATTAAAGAGCTGACTTTGCCCTTTTTAAAACCACCTTTGGTTTTAAAAAATACGAAAATTAACTCTTCGAAAAAGTATATTTTCTGTATGCCGTTTCGCGATTTTTAAAAATTCACATCGGCGGTTCAAAGCAAGGTACGAAAAACTAAAAATACCAGACAATATCTACACTTATTCCTGTTTTAACATCTGTATTTGTTTTTGAAAAAATAAAATATTAACCCTTCGAAAAAAATTCGTGCGCAGGACTCACATTTGTGAATTCCGATTTTCTGCGATATATAAAATCTGGCATCGGCTTTCTAAAATAACCAAACAAAAAACAAACACACCTAAAGACATCTATCTACGTTCTGCCGGGTTTAGACAGAAACCTTTATTTTAAAAAAAATCACGTTAACCCTTTCTAAAACTTTTTTACCGTAAGTCAATTTCGCATTTTTAACGGTTTCTCCTATCTTTAAAAATTCGAATCGGCGTTTATAAACGATATACAAAAAACTAAACATACCGTGCCTAATCTACATCCCTTTGCTTTTTAAAATCTGGTATTAGTTTTGAAAATTTTTAATTTTAACCCTCCGAAAAAAATCTTTTCCAAAACTCATTCACACACTTTTCGTTTTTTGGCCCAGGTTTAAAAATCATCATACTCGGGAAATGTGAATACGGACAAACAGTAGACTCCAAATCATAGATAGACACGTTCATTTTCTTCAAAAAATATCTACATTAACCATTTCGAAACAGATTGTTTGCGTAACCCACTTTCGCGATTTCCACTATTTTGGCAATGTTTACCCGTGGTTAAATTTCAATTCTACTTGGAAATTTGGTTGGGAAAAGGCCTCTTCCAGCACAGATTGCATCCCCTGGCGGTAGAAGGTGGAACTACAGGAGTATCTCTGGTTCTATGAGCCGATGATGACGAGGTTTGGCTCATTCGACTTTATTTCGATAGCATTACGGATTTAAGTCATATTTGTATAGAACAGATTGTTATTATCTCGGGCCCGGGCGGGTTAGCTAGTTATTTTATAAAATCATTTGCATTTAGGTTAAAAGTAACTGTTCCCATTTTATTGTTTCCAATGTTATCTATAATGAATAAAATTTTATGGGAATTTTCTTTCATGGTAAATATAAGATTATTTCTGACAAAGCAATTATTTATTTAAATTATAATGGAGAAATAAAACAAATGGTATTAGTACTATTACTATCATTGTTCCACTTATTTAACTTTAAATATAACCAGCTTAAAATGACATCGTTGTCTATTTTAAATTGCTGATCATTTAATATGTTGCATAAAAGAGTTTTGCTCAAAGTAAAGGTCTGCATGGGCCAAAACTTACAGGCCCGGGCCCGACCCCGACCCGACTCGTACAAAAGATTTTTGGCCCGGTGCGGTATAAAAGTTGGTTCCGAGCCCCTACAAAAATTTTATTGGTCCGGCTCGGTATAAAAACAATAAGTTCGGCCCGAGCCCGGTCCGGTATAAAAACTAAAATCTCGGCCCGGCCCGACTGAATTTCTACAAAACATGCCGATATTTCTGAAGCAAAAATATCCTACAATTAACATTATTTAAAAAGCACACTTACTTATGCATAGATTTTATTTTCTGATTATGACGGGCCTCATTTTAAGGATTTTTGCTCGGGCCAGGAAGAAGTTTGTCCCGGCCCGAGTCTGTATAAAAAAGTTATACTTGGTCCGGAAATACTGAAGACCAGGCACGGCATGAGACTCGTGAATTAAAATTGGTCCGGCCCGCGTGCAGACTACAGATGAGTTCGGGCTCTCTTTTCGGAGCCCGAAACATTTTGTGTAATTAGAGCCCGAGCCCGATACCGAAAAAAATTGCATAATATTTAAAAATTGTTTTAAAAGTGATATCTAATATCTCATTTTTTAAAACTTCGTATGCGAAAATAACTGTTCATTCCGTGCACATAATTAATTTTATGGAAATTTACATTCTATCTTATCAAAAGAGAAGTTTGGTATCAAATAAAATATACTTCCTTTTCTTAAAAGGATGTAAATATTTTTCTCTCCCAGTAAGCAAATCTGATGGACACTTTAACGAAATGCGTTTTATAAATAAACTAGCAGGCTATGCCCGTTGCGCTGGTCCATTTCCCAAATGAACCTTGAATCAAACAAAATGGTGAATTCGACCTTGCATTTTAAAGTAATATGGACCTTCACCTGGAAAGTCCGTCCACATTGCTGAATACAAAGCGAACGCCATTGCGCTATTATATTATCTTATTTGTTAGACGAAATACGGCTATTAAGAAGCAACTGTTTTATTTGATCATTTATAGTATACAGTTTGGTGGAAAAATGTGGCCGTTATGACCAACAGAAATTAAAATGTTGTCTAGTCACCGAACTACTAAAAAAGAGAGCATTATAATTATTGCAGATTAAGTATTGAGCTTAAATAAAGTTCGGGTTATTCATTTTCGTTTGTTAATTCTTGAACTTTGGGCCTCTCAGCTTGGTGTTATGTGTGGTTCTGGTAGCTTAAATATAATCTCACTCTACGTTACATTATATTTCGTAATATACGTCATCTTTTGGCAGGTCTACTACAGTTTTCTATCTTTGGATTCCAGCAGAGTAAATACAGTCAAAAATGTAATACATTATTTGCGCATAAAGAACAGTTTCATATTTTTTTAAAATTTAACCATATTTTTAATGCTGAATTGTTTGAATAAAATTAAAATAACGATATTTTTTTTTTTGCATTTCTCTAATGAGCATAATGACACAAAGAAATAAAGCCTTGCTATTTCTGTTATTTTCAAGATTACATTATTCTCCAGTCTATTGTCTAAATAAGCCCCATAATGTACATAATCCGTTAATTTGTCACTAAGTTTAGAGTGTAGGGCTGTGCGTTTGCCGCAATTGCTTTATAATAATCACAATTTTATCTAATCTGAATTCCAGTACTTTTTTTCTTATCTAGGTTAAAATGATAAATCAGCAAATATTGTTCCTTGACCACTATTGACATTTCAAAGTATTTTTCGTATATTGCAAGCACTGATTTTTTTAGTGATAGTAAAATAACTGTAGATGGAAAATATGTAATAGTAAATATTTTTTTGTCTGTTTGTTTCATATTGAAAAACCATAAATTTTCTAATCACTGAGTTCAAATTCGCTGCAATCGGATTCTCCAGCAACAGCCCCCTTCAAATATATAAAAAAGATTTCCAACAATATAGTAAATATGCCAATTGGCGGGTGACCTGATTACAGAAGATTAGTGCAATATGTTTAAAAACCTTCAAAAAGAAGAAAAGATATGCAAAGAAAACTGGACGACTAGAAACGAATAGGACGACTAGAAAACTAGAAATGAATGGTGAAAAAATTTTTTAATGTGTGATAATAATTAGTGTCTCGCAGACATTTACACTAAAATTTAAATATTTGACTCTGTTTTTATAATATTAAATGTTATTTGTATAATTTACATTTGAATATAAAAAATTACTCTAAAAATGTTGTCCTACACTTGAAAAAACACCATTATTATGAACATGCATTATTGTGATCGATGTCATGCTAATGCCTTTTTTGGCGAGAAAAGTAAAATCAAAATCGTAAATAAACAAATATGAGATTCAGAATTACAGTCATTTTTATAATTACATCTGCTTGTTTCTTCTGTAAGTCACATGCCGCAGGAGTTAGATAAAAATTTAAATTAAATTAAAAAATAAAGAACAACTCAAAAATAAAATTGTTACTCAGATTTTGTCTAGTAAAATTTTCAGATGTATTTTTCGTAACCTGACGCAAATGATAAATCGCCAAATATGGTTCCAATTACAATATTTCACATTGAATAATGTTTTAAACATTGTACACATTCCCTTTCACGTATAAATTAAATATTTTTGTTTTATAACATTATTCTTCATCAAAACTGTTTTGCTTATTTTATTTTATATAAAATTAGTAAGCTTTTCTTTTATTTTTTTTAGGTGTTTGTATTATTTTCTAAATGATATAGCCCTTTCAATTTTTTCACCAACGATAATGGTCGCCAAAAAATAACCTGTGGTAACCTTTTCGTCCAAAATAACAGAACTTTCCATTATAATTCTATAACTCATCTACGTAGAACATTGTGTTATATACTAAAACCTTCCCTGAAAATTTATCTATCGAACAGTGCAAGTTCCATCAAAATCCATTCAGAGGAACTCGAGTTATAAAGGAACGGAACGAAATTTCCATTTGTGTTTTATATATATAGTAGAGTAGATGAATGAAATTTTTAGAAATTACTATTTCTATGCCGAAAAATCGAACAATGTTTTCTATTTCCTATAAAAGGTGTATTTCGTGTTCCTGAAAATCAGCTTAAATTAAAAATTTGACACCGTTATCTGAAAGATCCTGTGCTTTTATTGAAAAAGTTTAAACACTCTTCGATTGCTTTCTATCGGAATAACAGTACATGACAATTATATCTACTTATGAATGAAAGAGATTTCGTAAATGTGTAGAGCAGAGCTTTAGCATGAGCATAGTTCATAATTAAAAGTAGAATCACTAACGTTGTTTTCATATGAAGAGCGAGTATGACTCGCACACAATAGAAGACTAAAATTTTGCAAACCTAAACTAAAGCTGATTGACTAAAATCGAAAAAAAAAAAATTTCTTCATCTCGCATTAGATCTCTAAAAAAATAAAATATTATTGGCACCACATCACCCAGTCATGTCGCAATACTAGAAAAGAAAAATAAGATTTCTGTTTCCCCTTTTATTCATTCGGCTCAAAATAACATTAAAATTACTTGAAATGGAATATGTAATTTTTTTTAGGAGAAAAAGTTATTTTTATTTTTTCTATATGAGAATAAATAAAATTGTCAGTTTCAGAAGGAAAGAGCCCGAGCCCAAAGGCTGGTGTAAAAATAGAGCCTGAGCCCGTCTCATCTCTAGTGCAGACCTCTAGCTCAAAGTATTCAGAGCAAAAAATAATAAAACAGGCAAAGTGCGAGGACTCGCTCGCACCCTGTGGGTTCTGTACTGTTATGTCATATTACCGTAAAGCTTAGTGAATACCTAGTTTCATTACAAATATACGAAAATAAGAACTGCCTTACTGATACGTAGAGGCTTCTTGTAATTGTTGTATCGTAAAGCTGTAATTTCTTTAATTATCTATTAAATCTTAACCAGATTTGTTTGTCATGACTGAAAAAAGAATAGATTACACTCTAATGTATGTCAAAGTTTTAAAAAAAAAGCGTCTATAATTGCATTGCTGCTAGTAAGTACTTTCGCTTTTTAATGGCTAAATGCTTATCAAAGAGAAATATAAACAAATTTAGTCTACAATATGTTAATGTGGCATGCGTCCCGATTATGAAAAATTAAAATATTGAAAACCATTGTTTTAAGGTTGTAACTTTTTTAAGAAGCTGAAAAAAAAATGTGACCGTGGATTTTTACGGTATACCTTCAGTTGCTCCTGGAGAAAGGAAAAAAAACGGTCGAAGACGAGACAAACAGACGAGTTTATTACGTAATAAATCAATATAGATTTATAAATTAATGATTTTTGGATTTTTTCCTTTACACGTGCTATAAGACCTTCCTTCATGCCAAATTTCAAAATTCTAGGTCAACGGGAAGCACCCTATTCGTTTTGAAAGTGAACTTGCATGAAAAAAAAAAAGTTTTAAGGCCGCAACCTTTTTCATTGCATTGAGTTGAAGCTTTAAATTTCTACAAAACAATGGGGGCTGTGGACCTTATTATTTTATAATAATTTCAACTCGATACCTTCAGCTGTTCCTGGTGGGGGAAAAAAGGTCTTGACAGATAAATAGATAACATACAAACTCACTCTCAAAAACTATAAGCTACTTCATGTTGACCTAGTATCTTGAAAATTGGCACGAAGGAACGTCTTATAGCACATGTAAAGGAAAAAATTCAAAAATCATTAATTTATAATTCTATGTCGATTTACTGCGTTACAAACTCATCTGACTCGGTCTTAAAAAGTTGTTTTAAGGCCGTAACTTTTTATTGCAATGAGTTAGAAGCTCGAAACTTTTACAAAACAATGGTAATGGGTACCTTATTATATGACACTAATTTCAACTTCATACCTTCAGCCGTTCATGGAAAAAAAAAAATGATCTTAACAGACAGATGGACAACAAAGCAATCTTATAAGAGTTCCATTTTTTTGGTGCATTCGTAATTATATAAATACGTAGCACCTATAGTTGTCGTTTGGTCTGTCTGTCTGTCTGCATATAACAGAGCAAAAACTACCCAACCGAATGGTTTTAAATTTAATATATATATAATTGTTGCAGAATTTTGTCGAGTCATTTAAAATTTTATGAAAATCGAATCAAAACTTAAAAAGACATTAATAAAAGTTTTCTTTATTCTATTAAATACTATCATACGTCATCTATATAATAAAAATGCAAATCATGTGACTGATAAAAGCAAATACGGGCTGACCATTTCTTTTTTCATACGCCAGGAGGCTATTTTTATTCAAAATTACTTTTTCAAATAAAACTGCATAAAAGTTACATTTTTAGAAAGAATATTCAAAAAAATTGTTTGTTTGAGAGATGAGTTACATTCAAATATATATAGATTCTGAGATAACTTCAGTAGAAATTAGGTTAAAAGCCGAATATCTCAATCCATTAAAGAAAATAAACACAAGAGATTCGTTCATTATGACTCTCAAAAATATTAAATCATGGAGGTAGACATTCACAAAGTAAGATCTCCATGGTGAATTTTGCAGCGCTGTCTGATGTCGAAAAAATATCGCATCTGTAAATGTAGCATACGTAATAAGAAAAAAAAAAAAAGCATGCTCATTTCGCTCATAGCAGACGATATAATTCATTTCACTGAAATAATAAAGATGAGTTTTTACATTGTAAAACTAGTTATAATACGAAAGCACCTCATTTGTCACATTTACCGTACAATTTCCAATTTGTTTCCTATTGAGGTAAGGAGTCCTAAAAATGTGAAAAAGTGAAAGCAAAATGTTCTGTAATTTTTGAATGGATGAACCAAATTCTACCTAAAACTATACAGCTAATTTAAAATACCTACCAAATTTCAAACTGGTTGAATATTTTATTGCATTTGATTCCGAAATTATACTAAATTAAAAAAATATATATAATAATTTCTTTTTTTCTTTTGTAGGAAAAGATATGATTCACCTATTCATCAAAGTGATAAGGATGGTAGTAAAGAGAATAAAGACAAAAGATAAAATACCAATTCATTAAAACATCAATCTTTCTTCATACCCTCATTACTAATGGAAGAAATTTTTGAGGAACATAATTTTTTCCCCCAATGTTCAGTTCAAGATGAAAATATATAAATATATATTTAAGAATGATTAAATTTGTTTAAAATTATAAGTTATATGTAATTTTGAGGAAAGAATAAAATAAAAAATAGAATACTGATGTATTTATTAAATTGCTTATTTAAACTATTTTACAGTAGTTAAAACATTTGAAAATTGTTATATCAGAAATTACATGCAAGAGTTATTTTTAATATTTTTCTTTCAAACTAATGTTTCTGCTGCCATAATTGACCTTTTCACTTTTTCAGACTATTGCATATAAAACATGAAAATTGGAAGTTTTATAGAGAAAGGTATGACAAACCCGTTGAAACAGACAGTTTTTAAAATGAAAAATTATTTTAAGCCCTATTTAATGTTAAAATCTGTCGAGATAGTTCAGATACATAAATTCTATAGGATCAAAAACTATACATAGCAATGTAATCATCTTAAAAATGCGTCTATTTTTTTCTAATTTTTTACTTAAAATGCTCTTACCTGAATAAAGATTTAACTCATAGTTTGATATAGTAATTTTTATCTAGATTTTAAAAAGCCTATATTTCCAAACATTTTTCATTGAAAAATATATTTACAAGTGCATATCAAAAAAGAAAGAAAACCTTAAAATAATTAAATTATTTTACGTGCAAAAAGTATTAAATGGTGAAAATTATATCATATTTAAAACAGTTTTCTTATCGCATTTAAAACAAAACTTTTCTTTTAGACATCATAAAAGTCCGGGTGGCAGCGACATTTTTTGTTTAAGAGACTACTTCATTCACGCGAAACCCACTTGCTAATGTTACCCTATGGAGGAAATATTTTAAGATATCTCGTTTGCATTTCAATATTTTTAAATGGCTTTTTTTGTATAGGATAGCTGAGGTCTATCACTATGAAGGCCCTTTTTTACTTTTTGATTTTGTTTGCAGTTTTTTTTTTATTGAGGATACTTTCACTTTCGAAACCGGTTCTGAAAGTGAATGTATCTTAGTTTAAAAAAACCTTATAATCAAAATCGAAAAAGTACAAAAGGGTCTGCATAGAGATTGACCTCAGCTATGCAATGCAAAAATCATTTTAAAATATTGAAATGCGAATGAGATCTTAAAATATTTCTCCGATAGGATTAACATTAGCGAGCGGGTGTTTTCGCATGAGTGAAGTAGCCTCTTAACCATTTTATACAAGTTGATTTTAAAATGTGCAACTGATCTTACTTAATCACAAAAACATTTGCTACCTGTCACGACGGTGGTGGATTCGGCCATAGGGACTGAGAAATCTCCCAGTCAAAGAAAGGGAAATGAATGGAAACTCGATTACAGAAGATTGCTACTGGTTGCGATAATTTAATCTTGCATAATCAAGTAATCATTTTAAAAGACCAAATTAGCCTGTTTTATTAGACGCTGTGGGTTTTGGATGGAGATTGGCGAGTATAGCTCGTGGAAGGCAGAGCCCTCTAATATTTTAAAAGTATATAAAATAAAAAACAGCATACTTTCGAAGTTGTAACATGTTGCCTAAAACTCAATGCTTAAATTTAACTTTCATTTTTAGTTTGTAGAACTACTGAATGGCAACAGCCTTAAAATTACCCTTAAGTTATAAAAAATTATGAAATTCTTTTAAATACAGAGAAATTGTATTTCCTTTAAAATGTTATTGACATCGTTATTATGGTGAGAATTTGTATTATATGCAAACCCGCAAAGTAAATTTTGTATGCAGAAGACAATGTGTCTAAAATGTCTAAACATTAAGTCTAAGCTATAATAGTTCCAGATCTTACTGCCACATTTTCATTTGCAATGATATTGTTGTTATAAAGTTAAGAAATAGTCAGAGATGTGTGTTGATCAAAATTTGTGCAGGCAGTTTTCCGGCATCACAGTAATTGCTATTGCTACTGCATAAGCAATATCCATCTATTATTGATAAAAGTAGCTTTGGTAGTCAATCTTCAAAGCACTATGTAAGCATATTTCTCTCCCCTCAAAATGAGCCTTCTAACGTTGGGCTCATAAAACAATTACAATTTTAACGGAAAACTTTCATATCAGTGTTACAATTTAAAAAATAATTGAAATTACGTAAAAAATTAATAATACAGGATATATTTTTTAAATCTGTAAACTTAAGGTATCTGACATTGACCATTTCAATGTATTCGTTAAAATGGTCAATTTTCGCAAAAAATGACATTTTCAGAATTTATTTAGCTTTTACAAAACAGTTTTCATTTTGTATCCAAGTTAATTAGAAGTCAAAATATTAAAAGAATTTGTAAAACTCCACAAACTGGATTGATTGATTTATGACGGCCGATTATCTACTCTTGGGATATAGGCCCTAGGGAGGAGTGCCCTCCATGGGGGGGGGGGGGGTCTTTCTAAGGGATCCTAACCTGTATTTACGGGGAAGAACCACGAAGTTAGAAGATAATCACGGAAAACTATGAACGGTTAGGTCAACGAATGCGACAGGGGGTTTGAACCCAGCACTTCCCGTCTACCAGCTTTGCGAGCAGAACCTCTCAGCTACTGGTGAGGCTCTCCACAAACTGGGAGTGATCATTAAAATAGCCAGAGTAAGCTTGTAAAACTCTCATACAGAAAAAAAATAATGGTATTTCAAGATTTTTTTTTTCAACAAATTTGAAATAATTAACATTTTATTAGAGTATATGGCAACAAATAATTTGATTTAAATCTAGCATTGTTTTGTGATGTTAATTTTAAATGCATTTTTCTCAAAATCACTTTTTAAATAAATCATAACACAAAATGTTAGTATTCATTTTTTTTTTTCAAACTTGATATGTTTTTTCTTTATAATATTTCCTAGGGCATAAGTTAAAATAATGATCACAATAGGACCATTTTACAAATTATATTTGAATAATGATGATGTAAAATATGCCAAATATCTAGTATTAATACTTCAGCTAGCTCTGAAGTGTTTGTTTAAAGAAGTAGTCTAACAAGTTTAATTCATTCCCTAGATAAGTGTGTGGGGATTATTTTCATATTAAATTTATTTGAATTAGATGATTACATTTGCATGCAACATCTATATATATATATATATTAGGCTATCGTACGTGGCACAAAAATCGCGATTATTTATCATTTGCCGATGGCAACGATAGGTTTGTTTTCACTAATTTGCGAATATTAAGAAAAGTATTTGAGGTATCGATTTAAAAATCACCACACATATGTAGAAAAAATTTTTGCATCCGAAAATACAATTTTTGTAAAAATTGGCCGGTAATTTTTCTTATTTATTTTTAAAAACTAGCTACTTTCTAAAAAGGAAAGAAAATAAAGTGCGAAATCAAACCAAGAAACGCACCATTTTGTTATTAATTAAAACATTGACTCCATTGTTGTACCTTATGCAGTATAACCTCATTGTTGTCTGCATCGTTATTACGTCAACGTTACCAATGCATGTATTTGTAATTTATAATATAGATTGAGTAATAGCAAATAAATAATAATAATAAATGAATAAAATAATCGTATTGGGTGGAGATTTCTGTCAAGTCAGTCCTACCTGTCATTTTTAGAGGTTCAAGAACACTAACAGTTTCAAGTTGCATAAAGAAGAGAATATTTTACATTATGTAACTCACAGCAAATATGCATGCCTTTCAAACAGAGAGAGTGTTAGCAAGTTCGCTGTTACAGGTTGGCGAATGTCAAAGTGGGAAAAATATTGAGTTTCCCCCAATTTGCTATCCAGTTATACAAGATCCAGTGCAGCAACTTTTCAGTAACATTGATTTTTCAACGGTGACACCCTAAAAGCTTAAAGGACGAGCCATACTAACAGTGACAGACAATTTGTCAATTAAAATTAATAATAATATCTCCGAGCTTTGAAATTTACAATTGTGTATATAAAGACGTTTTCGATGCAGAAAATTAAAAAAAAAAAGATAAAAACATTTTCCTAATTGTGAATGGTGTAGATATTTTCAATATAATGTGTATACACTTTTTTAATTTTAAAGAGTATACAAGAACTATTGTGTGCATGCAAATGTTTTTTATATACACGATGCTGTAAAAATACCTCTGTTTTCATATTTCTAAATGGTGTCCATATATTATGATGTGTATATATTTTTTATTTCAAAGTTCCCAGTCCAAAGTGGAGAAGTTTTTATGGATGATATTTATACATATAATGCTGAAATTTGTGTATTCTAATATGCATATAGTATTTAAAAGAGTAAGCACTAGAGTGCAGATACTCTGTGCAGGGTCGGCTAGTTTTTTTAAATTTCTCTAAAATTTCTTCAGAATTCTCTATACACAAGGTGGTCGTAATTAAACGGACAGTATTCAGCATGCTCTTCAGTATGATTTAATTGTGAGAATGGAGCCAAATTTTATACAATGATTAAACAGAATAGGAGATGAAAGATTCCATGAAAAACAGTGCCACATATGCCCCTAACAGTGATTTTTTAATTTTTTTTTTTTCGCGGAATCCTTCGTCCTTTGCTTTGTTTAGTCATCCAAAAAACAGTGCCACATATGCCCCTAACAGTGATTTTTTAAATTTTTTTTTCGCGGAATCCTTCGTCCTTTGCTTTGTTTAGTCATCCAACAAAATTTATCTCCATTCTCACTATTAGATCACACTACAGAACATGCTGAGTAGTGTCAGTTTAACTATAGACAGAAAGAGAAACATCAGGTTTCAATTTTAATTTAGACTAGATAGTACCCGTCAAGATTTGATGGGAAACAATTTGAAAGTTTCATTAGAAATATATTTGAATTTTTAATTAGTTGCTTTTAAACTAATTAAGTATTAAAAACTTGATGAATTGCTATATTGTATAAGCAATTCTTATACAAATAAGGCAGTAGATGGTGCTGTTGTCCAGCCTACTCAATTATCTCAATTTTATCTCTACAGAGAACCATAGCATAAAATCGGCATCTTTGACCATGACCTCATTCTACTTTACTCTTGAACACGTTCTAGATTTAATTTTACGGGTGCGCAGTTATGGCCATTTCGCTCTTACATTCAATCTTAAAATTTTACCCTTACTTCTCAATATACATGATTTTTATCTTCTATGTACATAAGGAAGTATTGGAATCTTGTAAACATTTCCAAACTTCGTTTTTTGAAGAATTTACATATTTTGGAATGCTTTGAACATGATTTGACCACTTTTGAAAAAATGTCTGTCTGCTAAACTGTGTGTGGCACAAATTTTGTAGTCGCTCTATCTCAAGAACTAATGCATGGAATTTAATCAAACTTCAGATTCAGTTACACCTAAGCATAAATTGATGCCGATTAGGTTTGGGTGTATATATTTTTCTTGATTTCCATGATAGCTATATCTGAAGAACTAATGCACAAAATTTCATCAAACTTCTTTTAAACCTTCACATAAACAGATGCTGATTCAATTTTGACTTTGATTACTTAATAGGGGCGCTGCCATTCTATGCTTACGGAAAGATTCCTAATCAGGTCCACAATCAACTGGTGCAATTCAGCGAGCATAGTTTACAGTATTATTAACTTCATTCTTAGTAACGCTCATACACTTTTAACCACATTGTTGCCAGAATCGATAATTTTTTACTCCAACTTTTGGCTGTGGACTATCCAACCCTATGCTTTTTGCAATGGACATTACAGAGGTATATTATTTCTTATTGAGTAGATATGCACCAAAGTTTATATTTGAATTTAATGATTAAAAATGTGTATCTTCATCTAATTTTTAATTTTAATACAGAACAAGAGGTGCTGTTGTTCTGTTCTTTTAATTCACTGATCATTGTAACTTTGTGTTAAATTTGAAGAAATGCTCTCTGCTTTATATTCATAACTGATGCTATTATAAATTAATATTTTAGAATAGTATAGAAGAAAGTTTCGTTATGGCCACAATATATTAGTTTTAAAAAGGAATTGAAACGTTTACTACAAATAAATTTATGCTATGGAATGATTCAGGTGATTATCTTTTCTATATATCAAGCAAGAAGATAGCTAAAAAGTTAAGGAATATTATTTACACATATACACAATATATTTGCCATTAAAATAATTACTAAAAAAAAACGTGTAATAATTTTGATATGTAAATTTAGGAAAGGTAAGTAAAAATACCTTGAAATTTAAGAATGATATATATTTATTTGATGTGTTTATTATCATCATCATCATTTACAATTAACATAGGATTTAGTAAAAATTTTATAAATTTGTAGAAAAATATATGGATTTTTTTTTTTTTACTCTGGATACATATAGATAAGTACAGGTATTTGGCATGTCAGTTATTTAAATACCAAATACTTTTAGTAGAAAACTACTTTACAAAAATTCAACAATTTGCAGCACACACATACACAATATTTCTATGTGTGTGTGTAAATAACATGTTTAAATCTAAAATGCTTCAAGAATCTCAATGAATAACATGACTTATAATATAGATTACTGATCATAATATCTAAAAATTAATAGTTTACTAAAAATTACCAAAGCAACATCCATCAAATTTCAGACTATGTAATTTGTAACAAATAAATTTGCCTCAGAATCAAAGTAAAATCCACAGACCAATGAATTTGATTATTTTGCATTTTATAAATTTTTAATAATTCAATCATTTCAAGATTTTTTCTAAACTGATAATCTCACATTTGGAAGATATATGGTCTAGAAAGAAGAGAAATTATGTCATGTGGTTATGAATTCATATTAATATGTAGCATAATTTTTTCCTATATATTAAACAGGTTCACATGAATAAATACTATGCAAAAACAGGAAATAAAAACTCTTAAGCATTGCACGCCTTTTTTATTTTAAAAATAACTTTGAACCATACAGTTAACAGCAAATTAATTACATACCAGAGTGCAATAGTCAATAATTACTAGAAATAAACACTACAGAGGTATAAAGTAAGTTTAAAACAAGACTAAAGTAAAACAACAGCAGATCTAAACCAACACATAAAATTAAAATGCTTTTGGGAAATGAAGAAAAAATATGATTTACTTAGAGTAGAATATCAAATGCTGCCTGATAACACCTTAACTATGTAAGATTAACTATATGGAATGTATATCATTATACCTACAGAGAACAAAAGCTTTCAAAATTCTATTTCAGAAATGTATATTGGCATTTAAAGAACATTTAATAAATAAGTTAAGATTTTCTTTTCTTTTTTTAAATTTTATCAGCATTCAGACAGCTTTTTATGAAAATTGTAAAAAAGCATATATAAATTTTTTGTTCATATAGCAGAAAGCTGAGGGAATATATTAATAGCAATATACAATTCAAAACAACAGTTTTCATTCCAATATTTTTTAACTTGCAATTTCTGAAAATCCTACTTTGAATTAAGCTAAGCATTGAAAAATAAAGTCAATTAATCCAAGTACAGTTGTGATTTATCAGATATAAAGTATGATTTCTAACACTAAATATTAAAAAAGGAATAGTAATTTACAAAGAAAGCCAGAAAAATAAAATCTTGTTTTATCACGGATTATTATTATTATTTTAAGAGCTATATTTAACTGAAATGAAACAAAATATCATAGTCACATCAAAACTGATTTTCAAGGTATCTAATCTTTTAATTCATTTTTATACACTCAGATGAAAAATAATGAAAATGGAAATCAAATTTAAAGTCACTACTACAGAAAAAAAAGAGAAAAGAAGAGAGAAAAAAAAGAAAGAAAAGAGTTTATCAATCTTTAAGAAATAGTCAAAAGACTTTGATATTAGTTACAAGAACAAGTAGAAAGGGAAGCAAACTTATTTCAATTAAAACTACAGAAAAGCAAACTAAAGACAATCTTATAGAAATATACATTCTTTTTTTTTTCTTTCTATTATTCACTCATGAAGCAAATATTTTAAAAGGGAAATACCAGATTTTAGAGCATGAATTAATTTAATCAATTTGCTACTTTTCTGATTATTTTAGGTATAAAATATTTGCATGAACTCAAACTTTTGTCTACTGATATCTTGTTTAATTATTTTAATTTTCAGATCTTAATACTTAAAATATATCTCCATGCAGAATAATGAGATTAAAAACTGAATACTGATAAAAGTGAGGCAAAACAAATGCAGAATATCAATTCAAAGAAAGCCTTAAATTCCTTTGATTTATATATATGATATTCAGTCCAAAGTTACTAAAAATCTGGCATCTTTCAAAATAATTCAAGGCACAATCTCTTCTTGCAAGGCTTTTGTTTCTAGCAATTGAAATAATAAGCTATATCATTTGCACGAATTTCCCATCTGCTGACAAATCAAATGGATGACGCATTTCTATCTCTGTTGATTCAGGATAATCAGTTTTGGCATTCTATATTTTTATTTGTAGTGCAAAGTTACATCCTGAAATAAGAGGGAAAGTATTTGTATAATACAATTTTGAAAGATCCAGATGATATACTGGAAGAAGTAAGTACCTAAAAATACATTTTAAATTAAAAAATTAATTTTATATGCCATGCTTTATAAATTCTAATGCGATGCTTTCAATATGAATAATAAGAAACCAACAAAATTATTTAACTATTTGGTGATGCAATTGTGTTAAATTATAAAATATCATCTGATACAATGATTCTCAGCATTTTTTATATTTGTAGCTGCCTTTCCCTTATGTGCTAACTTCAACTACACCCCCCCCCCCTTCCCCACTTTCAAAAATATCGACATTACACCAATGAAGAAACCTATAGCATGACTGTAATGTTACATAGTTCAGAATACAATCATAACAGAAATAGAGTTTATAATTCAATTAGCGCTCTGATTTAATAATATATTAAGAATATAATTTAATTTCATTAATCTGTATTTTTGTCTTTATTTTTCTACACCCTACTTTCAAAGATTTAGAGCCTCCTTGTGTGTTAGTTTTACAGGCTGAGAACTATCGATTTAATGATATTACATTTACATGCTCCAAATATCATTCCACAATTTTTCCTTAGATTCCCTTTTAAAATGGAATAAGAAACTACTTATTCACAAGCGATATACAAGTTACTTTTCTTGAATGAGAATGAACTGTAATAACAAATCTTTAGACATATTAATAAACTTTGTGATAAATGTTTAAATAATTTAACAGAGAATTACCTACACCTTTCTATTTTAATAAAAAATAAAATTTTAGTCCACTACATTCAATATGTATATATATTTATCACAAATACATAATTTTAAAATTATTTTATTAACTTAAACACTCAAGCATAAACTATCTTACATTTAAAAAAGAAAAGTAAGGTAAGTATTTATCACAAATACATAACTTTATAAAATTATATTATAAATTGAAATACTCAGCATAAGCTATCATATATATATATAAAAGGGGGAATATAAGTTAGGACAAATCACACAAAACTAAAACAAAGTTGATCATTTTTCTGAATAACTAATGAAATTAGCCAATTTTTAAACTTTAAAATTTCAAAACACTAAAAAGGTATTTGCAAGTAATATCAAATTATTGCAAAAAAGAAAGCTCTTTCACACATACTAAAAATGACTAATGATTTTAAAATGTAAAATTTTCCTGAAGCAGAAATTAATTTGTGCCTTAAAACATGAGCTTGTGAATCCATTAATATGTTGAAACTTAAAAAACAGATAAACAAACCAAAAAAAAGTTTAGCACTGGAAAAATAATACTACAAACATATTTAAAAAATATCTAGGATTCATTTCAAGGATGTTATTTTTATGTATGCACAAAAAGTCACAAATATTAGTCATTGTATCAACTTCCTAATATTTAACTTTGATATTTCATTACATAATTTACATGCTTAAGGAAGCAAAAAAACTATTTAAATAATAATAATAATAATAAAACAATTATAAGTACAGACATCACTAAGAAATTCTTTAAATAATTCACAGAAGGAAATGCTATTATCAACAAATTCATGGACGACAGAACTCCATTGTCTAGTCAACACTTTGTCTTATTAACTGTTCAAGTGAGCATGGTGTATAATGTTAGATGTTTCTCACAGCTTGAAATACAGGATAAGAGCCATACAAACAAATTAAGATCATTTTGAGTCTTAGTGTGCATGTAACACTACAACAATCTTCATAAAATTTAAAACAGCATGTTAAACAAAAAGAAAAGACAGACAACCATAGTGAAGCATTGGCCCCTTTTAATATTCATCTTCATCATTTTGAGTAGGTAATCCATCTTCTGGTATGTCATCGGGAACTGCAAATCCTTCCTAAAAAAGAGTATAATGGAATGATGCATAAACAATTTTATTAGAACAATACAAAATAGATTTGAGCTAAAAGTAAATGAATAAGAATTCCAGAAGAATATCTTAATGTATCATGATGGTCTTTGAGAAAAATAAACAAGATTTTTACATAAAAATACTTCTTTTTTTGTGCGTGCAATATGCCCCAAGAAAGAGCTGGGAAGAACAGTTGTGTAATTTCAGTAACATAGATTAGTTTTTGCCTTATTGTTTAGAAAATATTTGAAAATCAAGATTTAAAATTTAAATGAACTAAGAACATTTTGGATTCAGCGCACAGATGCAATATTATTATAGCTTGAATTTACAACAACAAAGATGCTAGATCTCCTGATTTTTTATTACCACTATTTTCAAAAAGAAATATTAGATTTATACAATCACAGAAATTCTGAATTTTATAAAGAGAATATATTTTTTTTTAAAATAGTGGTATTTCAAAATCAGGAGACTAGGGCATTTATGTAATATACTTAATCTAGAAGAATCTTAAAACTCTCGTAACCTTTTTTATAACAATAGATTCCTCATACTTTTCTTAAGTTATCTAGATGTAACCTATATGTGTTTTATACCATTGGGCAATTCTTCTAATATTCATTATATTTTTAGCTTCAAGTACCTTCTGAAATACAAGTGAAATAAAAAAAAAAAAAATTATAAAGAAGTGTAGACTTTGAATGACATCGAAAAAGACACAGACTTTGAATTTTCAGTGGGAACAAATATTTTAAGGAACTCAACTAATTGTACCTACTTATATTATTACATAGAGGTTTTAGCAGAAGTCAATAGAATTCTCATTACTATTAAATATACTATAAGGACTAGTGTTGCCAGGTACAGTGTGTCACATAAAAGCCCAACAATGTCTTCTAATTCAGTACATTAAAATGTAGTAATTTTTTAAAAACAAAATCTGTCTATAACAGAATTCCGCCTTAAAAACATAAAAGTTTCATCATCCCTATGATAGAGATACCATACAATTATACTTGCTGAGACAGCAATATTTTAAAAACAGAATTTTTCTTAGGTCCTTTGCGATTCCCTCTTAGCAGGCTTTATTATACCAAATAAACAGAAAAACTTGTGCAGTAAAACGTGTGAAATCGGAATCGCTAAGGACTAAAATGAAATTCCAATTTAGCAAGTATAAATCTATAGTAAAGACAATAAAATTTTTACTTTTAAAATAAAATTCAATTTAAACAGGTTCCATTTTTACAGGGCTTATTGTACAAAACCTGTGAAAACAGAATCGCTAAGAACTGCAAAAAATTTCATTTTATACAGGTTTTCGTCTAGACAGGTAGATTTTTAAGGCATTGCTTTCAAAGGGGCTATACAAATTTTCCATTATATTTAAAGAATTTGTGCATCGTGAAAAATCAGGACTTTTGGTGTCCGTGCGGTAGTTATGCAGGATAGGTCTTGTAGCCCTGAAAATCTGAACATCTAGCAGTACTAATAAGGACCCAAAATATTGAAATTTGTTTTCCAATGTAGCTGTTCTGTTGGATATTATGAATTTACAACTATTCATAAATGGAGATTAAAAATAAATAAATGTGGCTGTGCTGTGATCTAGATAAATTTTGTTTAGAAGATTTAGAAAACAAATAACATTATAAAAAAAATTGCTTAAAACATTACATTACCAAATATATATATATATTCATATTATCATATATTACAATACACACAAATATTTTGTGTGTGTATGCAAATTTATCTAACAAACAACTCTAATGATTTTGAGGTAATTTTGTAAACTACCATTTTTGGGTACCATGTAGCCCATTGGGCAAGGTCACATGTTCGAGAAAATTGGATTAGTGGGTCATTTTGAAGTCACTATGGGTATGAAGATTGAAACAGTTATTAAGTTGTTGAACAGTTGGCAGTAAACAAAGTTGTAAAGTTGGCAACATTTCACCAAATTTGGTGATCTGTTGACGACACTGGTAAAATTTGGCAGAAAAATAAGACTTTCAAGATTGCCAGTGCCAAAACACGATTGGCATCAAATGAAAGAATGTTGCCATGTTTTGCAAGTTTTTGCCACATTTTGGTGATATTTGGTGAAAAAATAGCCTTTCCATGGGTGCAAGTTTGAAATGTGGCCAGGAAAGAAAAAATTTTGACTTGTCCCCCCTCCCCCCTTCCAAGCACACACGTGTGCACACACAACGCATGTTTTGACTTTGAGATGTGGCAAAGACTGAAAATATTTTTAATTCTCCACCAAAACCTCCTCTCCAAATACACAATGCACACACCATGTCCAAATAGACAAAACGTCGAAGGATCTCGAAAAAAAAAAAAAAAAAAAAAAAAAGGCAAAATTCATCGAAGGATCTCAAGAAAACGCCAAAATTTGTCAAAGGATCTCGAGAGAATGACAACATTCGTCGAAGGGTCTCGAAAAAAAAAGGTAAAATTCGTCAAAAAATCCCGAAAAACGACAAAATTCGTGGAAGGATCTCGAAAAAAAAAAAAAAAAAAAAAAAAACGACAAAATTCGTGGAAGGATTTCGAAAAAAAAAAAAAAAACGGCAAAATTCGTGGAAGGATCTCGAAAAAACGGCAAAATTCATGGAAAGATCTCGAAAAAATGGCAAAATTCGTGGAAGGATCTCGAAAAAACAACATAATTCGTGGAAAGATCTCGAAAAAAAAAGGGCAAAATTCGTGGAAGGATCTAAAAAAAACATCAAATTTCGTCAGAGGATCTCGAGAAACAGCAAATTTCGTCAAAGGATCTCTAAAAAAAAAAAAACCGGCAAATTTCGTCAAAGAATCATGGAAAACACGCAAATTTTGTCCACAAGCCAAGAAAAAACAGGAAATTCATTAAAGGATCACAAAAAATGACTAATTTCGTTGACAGACCGAGAAAAAACACAAATTTTGTCAAATGGCCGCCGAAAAAACACCAATTTCGTCGAGGAAAAAACGGGAAATTCATTAAAAGATCGCGGAAAAATGCAAAAAAAAAAAAAAAAAAAAAAAGGGGGGGGGGGGGGCAATTTCGACAAAGGATTGTGGAAAAAAATGCTAATTTCGTTGAAGGATCACAGAAAAACGGGCAATTTCGTCGAAGAATCCGAAAAAACGGTGAATTCTGTCGAAAGATCACGAAAAAGACAGCAAATTCTGTCGAAGGATTGCGGAAAAAATGGCAAGTTTCGTCGAAGGATCTCGGAAAAAGGCGAATTAGTCGAAGGATCGCAGAAAAAACACTAATTTCGTCTGAAGGCTAAGAAAAAAACGTGAAATTCATCAAGGATCACGGAAAATGGCTAATTTCGTAGACAAATCGCAAAAAAAAAATTCATCAAAAGGCCGCGGAAAAATGTGAATTTCGTCAAAAAACAACAACAACAACAAAAAAAACACAAACAAACATGAGTTTCGTTGAAGAATCGCAGAAGGGACACGGAGAGAAAAATTCGTCGAATGGCCGCAGAAAAGAACACCAATTTCGTCAAAGGTTCGTGGAAAAAAGTGCTATGTCTTTGAAGGATCACAGGAAAACGGCCAATTTCGTCGTAGGATCGCGAAAAAGCAGCGAATTCTGTCAAAAGATCTCAAAAAAAAAAGGCATATTTTGTCGAAGGATCTTATATCGTCGAAGGATCTCGAAAATACAGCATATTTCGTTGAAGGATCTCGAAAATACAGCATATTTCATCGAAGGATCTCGAAAATACGTCATATTTCGTCAAAGGATCTCAAAAATACAGCATATTTCGTTGAAGGATCTCGGAAAAACGGTGAATTTTTTTCCCGTCCCCAGGCATTTTTTCGCCCCGTTTCCGTCCTTGGAAATTTTCAAAAGATGGAATTCCATCTGTGGACGGAGAACATGCGAATTTCGTCTGCAGGCCGAGGAAAAAACGGGAAATTCATTAAAGGATCGCGAAAAAATGCAAAATTTGTCAAATAGCCGCAAAAAGGCCATTCGTCAAAGGATTGTGGAAAAAACTGCTAATTTCGTTGAAAGATCACAGAAAAACGGGCAATTTCGTCAAAGATACGGCATATTTCGTCAAAGGATCTCAAAAATACAGCATATTTCGTTGAAGGATCTCGGAAAAACGGTGAATTTTTTTCCCGTCCCCAGGCATTTTTTTTTGCCCCGTTTCCGTCCTTGGAAATTTTCAAAAGACGGAATTCTGTCCGTGGACGGAAAACTTGCACCCATGAGGCTTTCAGAATCTAAAAGAATTTCTTAGAAATTCCCAATAGGAGTCGAGATACATGATTCAACCAATTAGAGTCCTAAGAATGTTCTTGAAAACAGAATTCAACTTATCAGGGTACATAGAACTTTCTCGCAATTAATCCCACACTTATAAACTTTTTTACCAAAAATAGAACCGACTTCAAAAACTACTAAAAAGCGAAAAATAAACTTTTTTACCAAAAATAGAACAGACTTCAAAAACTACTAAAAAGCGAAAAATAAATTTTTTAACCAAAAATAGAACCGACTTCATAAACTACTACAAAGTCAAAAATAATTTTTTTTAGATAATAGTTAATAAGAAACTAGCTGGCTTCGCCCGCCAGCGGGTCCCTAATTTACATCAGTGCCTCGAAACTTTTGTATTATCCGGCTCGCATCCCCCTCGAACCGAACGAACCTCCGACCCGGGTCCCCGCTGCCTTCGGCACCGTACACCGGTCGTGCTACGCACGCACCGGATAATCCCTTAATTTGCACATCGAATAGTATAAACCTCTAACTGAACTAATCTCCGACCCTGGTCCCCGCTGCCTTCGGCACCGTACATCGGTCGTGCTACGCACGAACCGGATAATCCCTTAAATTGCACATAGAATAGTATAAACCTGTCACTGAATGAACCTCCGGCTCGGGTCCCCGCTGCCTGCGGCACCGTATAGCAGTCGTTCCGACCCTGGTCCCCGCTGCCTTCGGCACCGTATACCGGTCGTGCTACGCACGCACCGGATAATCTCTTAAATTGCACATAGAATAGTATAAACCTGTCACTGAACGAACCTCCGGCTCGGGTCCCCGCTGCCTGCGGCACCGTATAGCAGTCGTTCCGACCCTGGTCCCCGCTGCCTTCGGCACCGTATACCGGTCGTGCTACGCACGCACCGGATAATCCCTTAAATTGCACATAGAATAGTATAAACCTGTCACTGAACGAACCTCCGGCTCGGGTCCCCGCTGCCTGCGGCACCGTATAGCAGTCATTCCGACCCTGGTCCCCGCTGCCTTCGGCACCAGATAATCCCTTAAATTGCACATAGAATAGTATAAACCTCTAACTGAACGAACCTCCGGCTCGGGTCCCCGCTGCCTGCGGCACCGTATAGCAGTCGTGCTGCGCACGCGCTGCAGTATACGTTAATTCCACCTTCCGCCGCGAGATAATGTGAAATCAAAGTATAAAATCTGATATTATTATTCGAAAAAAGTGGTATAAACTCAGAAACTTTTAAAAATGCTATAGGGGGTCCTTATTACTTTAATTATGATGTTTGGAATCAGTTTGGTGGAAATCCGTAACATAGTTTCTTAGTTATAGAAACGGACCACAGTTAAAAGAAAAAAGCGGGTAGAAAAACTTAAAACTAAAAAAAAAAAAAAAATCGATAACGGGCGAAGCCCGCTTTTCCCTATCATAATATCTGGTTGCCACTCTAAACAAAAACTTAAAATAATAATGCAGTTTTTAGACGCGGCCTACTTCTTAAAATCCTAATATCTAGCCGGCACTGTAATGGAAATCTTTCTTTTGCTTTAATTATACAAATAACGATGATTAAATTATACAATAAAATAATATATCGGCTCGTAATGAAGATATGACAATAATTTTTAGATATTCTGAAAGCAGAATCCGTTTAGCGTCGCCCTGTCAAAGTTTGGAATTGCTGCGCCCCTTAGAATCAGAGATGCCCCCCCCCCCCTCTGTAAAACCCCAGTTGAACGTCACGTGACCTGACCTCCGTCGAAGAAAATCCTTCTGGCCTCTTGAAAATCCATCCAGACAATCGTCTGGAGGTGCGTCTGCGATCCGGGAAACACAGCGCGGAAAGATAAGAAAAATAATTTTTTATCGGTCGATTTTTAAGGGATTTTTTCGGTTCTAATCGTCGTACGGAAACGATTTTTCGAATTCATGAAACCTGACGACGTCCCGATTGCGTACGTGCGACTTCCGAATTTCTGGCCCCCCGACTTCCAGAGATACGGGTCGGACCTGCACTGCGGTTTGGGGCTTAAATCGCTCCCTGGGAACCCCGCCGTCTTTTCCTTCCCCGACCCAACGGAGACTGGCAACCCTGTTCGGAGGCGAAAATGTTTGCTGTTTTGCGTTCTTTTCCGAGTTGGGTTTCGGTCGGTAATTAAAACAGTTTCGTCTATTAATAACGCCCCGGGTCCGGTTCGGAGGCCCGACCCGATCGAAACTTGAGCGTCGCGCCTTTTTTGCGAATTTTTCGGTCCGCGTCCGGCGTCGGTTAATCCCGGAGCCTTTGCGTGTACAAAGGTCGAGTGCACAGACAGAAACACGCACACACAGACGTTCACGGACATTAATAATATACCCGATTAAATTAAGAGCATTGTATTTACCATGCATATTATTATATTTATGTACATTAATTTGATTTTTTGGAGTCGGTGCCAGCCAAGCCAAGTTACCATTTTTAAACATTTCATCTGATGTTATAAATGTGTATTTTCAAATGAGATTAGCAACTATATGTCGACAAACATTGCTTTGGAAATTAGTTAATCATTTAAATCATTGTATTTTCTACCATTTGATGAGTTATATGTATTTTTTTTAATGTCTCGTATTTATGTAGATATAATTTATACGCGTATTACGATGTATATTGGATATTTTGTTTTGAATTTTGTACTTGGCTTGGCTGGCACAGACTCCAAAAAATCAAATTAATGTACATAAATATAATAATATGCATGGTAAATACAATGCTCTTAATTTAATTTCTTATTAACTATTATCTAAAAAAAATTATTTTTTACTTTGTAGTAGTTTATGAAGTCGGTTCTATTTTTGGTTTAAAAATGTATTTTTCGCTTTTTAGTAGTTTTTGAAGTCTGTTCAATTTTTGTTTAAAAAGTTTATTTTTCGCCTTTTAGTAGTTTTTGAAGTCGTTCAATATTTGTTTAAAAAGTTTATTTTTCGCCTTTTAGTAGTTTTTTAAGTCGATTCTTTTTTTGGTTAAAAAGTTTATTTATTTATTACTTTAGTGATATCTATATTTACATTAAACCATATTGTTGCTAATATCTTTTTTATTTCACGCTTACCTTGGCAGTAGACTCGCGTATCGAAGATTAGAAAAATTATCATTATTCTCATCTAATGTCTTTAAAGCGTTTAATGATATCTATATTTACAACAGTAGACTCAAGTACGGAAGATAAGAAAATTTATCATTATTCTCATCTAATGTCTTTAAAGCCTTTTATGATATCTATATTTACATTAAACCATATTGTTTCTAATATATTTTTTATTTCACGCTAACCTTGGCAGTAGACTCGATTACGGAAGATTAGAAAATTTATCATTATTTTCATCTAATGTCTTTAAAGCCTTTAATGATATCTATATTTACATTAAACCATATTGTTTCTAATATATTTTTTATTTCGCGCTAACCTTGGCAGTAGACTCGATTATGGAAGATTAGAAAATTTATCATTATTCTCATCTAATGTCTTTAAAACCTTTAATGATATCTATATTAACATTAAACCATATTGTTGCTAATATATTTTTTATTTCATGCTAACCTTGGCAGTAGACTCGATTACGGAAGATTAGAAAATTTATCATTATTCTCATCTAATGTCTAAAGCCTTTAATGATATCTATATTTATATTATACCATATTGTTGCTAATATTTTTTTTATTTCACGCTAACCTTGGCAGTAGACTCTATTACGGAAGATTAAAAATTTTATCATTATTCTCACCTAATCGTCTTGGATAGTGTGTCATAATCGGGCTGTATACTACAGTTTTGATAACTGTGTAACTCACTGATTTCGGTGCTTATGCTTAATGTGTACTGATTTTTACGATCCATACAAGATAAATACACTGCGCCAACAATGTCACCTATAATACTATTTGGAGTAACCCCTTTCTTTCATTCTATATTATCACTCTTTAGTTAATATTATGTAGTAGAAATATTAAAAGACAATTGCAGAAGCATTTATATACAACTGTATTGTATAATATAATATAGATAATTAGATATTTTAAAGGCAGTTTCCAACTAGTGCGCCACAGGTGATAAATCGCCAAATATTTTCTGTAACTTGTACATTTGTATGGGATTTGAAACAACAATGTATTTAATTATGTGCCAATAAACGCTCCTCAAAATATGCCAAACCGCTGTGAAACTACAACAATGGAACTTTTAAAAGATTCAAAAGTAGATTTGATGTGGCATAATTTATAGATTTTATCCGTACGTTGTACTATATTTATCCAATTAACAATTTTATGTAATTTTGCTTTTCAAATTTGGCAACACTCAAAAGTTTTAGTTTTAGTTTAGATCTTAAGAAGTTTGTTCTATGGAAATAAATACGATATGTTAAAGCTGATTTAAATATGTCAGTCTTTTTATTATTTGCAACATGAAAGTCGTCTGCCCAACAACTGGTGAAGACGTAATAACTCTTGATAATATCCGATTTGCTTAAAATTTTGTATATACGTTCATTGTGAAAAAGATCTCATTGGTTAAGTATAAAGATGGGAGGGGGGCAGTGGCTCATCCCCCCTTTAATTTATTCATGCAGAATTATAATCCGATACGTTAAAGCTGATTTAAATATGTCAATCTTTTTTTATTTGCAAATTCACGTTAATAGAATATTTTATGATATTAAATGAAAGTCGTCTGCCCAACAAATTAACTATTTTTAAAATGCTTATTTTTTTTTGTTTTTGTTGAATTTCTGAAAAAGTACTAAACCAATTTTCATAAAATTTAAATGGGACCAATTCGAGAGTATTCTCTTTCGAATAAAAAAAAAATCATATAAATAGGACGCATAGTTCCAGAGTAATTGGTGTACATACATTAAAAAAAAAAAAAAAAAAAAATACATACACGTCGAATTGAGCATTTTTTTTGAGTCGGTTAATAAAAGGAAGTGCTCCGATCGAAGCCTAAAGTCTGTGAAGTTGGACAGCGAATCTTGCTGTCTGCAAAACACTTAGAAGTCTATGAAACGACCGAAGTTTGTATCTAAATTTCGTGCTTCCTACTGTACAGTGCAGACTGCTCTGAACTTTCTGTTGTATTGTGAAGACTGTTCTGGACTACCTTTATAAAATGCTTTAGCAATAATACAGCGAGAATTTATTGTTATATCTAGTTGAAAACAAAGCTAATTTTAACCGAGCATAGTTCAGTTTTCCCTACTGGTTATTTTCCTTTGTGGAATCTTCTACTTTGTGTAATTTATGTATTAGTATTTGAACATCCAAAATAGAAAACACCATGTCAAGAAAAAATACTTTATGCTCTCATTTTCCCTATAAAATACTCCTGAGAAGAGGTAACATATAATATATGGACCACACATAGAAAAAATTGTCTATATTTTCTAAAACATTAAGAGTTGTTTTGCATTTTCACTTTGCTCATAGAGTGCTTGTTGTTAACCTCATTATTATTAACTATCACAAGATTATCTCTTTAACATTGCCTTATGAGAAATGTTTTCAGGTTTTCAATTTAAAAAACTTGAGTGCAACATTGTTTTTGTAAGCTTAAGCTTAGAAAAAGCTCTTTGGTTTATGGCAGCGGTTCTTAAACTTTTGGTTACTGCAGCAGATCCCTTTTCGTATTTCCGGTGTCTTTGAAGACTCCCACAATTTAAAACTGCAGTTACTGATGTTTATATATTCAGAGCATGTACAAACCTTAATTTCAAGTACCACTGAATAGTAATCTTTGCCTTATTTAATTGCAGAATTGGTAACAATTTTCTTAAATAAGATTAAAATTATTACTAAAAAATAATAGTGCTCAAAAGTAAAGACTTTGCTAACTTTGTACATCAAATACAAGACAGATAAACCGATAGAAATTTATAAAATAATTGTACAGTATACTTAAACAGTATTACTAGCTTTTCCTTCTATTTCTTTTGCAAAACTGCTCTCCAATTCTAGATAACTGAAAAATTTTACATTGACTTTGAGGACCCACTGAAAACATGCAGCAGATCTGTTACGGTCCTGAGCAGAAGGAATAGAGTTTAAGAAATGCTGGTTTATGGTGAGCAGATGTATCTATACTAAACTTTGTGCACAAAAAAGGTACATGTTGCAGTCATAGATCACTTTTTGTAAAGAATGCAGGCTTTAAATTTTTTAGCTTTTGATTTTGGGTGAGTGCACTAATAATTAACCACCAAGACACAAAACTGTAGTAAACAATGCACATATGCTAATTTTAGTTAGTAGTCCTCGAGCTGGATGCCTAAAGCCATCAGTTGATGAGCTACGTTTAGTTCTTAAACAAACTTGGTACTCATTTTATCAACATCAAAATGATGAATATATTATCTACATTGATTTTTATTCTTGATTCAGCCATCAAATGGTCTGTAAAATATTTCTTCTATTTTTGCTGGTGTAAAAAGATTGAAAAACTATCTAATGCAAAAATAAAATATCTAATGCAAATATATATTTTTTGCATACATATAAAAAGAAACAGATAAACAAACCTCAGTCGCATATAATATTTCCAAAACTTGATCAATGAAAGGTTTAGTCTCTTCATTCATTTCTTGCTCTTGGCAAAGCACTTCGATATCTCTTAATTTTCCATAGTAAAAATCACGCTCTCGCTCAAGGCCGTCTACTGTTATTTTCATTTCAGATAGCTAAAATTAAAATAATGTCAAAATAAAGTACATTTTTACAATAAATTTTGCTGAAATTTAAAGAGATTATTCAATTTGCTAGAGGGGAATCTTAATATTAAATTATCTCAGATTGATTGATTGAACGAATGATTAAATGAAACATATCATGGACACACTTCTTGGCCTTTCATAGAAGTATAATTAGCAGTTAAAATTATTGTGGTTAAAGCCCTTGTTATTTTAGACTACATTGAGTAAAAGTCATTAATCAAAAGTTCTAACAAAATAAATCAATAGAAGAAGCTTTGAAACTATTACAGCAATGAAATTTTCTTAAAAAGAAATAAATACTGAAAATGTACTTTTGATTATCAAAGAAATTCTAGAAACAGCTTAATGGCATTACTTGAGAGAAAGGAGATAAAATGAAGAAATATTTTTTTTTATGTTGAAATACATTTAAATTTGTTAAATAACCTATATAGCACTTTTAAACAATCTTCAGACAAAAACTGTAGAACTCGCAAATTTAGGCCCTAAATGTGATCAAAACATCTTAGAAACAAGAAAGAACTAGTCGGATGTGCCAATCTCAAAACTTTCTTCTATCTGTCACAGGCTTCGCATACACTAAAAATAATCAGCACCAATTTATATTAAGGTCTAACTCAATCTAAAGTTTTATTAAATTCCGTGCATTAGTTCTTGAGATATGACTATTGCTAAAATAAATCCTGCAAAATGTAGCATAGCAGCGCCATCTGTTGGGAGATTTAGACCAAAACCTAATCAACAACAACTTATTGTCAACGTCTAACTGAATCTGAAGTTTGATGAAAATCTGTGCATTCATTCTTGAGATATAGTTATCGTGACAAGAATGAAAAAAGTAGCATAGCAGTGCCACCTGTTCAGCTATTTACACCCAAACGTAAGCAGCATCTATTATTTCAAGGTCTAACAAAATCTGAAGATTGATGAAATTCTGTGCATTAGTTCTTGAAATATAGCTATCGTAAAAATCATGAAAAAAGTGGTATAGCAGCGCCACCTGTTGGGATATCTACACCAAAATGTAATCAGTGAATTTATGTCAAGGTCTAAATGAATCTGAAGTTTGATGAAAATAAATGCATTAGTTCTTGAGATAGAGCTATTGCGGAAATCGCGAGAAATGCAGTATAGCAGCACCACCTATAGGGCGATTTTCACCAAAAACTAATCAGCACCAATTTATATCAGGGACTAACTGAATATACAGTTTTATTAAATTCCGTGCATTAGTTCTTAAGATAGAGTGCCCACAAATTTTTTGTCACATACATACAAACAGACAGAGTCACAGACAGACTTTTCTAAAAACAGTCAAATCGTGTTCAGGACCTTCCAAAACATATAAATCTGTCGAAAATTTTCATGAATCCAATACTTTCTTCTTGTAAAGATAGAAGAAAGTAAAAATTATGCATCAAGCATAGATTATGAAACACTTTCCAACACTTTCAGAATACTTCATTAACAAAACTTCACTGTTTAATAAGATAAAGCAGATACCCAAGAAAACATTTTATAAAATGCATAACATTACATATTTGAAAACCAAATTTCAGCAATTACCATCTATAGCTAAAACAGAACCCCAATTCTTTTGTGTAGCCCTGTATATGATCTCTAGATTTATTTGTATGTGTTCACAGAGTATGCTAATATTTAGTTTAGTAAGAAAACACATAGCTCAATTGAAAATTCACTTTTAGAAATTTCTACGAATAGACAGAAACATACTTGAGTTGTTTTGTACAGCCCTATACAAAACAATCTGTAGGTATATTACCATACCTACAGATTTTTATACACACCTAAAACTGCTGAAGAAATTACCATCCACAGGCAACCATGTATCCAGTTCTTTGCGTAGCCATGTATATGATTTTATTTATATTCTGCAAATATCTTTTAGTATACTAAATATCTTAAAATATGCAGCAAACAGTTTTTTTTCTTGTAGACCATTATGTAGCCGAATTCCTTTGTGTGGCTCTGTAAATGAATGATAAATGAAAAAATTAAATTGATGAGGTGCACTAAACATGCTTTTTGTTGACAAAAAGCATGTTTTAGAGCACCTCAGCAATTCAAATCAATTTAATTATGTTGGAAATAGTGCAACATCATTAAAATACACTGCAAACAATTTAATTCCATAGACTATAATATAACTGAATTCTTTTGAGTGCAGCTGTAAACGAACTATAGGTGTTACACATAGCACATTTTATAGTAACCATCTTGTAGTGCACTTCAGTGATGGATGTATATCAATTTCAATATGTTTCAAATAGTGTAACATCATTAAAATACACTGCAAAGGATTTTTCTCCATAGATCATAATGTAACAGGATTCTTTTGAATGTCCCTGTAAACGAATTATAAATGCTACACACTTCATTTTCAATACTGAACATGCTATGGTAAACCTCAATAACGTATATCAATTACATGGAAATCTGAGTATATTTAAATGAGTTAGAGCTCGGAAAGATAGACAGACGGTGAGATAGACTAACTGAATGCATAAACACTTTTCAACTATGTTGGAAAGTGTTAAAAGGAAGAAACAAGTGGGTAAGTGTAATCTAAGATCGTACAAAGGGTTTCGTTTAATATTTCCTTCAAAACACTTTATCTTTAATAAATAAACCCAAATGAAAATTTTTTAATAATTATAATTATCAATACACTATCTCAATAAGAACATAGATGACAGCCAAACAAGGGGGAAAAAAAGCTATTTTAATTAAATTACCGATAAATTTAAAACTGATGTAAGAGTTAAATTATGATATAAAAAATAACAATATGTAAGATTATATATGAACTTATTAAAAATCTTATAAATATATTAAAAAATATTAATATTTTAAAGTTAAATATAAAATTTTATTTACTCCTCTTCGTATTTTGTAAACAACCGTTCATAAGTGAAGCGAAAAAAAAAAAATAATTAGAGCAATTAAATCCTGAAAGGAAAACAAAATATTAATTTATGTGCATAAAACTAACTTTATATAAAAAACATTAAAATAAATATTCCCAGCTTCAACAAATTTCCTAATTTGAAAACACTTTGTGAATCAGTACTGCCATCTATAGACATAACGGTAAACAAATAGTACAGAATATTAAGAAATCAATAACTATGGATTATTAGTGCATTAATATGCAGACAAATTAAAAATAAATAATAAGTAGAAAGCTAATTGAATGGAAAATTCGACAAGAGTTATGATTATATCTAATGAATATATATGAATCATATCTTTCTTCTTAAAAAATAATAATAATGGAAAATATTTTTATTGAGTGGTATGCAGTAACGCCATCTAGGGATGTAAAGGTTAACAAATAGTAAAGAATATTAAGCTTTAGTGATCCATTTTATTTAAACTTAAAACCGCATAAAGGAATTATTTACACATTATAAAAATATTTAATTACGTTATGTATGAGACATGAGCACATTTTTGTGATTTTAATTTTTACATCTTAGTTTAAAATCTCGTAATAAAATGTATGTTGGTTGGCAACTTATTGTTTTGTTTTCATATTTGAGTATACAACGTAAAATCCTAGAAGAAATAAGAATATAATTTGAAAATAGCTTCAATAATGTAACATTTGAATAATTTTTCTAGTTTTTTATTTAAGAAAATTAACATATAAATAATTTTTTGCCTTTTGTATTTAAGAAAAATAACATGCGAATAATTTTTTGCCTTTTGTATTTTAGAAAATTAACTTCTGAACATGGTTTTAAAGATAAACTGAGATGTCAGGAATAATTTATATTTTTGTGATAAATACATCAGACAATGAAATGTAAAAACTGTCAGATTCAGGTAAAGAAATTATTTATGCATTATAAAAAATTTTAATTACGAATCTATGAGAGCTGAGTGCATATGGAAAACATTTAATTACATGATTTAATGTTACCTAAAAAACAAAAATGTAAATGGCAACAAAATAAAAAATTTCAGTACTTTCCATTATCCCATTGACCACTTCTCATAAAAAAAAAACTATTACCAAACTATAAGATTTAATGCCAAAAATGCAGTCCCATTCACTTGAAGTCAGAAGCAATAAATGCGTTTATTATGTCATGAAGCGTTTTTTAATTCGACATTTACCTGTATTTTTCATTATGTTTTACCGATTTATTAGTTATTTCGTTAATTAAAATAACAATTGCGTCCTTAAACAGCTGTGCCATGATATTAAAAGAGAAAATGCATTGAAAAAATGTTGCATTGCATAGTTAAGTGGAATAGATCAATTTCAACTGACCTCACAAACATTTATTCACCAGCCGAGAAGGATAATTAAGAAAAATAATGTAAATAAATAAATATCAAAGATTTTTTTTCTATTTTCATTAATATATTGTAATTTTTTTGTGTTTAAACTTACTGATAGTTGACACTTTGGTGAGTGGGGCTTTTCCGAATTGATTTTATTTTATTTATTTATTTTGATATTCCAATGGCAACATTCTTCCATTTGTCTATTTGGCGTTACTGTTTGGCGATAATTTTTTTTTTTTTTTTATGGAATGTGGTCGACGGGATAGTGGAGAAGTACTGAAATTTCTTTTAATTAAATCCATCAGGAAATTAAATGAAAAAAAAAATTTTAATTTCAGCTTCTGCCAAAGAGAATCGAACCTGGGACTTCTGGGTCAGAATGAACACACTTTACAACTGGATCATCGGGTCTACAATGAAAAGATTTTGTTTTGAAATCGCAGAAATGGTGGGATGTCATTAAATTAATTCATTTAATTAAAATAATACGACTTTTTCAAAATTTTATGATTTTCAGTGTGACAGTAGGTATTCAGCTGTAAGTACACAAAATTTCAAGTATCTAACTTATACAGTTTCTGAGAACGGACAGACATAAAAGCGAGACGAATAGGGTTTCGTGAGATGAATGAAACCCTAAAAAGGGAGTACTTTCAGGGATAAAAAAAAATGGGTCTTGATTGCACATCTCCCTTATTAATAGCAGAAATATTTTAACAGACAATCCAATGAGCATTTACAAAAATATTAAGACAATAAAAATTTTAGGAATCTTTTTTGAAAGCACATACCTGATTAGTAAGTTCTTCTATTCTATGAACATCACCTCCTGCTAATCTATTTGTTACCCTCTGACTTGCAGCAATCCTAGAGTTGGCTGTTCGAGGTGAGGGTGCTAAAATGATACAAGAAGCCAGTCAAATGTTAAGAAATAAAACAGTTTAAAAATTAAAGAACAAAAATCTTCATGTCCTAAAAGACATGTTAGTTGGATGTACAAAACCTGGCATTTAAGTTTTGCCAAGAAACATTTAGTAATAGTTTTCACACTACAAATACAATAAACTCTGCATAAGGCAGACTCCGTGTAAGACAGAAATCTATTTTATATGGAAAGATTCTAAAGTCCTGTACAACAATTTTCAATACAGTAAACTCTGTCTAAGGTGGAAATCTGCCTATGATAGAAAAATTTTCCAAATCCCGTCTCAATCGATTTCACCTTAAACAGAGTTTACTGTATCTCTCTACTCAAAAAAGTAACTAATGCTTAAACCACCGATGCAGCCGAAATTCAATTTATGGCAAACTTAACTCTTACTCGGCTCATAATAAAAAAACTATTGCTTATAAAAACATGAAAACTGGTAGATCTAGAGAGAAATGTATGATAAAAATGAAGAAGCAGACATTTTTTAAATTGAATTATTTTAAGTGCTATTTAATGTTGAAATTGGTCAAGATAGTTCAGTTACATAGATTTGTTATGATAAAAAACTATGCATAGCAGTTTAACTATCTTTTGCAGGTACATATTTGACTAGAGTGTGGTGTACAGTATCCAATCATTTCTTTAAGATTTTTTTTCCAATTTTTTATTCAAAATGTCATTATCTGAATAAAGATTTCGAATTAATCTTTTGTTACCTACTGTTGCTAGGTTTAAAAAAGCCCAAGTAATATTTACAGTTTTCAATTGAAAAATAAATTTACACATGAATATTAAAGGAAGAAAGAAAACTTTAAAATAAGTAAATTATTATGTGCAAAAAGCATTTAATGGTAAAAATTATATCATATTTTAAAATGATACATTTAAACGATTTTCTTATGGACAATATTCATGTAATGTCACAGTGGGAATCGCATGTCATAAAAGAGGCAGTTACCTCTTATGTACAGTAGCTGCCTCTTTTAACAAACTCACTAGTACTGAGTTTGTTAACATATTTCATCACTTGATTCAGCATAAATATTGGTAAATGTATGTGTAAAATACTTTAGATTTCTTTTGTATGAATTACTATTGGATAAACACCTATCAGAAAATATATACTTATTCATATACACTTATTAATTAAAATTAAGAATATTCAGTTTATAAATAAAATAAAAAATATGCATGAAATTGCATTAAAATAGAGAAAGAAATTCATGTATAACCTAAAAAAAAAGGTTTCTGAAAAGATCTAAAACTTGATATAAAAATAAAACATAAGCGTAAATTGTCTAAACACAATGGTTTTTTTTCAGTGGCACAGTTCTGAATAAGCAGACAAATTTTTGTTGCTTCAAATTAAAAAAAGACTACTGTCCATAGTATTGTTATAAAAAAACTGGGACGAAGCGATGTTTTTTATTTAATCATTTTATACAAACTGATCTTCAAATGTGTATAATTGATCTTAATCAATCACTAAAACAGCTAGCTGTCGACTGTCACAAAAGCGGTGGATGCAGCCTCGGGCACAAAAAATCCCCCCAGTCAAAGGGAAATTCATGGCAGCCTGATTACAGAAGATTGCCACTGTCGTGATAACATCATTCAATCTTCAGTAAAGCCCCCTAGTTGATAAAAAAGCAGTATTTTTGCTCAACAAGCATCAGTCACAATTTTGCACTAAATGTAGTAAATTGCTTATTTCATATTGACAAGTGTAGTAATCTAATCATAAATTATCACTTATTCTTTCAAGATTTTCTTTTTTTGATGAATAGATGATTTCTTAAAAATATTTCAATATAGCTTATACAATTCGGCAATTGCCCTTTACTTACATCTAAATGAAATAGTCATCTGAAAGCAAAATCAACTGTAGTAGCCAAAATATATCTAACTATAGCTGACATATGCTAATATTTTACAAAAATGATAATTTGTTCATACTTGCACTACTGATAAAAGATTTGCTAACATATATTTTTTTGCTTTAGAATCAGCATCTAATTTTTAGTACAGTAGTACTTACTATATGGTCCCACAAGTTGGATGCATAATAAATCCTTATATATTATAGCAACAAGAGAAAAATTTCAGTGCAAAATCAATCTTTTTGTGCATGCTAAAACTTTTTTTGAACGTTGAATGAAGGAGACAATAGAATTAACAAGAATCCAGAGGGCTGGGGAAAGAATAGCTCGCCTATTGGCTTATTGCTCACAGACAGCCCTAGCGCTCCTTCTACCCCTTCCCTGAGTGCCTTGATCGTGATCGATGAACCCTTCCACATGCTTTATTTGAAAGTGGGGTTTACACTAAGAACCCAATTCGTTTGTGTTCAATTGGAAACGAGGACAGAAACCAAATTTCTTTATACTAGAAGAATTACGGCCCTATTAAAATTTTTTTTAATATTGCATTTATGGATTTGAAAAGTATGCATATATATATGTATTTTTCAACAACAAATCCAGATATCTAATTTTCATCACGATGGAATAATTAGAAGCGGAAATATCTTTTATTTTTTAATTAATAAATTGGTTAGCTTTTTTAATGCATCCTTTCATAGCTGAAACACATGACTTTCATTAGAGACACTGAATCTACTCACCGAAAGATTGAAAATTTTAACACTGCCAAATTTCAGGACCCCATAAATTTTTTTTAAATATCGGATTTTTGGATCTGAAAAGTTGGAAAAAAAGTTGGAAATGAGCTGGAATTTCAAAGTTTCGAAAAATTTTTGAATTAGGCCCATCATTTTTTATTTTAGCAAAATCCTGATTTTTATAGAAAAAGAAATAAACGCTAAGGATTTTGCTATTTCATTACAAATTATCTCAGGTTGTATGGGACCGATCACGACGCTGTTTGGCTCATTCGACTCGATATCGATAGAACTTACCAATTTTAGTTCCGAGTTTCACCAGTGAAAAAATAAATCAACAATCACAGTTTTTAAAACTACACTGATGCAGTTTCTACAGGATTCTAAATGAAATTTTCTTACTAAATAAACCGAACAGCGTAGCGGGCAAAGATCCACTAGTATATATAAATCCATACAGAAACACATACAGTTTTATATATTTTAAAAATTGTGGTTGTTTTAAAATTTTGATACAATAAAAATAAGCACCAGGCTTTTATAATACAGTGGAACTTCCATTTAACGAAGTCTCATCGTTACACTTAAAAACTTCGTTATGAAGAAAATTCGTTAAATAGAAATTGATTTAAATTCATGAAATTTTTTCTTGAGATATGACAAACAGGTATTGAATTCAGAAGCATTTGATTCAGTTTTAATTATGAAGTCGTCTTTTATAAAACAGTTGTGTACGGTCGATGAAATCACGTCACATTCCCAAGCTTTCATCAGCTCTGATACACAGAATCTCAAACTAATGTTTTCACTACATCGATATTTTTTGTTTCAATGCATCTGACGCCATTGCGACACCTCATCTTCTGTATCATTGAAGGTAAAAGGGGATTTTCACCTCCCCCAATTGTCAGCGCTGGAGTCTCGGAGTGGGAGAATAGTGATAACAAGTGTTTTTCTTAGTGTGAAAAAAAAATGTTTTATTTAGCACCAAACAGAATGGAAATTATTTAAATGTGTTCATTTTCATACAATCGAATCCGCTGAAATAAATTTGCATAGCCTTCGAACAGCAATCGCTTAATTTGAATTCTGTACACGTACAAAAGTGGAATATACTTCGTTACATAGAATATATTTTTCGTAATGTGGAGATTAATTTACATGCTAATGGTGTTCAAAGTCAAAGTTCTGCAGAAAATTTCGTTAAGTAGAAAATTTCGTTAAATAGGGACTTCGTTAAAGGGAAGTTCCACTGTATTTCCAGTTTATAACTCCAATATTGGAGTAAAAAATTCAACTTTTCCAACTGAGTGAAAAAGTGCCCAGGCCGGGAGCTGAACCTAAGGCCTTTAGGTTTAAAATGCCAATGCTCTGCCTACTGAGCTACCTGGACCGGCAAACATATTTCACTTATTGGCATTAACTCTTTATTGACAATAACATCTGGTCTGACATGAAGACAGCTCAACAGAATAAACCGCTGGACACTTTCACCCAGTTGAAAAAATTCGAATTCATAGAAAATTCAAGTCTGGTTTTTAGGGTTTTGTTCATCTTACGAAACCCTATTCGCCCCGCTTCTCTGCCTGTCCATCACAGAGCCAGTTCTCAGAAACTATATAACTTACAGACTTGAATTTTTGTGTACTTACAGCTAAATACCTACTGTCACGTTGAAAATCCTAAAATTTAAAAAAAATGTATTATTTTAATATAGAGAGATAAAAAACCAAAAATCTAACATCCTTTTCCTATTAAATTTAAACATGTTTCTTTATAGCAGTTGCCAACAATTTTTAAAATCCACAATAAAATTCTTCCTACTGTAATTAATTTTCTATTGAAAGATTTCGACGTGAAAAATAAAAATGAAATAAAAAGTTTCACAAATTGAAAAAAAGATTAATATGACATCATATTGATAATAAAACAGAATTTTTCATACATTTCTCAATAATACAAGGAGTATGTGTAAGCACAGAAACCAGGTTAATATGGTGTCATTACAGAATTAAAAAGAAAATTAATCTGACATCATATTGGAAGTTTAAAGGACTTTTTCAAATGTTTGAGAATAATACAAAGAGAGTATCAATATGAGTAATAGAGTAAGCAAGTAGATATGATGTCAGCAAGTGATTATAACATCATATGAGTTTAAGGAACATATTAAATTATGATAAAAACCTGATTATGGAAATATTGGCATATTTAAACATTTTGAAGGTCTCTGTACAACATGTTTAATTTTGAAATTGATTTTTTTTAATATCGCATTTAGTCCACATGACAGATATTATTATGACAGAGTATTATATCGGGCCAGTTCAGATATTAAAAAAAAAAAAAACAAGAAAAATAGACCGGTAAATTTTTACTTTATAAAAAACATTACCCTTTTTTTATGGGGGAGGGGGATGAAATTTATTTGGATTTATTAAAGAAAGGATAAAGTGTTTTGAAAGGAATATTAAACAAAACCCTCTGTGCGATCTTTGATCACAATTACCCACTTGTTAGTATTTCAGCTCAGATTCAGGAATCCTCCATATTAGCTAATGAAACCTATCCACCACACAATATTAAATTGTTAACACTCGTTAAAACTAGTAAATCTACAGATCAGAGGCTCAACGTCAGATGTACAAATCATTGTTCGTTAATCTCACTAATTTTTATTATAATCTGCATAATATTTGATATCGTAAAATTCAATTTTGTTACATTATTTATACATTTATAAGCATATAAGATATATCCAAACTTCCGAAAATTTTAGAAGTATCACATTAAACACAATTTTGTGCAATGATATGATTAGCTACTTATTATCGTATTTTTTCAGAATAAGAATATATTCCTTCCCCCTGTTGTCGCTTTAATTTTATGTTCTTAATTTCCAGTAATTGTGCTATTTCATTATTCGAGTATATGTCTGAATGCATTTACTGTTGTAATTTCATTAGATTAACCATCTCCTTATACAAGAGATTGTATCCTATCCTTAAATGAACACTTTCTTTTAAACTACGAAGCATCATCATATGTTCAGGGCTGCCACTCCAGAATGACATCAAAAATAGTTGCTTTAGTAGCCTACAGTGAAAAAAATAGTAGCCAAAATAGTAGTATTTGTACAAAAATAGTAGCCAAAATAGTTGCATGCTGACTTAAGAAAAGGGGGGGGGGGGGCAAGAATCCTTATTTGCAATAAAAATATCATGAAAATCCACATCTTTCTCTACCGTTCATGCTACCAACCAAATTTGCCACTTTTTGTATTTTATTATAAAATCACACACACACACACACCAAAAAAAGAAAAAAAAGAAAAAAAAAAAAAGGAAAGAAAGAAAGGAGAAACTTTTTAAATTATCATCTGAAATATAGGATCAAAATGCAATTTGGTTTTCCCAACAAAACAATTCCCAAAATTGTATATATGCTTGCCTTACACTTGGGCATTACTGTGAGGAAAGAAAACTAATGAACAGGGAAACTTTTATTGTATGTTATTAGCTGCAATTTTAAGAATGTGTGTGCATAACTAATCTATTCTTTACAAGAAATTTATGTAAAATAAAATAGTAAAATCGGCATAAATGAAATGTGATTTTATAGACACCAGTGGGACAAATAAAGCCATCTAAATAAGTAAGAAAGGCAATATTCTAAATGTTTTTCTCAACATTGTAAATGTGTTATTAAATTGAAAAATTGTGACAGAAAACAAGATTTTCTTATTTCTAAGTAGCATTAATTTAAGCTCGTTTAATTCAAATTTCTAGTATGAAACATTTATACGAGGTTAGAAACAAATATGATTCACGCAACACAGTGAACAAATCTACAGTTAATCATTTGTGGTTCATACAGCAGTTAAAGCGTTAAATACCTTTAAAAACAATAAAAAATTGGACAAATATACTGTAAAGCATAAGAGTTGTGGTGGGTAGTAGCCAAACCAAAGATCAGTAATTAGTTACCCACTAAAATTTGAATGATTGGTATCTTTGTACTATATTTAGATTAACAAAAGTATGGGATTGGAAAATAGTCTCCTTTTTTCTGGTTTTCCTCCAAAATAGTCGCTTTTGAAGGTTTTTAGGCTAAAATAGTAGCCATAGTAGCCTGATGCTGAAAATAGTCGCTTTTAGTAGCATTTTAGTTGCAAATGGCAGCACTGTATGTTGCTAACATTAATACAATTTTGTGTACTAAATATACTTATACAAATGTAAATTCCTCTTATGATACTTATATTCAATTTACACATTCAACGTTTTTATAATTTTCGCTTGGAAAACCTATTTGGTAATCTTTCTTTAATAGTTAAAATAAATCCTTATCTATTTCATTAGAAATAGCATATTAAAAACTAAAATCACACGAAAATCAGCTATTTTGTTAATAAAATTTTGCATCAAAGTAATGCGATTTACTTGCATTTTCTTTTTATGATATTCTTTGAAATTCTGAAATATGTTGCTAGGCAACCATTTAATGAAAGAAAAGAAAAAAGAAATGCATAGTGTAAAAATGAGAATGAGTTTTGTAAAAATGAGAAATTAAAATTATTTTATATCTCTCCAATTGATGCGTAAAATTTCCCAATAATTTATACAATTAATTTCGAATTTCTAAAAATTGTCAAATTTTACAGTAATCAGTTAATTATAGATCTCCATTTCAAAAATTTAGCATCCATAATTTAACATGCCAACAATCCAATCCCAATGCACAATTTAATCAAATGCTCTATAGCTAATGTGGGTACCTCACCAACATACCTACCAAAAATCAACCTAATTGGACTATTTTTGCAGCAGTTATTTGCAGAACAGAAAACAAACAGAAATCAAATACTTTTCATGTCTCCACAGTGAGCCTTAACTGACGTTTCGGCAATTAAATAATGTTTATGTATTAATAACTAGTAAATCTGCAGATCAGGAGCCTCAATGTCAGCTCTGAAAGTCATTGTTTTTTTAATCTCACTTTTCATATTATTTAGCATCTTACAATCTAATTTTTTTTTTTTTTTTTTTATTACCTACATATTTATTGTTGTGTATTAAAATGAAACTATTGTACTTAAATGGCAACGCGCGAATAGCCAACTTTTATCTGCTGTGTTCGGCAACGGGAGAAACTTTGGGAATTGGGATAAAATGTTGTTTGGATAGAATTATGTTTAATGTTTTAAGTATTTGTTACTGTATAATGTAGTTAATAAATAATGTGTGTTAAAGAAACAAATTTTTAATGAGTAATTATAAAACATATAAGGCTATACACTAACGAAGAAGCTCCACATTTATAGCATATAAAATACGTCGGAGGTTTCAGAAATTAGAAGCGTTAAATTAAATACGGCCTATGCAATGATATCCTGAAATTCTTATGAACTTCTTATTCTTGTAATATTTTAGATAAAAAAATACATTTCATCGGGGAGGGGGGGGGGGGGATTTCATTCTACACAGTGGTTTTATTAGGATAAACAACAATTTTGAAAATAATTTCATGTTATTCTAGTACCCAAATAGCAATATTTGCTTACCTGCTAACCACGAAACACCTTAATCTGATGGATAAGTTGTAAAATATCTCATGTACAAAAGCAACTTATGGAAATGTAAACTGAATCTACTATATTTCACTTATATCTGTTTTAGAAATCTAGTGTTATTACAATTTTTATTTCGGAAAAACAGTTTCGATGGTCATTCTATAATAATTGTCTTATCTAAGTACATCCTGATCTAACTCGGTAGCAATAGCATACTAAAATCTCCCCAAAATAGACATTTCTGGAAACTTTTAAACCTATTGGGTAATTATTCATAATCGTGCCCACTGCCAATTCACTAAATAGCAAATGTGATTTGGTGCTATAAGTATGCGATAGCTTTTTTGTTCTCAATTTCCAGTAATTGTAATATTTTAGGATTTGACGATATGTATGGATGCGTGTTACTACTCTAATTTGTTTAATTTAACCACCTCGTTCTACGAGTGATTTAATCCTATTTTTAAAAGAATATAAACTTTTCAACAACGAAACATCCACATCTGTTCCAGAAAATGAATAACAATATCTCATGTAAGAAATATACTTATACAAATGTAAGCAAAGAAACTTGAATCCAAATTACACGTTCAATATTTTTTTAATTTTCATTTGGAAAAAATATTTTGGTAATCATTCTATAGTAGTTAAAAGGTAACCTGTATTAAAATAAATTCTCATTTATCTCAATGGAATGCTAATCATCCGAAAATAAGTTATTTGTTAATAAAATATTGCAGCAAAATAGTGCAAAATACTTTAATTTTATTATTTTGATATTCTTTGAAATATGGTTGCTAAGCAACTAATAATTTAAAGAGGAAAGAAAAAAGAAATGTATTTTAAAATTTGTAAAAATTATGAAAATAAAATGTTTTATATTTCCCGAACAGTTGCAAAAATTTTTCCAATAATTAAAAAAAAATAATTTCTAAATTCTAATAAATGTATCGGCAACTTTTCAAAGCTATTGAATATATTTAAGACCTCCATATAGAAAATTTAACATCCATAATTTTACGTTTAAATCCATTATTCAAATATGCGATTTTCATTTCAGTTAAAAATGAAATTTGAAAATAGTCTGCATTCCCATAAGAAAGCATTACCTAAAAAGAAATGTTGTATAATTTTCGAATGAATGAACCAAATTTAACCAAAAACTATACAGCTACTTCCGGGTACCTCACCAAAATCAACCTAATAGGGCATTTTTTACAGCAGTTATCGCAGAACAGACAGAAACCAAAAAGTTTTCGCATCTCCACAGTGAGTCTTCACTGATGTTTCGGCAATTAGTATATAATTTGTAATTAGACATATGACTGCCAAAACATAAATGTGGTCCTTGAGCTCACTCCTCTGTACCAGATTTTGGCTTCTACAGAAATTATAGCCACTGCTTGATAAGAATCTTATTGTAAGATCAAGTAGCATTATTTACACTTTTAATTTTGGGGATATAACGGTATCTGGGGATCGTGATGAACATAAAAGGAAAAATTAATAAAGGGTGAATCACCAGCGACTAGCACCGGAGTGATTCCGAATACCTAAACAATTTTGACAAAACATATATTCAACACTTTCCCCAAACACCATTATAGGCATGATCGTAAGTAGTAGCACATAATGCGATGTCATAAAAGTTAAGTTTAAAATTACGTTAAATTCATAAAGTTAATATTTAAGTTATAATATACTTATATAAATTAGGAAATAGAACTTATTGCATTACTTCAAACATAGCTGAAACACATAAATATAAATAATAGAAAAAGACAAACTCACCAAGATGTAGTTTAATAGGTATTTATTAGAAAATCAGTGCACCAATAATTAATAAATAAATCTCTTCAAAATATTAACACTACGATCTTAAATTGCATATGTACAGACATGAGCGTTACTAATAATATTAATGCATTACGGATGAAATGGATTATAAAATCACTAATAATGTAGACTTAAATCCTTGGTATAAATTATTTCAAATATTAATTTTCACTTTTTATCACAATACTATATTACTTTCTCTCTAACTGAGAATCACAGATTTTAGTGAAGATAATAAAATTATATGACAATATTGTTGCAGGCTCAGTCCAGAGGAAACTACTATATTCTAGCCATCGTCGACAGTTCTTTAAGTACGATACTGGAATTCTACAGTTTAAAAGTTATTGCTCAGGAAAGGAGAATAAAAGCTTTAGTAAGTGAACCGCGTAGCTAGGCAGATTAGTATCAATGAGGTGGTTATAACTGTAATTACCATCACAGACGAGCACAAATCAAACAGCCAAACACGATGAATTTGAAGAACACTAATCAGTATTGTAGATAGAGCATCTCCTGAAGGAGATCACATTGCTGATTCATCCATAACATCAAGCCACAGGCATATAAAATAAAGATGTTGTCAAGACATTTCTCCGAATCCAGCGTCTCCCATATTCATCACTTTTAAATGTCAGATATCAGGAAGGTATCCTTAGTAATTTGAAATTAATTTTGGCTTATTTATTTATTTACTTTATTAAAAGGGATTATTGGATATTTAAATGTATTGTAGTGCTAATAACTGTCACGTACATATCCATCTTGAATCCATATTATCGCCTATGAGATGGCAAAAGCCCTCATAACGATCTACAGAAATGACTACATCTCGTCGAATTTTTTGTAGAACTGAATACTCTCTAGACTTTCCCACTCAGGTAAAACTTTCTGGCGGTTACGAAACAACCAATCAAAAAATCCGAACCGTCTGAAAGTCAGTGAACAAGCCCCAACAGACCATAGTCAAGGTTACAGTCAGACCTTTCACTGACACTTCCAACCCTAGCAACAGCATTAAATAGCATTTAGAACATTCGATCGCGACCTTGGAGCACTGTCAAAACGACCTTGTTCAAAATCCGCGGGAAGAAAGGTTCTTGTTTACTTGAAACATCTAAATACCCATCAATGGCGTCTGATCGCAAATCTCGACGAAATTCAAAACAGAAAAAACGAAAGTAATTGAAAATCGATAATTGCCAAACTAATGGATGAAAACAAATGTAATTTTAGCAATCTAAATAAAATTAAAATTTCTTTCCACCAGATATGTTTTTGAAAGTAAAATATTTAAATTAAGAAATTTTGAAAAATGATTATTGGACATAGAAATTATGAAATGAAATATGGAAAAGTTCGTTATTCTGAAAGAATTTGCCTGAATTAAAATAAATGAATTTGAACTTTCTGAAAAGAATAAAATTAACAATTAACCAATTTTTTAATCAATATTATTAAAAAGGAAATACACTATATTTTGGAATAATTTATTTTAGACTGTATATTATTTAAAAGTTAGAAAAAGTAAGTTATAAATATTTCTATTTTAGATCATTTGAAATGAAGTTTAATTAATATTGCAAAGTGAATAAAACGTAAATTAAATTGAATGAATAAATATCCTAAAACATATGTAATGGAAAGATTCTGAAATTAATTTATGTTCTCACCAAAAGTAAACAATTTAGAAAGAATGTTAGATTTAAAATGCAAAAATGAAATTTAGCTTAATTAATTTAAATGAATTTAATGAGTTTAATTAAATTGATGAATAAATTAAGGTTAAATATTAAAATACTGAATAAATTAAGAGTCAAATTTTTAAATCATAACATTTTACCTCCAGAAAATGGAGAAAAAAAAAAGAGTAAAAAAAAATTTTTTGCCAAAGGGTTGAAAATTTTTAAAAATTTTGAATAAGACACACTGAACCGAACCAGAGCAAAATGAAATAATAACATTACAAAACAATCACCTGAAAACACTAAAGTATGACATTTACCTTCTGAAAAATATAAGTGATATACAAACTTTCTAGAAAATATCTATTGCACATTTAAAAATTCATCTAACTTTTGCAGAATATACAAATAAATAATAAAATTATACCGTTAACAAAATACAACATATTGAATAGGTATATGGATCTGAGAAGAATAATATATCTATAGCAGTTAAGGAAGACTGAAAAGTTACATGTAAGTATATGTATGTATGAAAAAATTACAGATGTTATCACAATTGAAGGTATGAGAATCAAACAGTTGTGAGTAATAAATATAAAATAGTAAGAAAATAAAAACAATTTAAGAATAAATTTTATATTGCAACACAAATACAAGGTATGTGTACTAAGAAGTTAGTGAGATATATGTGACTATGGAAAAAAAAATGAATATGACTCTCCAAGATTGCAATTAAAAGTAATAAAAATAAATTTTACATAAATAATTAATATTGTGAATCATCATTGTTCAATGATTTTTAAATAAACTATAAAATTTCTTAAATGAATAAATAAACATTTTAGAGCTCCCAAATTTTGCACACACTCCAAATCACCAAAGATACTGTTCGGCCAGTAAACAATATCCCTAATAACCCAAAATCCTAAGCAAAATATATCAGTAAAGTTATGTAAAAAGGAATTTTATTAAAGAAAATCAGTTGTAGAAATGCAGATTTATAAAATTTTGAAATAGGTAAAATTAATTGAATTTCTAAAAAGTAAAAAATGATTTGCTGAGGATAATAAAAGCCGAAAAACATTGAGACTACCATATCTTAATGGTTCATACACTTCGCCTATTGCTCGTGTGGTAAAGGAACTTACCGATTCTCAGCATAGTATTTACCAACAATGGCGGAAAACAAGTCATGATTAAATTTGTATCTCTTGGATACATTAGCCATCCACAATTTTTTTAAAGTGTACACTGTAAAAGGAAGAAACTGTTTGTTGTCCCCAAAATTAGAGTAGCCCGCGCGTAAGCTATTGATCTCCAAAATTAGCTAAACTTCACAAGAATCTTAAAAAAAAATACAATTCGCCTCAATTTGATAGATACTGTCGGATCATAATATTACTATGTATAACAGCCTGAGGGAAAGGAAAAAATTTTGAAAGCTCATGACATTTTATATTATTTTTTATTTATCAATCATTATTTTTGATATATTTCTTTATACATCAATTTTGATTGATTTTACCTTTATTTTTATTTACAATTTATCCTTCATCACATTTCTCCAGTCTCAAAAAAAAATATTTTCATCATATTAATTTTCCTTTAGGAATTATGAGCTGTACTCATTTCTATATACATAATGATGAATTTTATTTACAAGTAAATTTAAACATTATTCCCCAGCGAAATCAAAATCTCTATGATACCAAAAAAAAATAAAATATATTGTACAAATAGAGGATTTTAAAGTATGAAAAGGTAAAGTTGAACTATAGCAAATGAGTTTTGGAGAAAAAAAAAAAATCAAAATTTTCACTGAAGTTCTGTACCATCATCCGAAAACAAGTAGGTCCAATGAGGCGCATTCTCATGTTGTGCGGATCCTATGTTATCCGGAACAAATTATTGTTTCAATTTTACCAGACAGCACAAAACAAAAGCAAAAGTAGGAAATTAAATTTAATCTATATGATCGACAGAAACGCTTCAGGATTTCTCGCCACCTGAGATTTCAAACTAATGACAACTCTCAAGGGTTAACACAATTAGATTTTCACAATATAAATATTGACTTGTGCCTTTATAGTGGCAATAGATGCAAGAGCACTTTCCTAGTAATTTAAAAAAATATATATCTTAAATATATGAAAAATAATAGGGAGGAATAATTTTAAATTGCTATAGTTAAAAAAAAATCAATTCTAAGGAATAATGGTGTCATGAGGTAATCTTATCAAATTTGTTTAATAATTGAATTTTGTTTTAAATACTTTTCATAGTTTTTCTTTTTTCAAATTAGTAATTTTATATCCAAAATGTTACAAAAAATATATCAGAATTTCCAAGATCAATAATGTTCACTCTAAATCATAAGGATTTACCGTGAAGGATTTGTCAGAGGGGAAGAATCTAGGATCCTCCTTATAAATTCCCATACCAGGCTGAGTTTCCCTTCTGTGTGTATTCTCCTACTACAACTCTTTGTAAACAAATAAAATTTCCGAAAACATCTATATTCCATTTTTCAAATTAAATATAAATAGTATTTTATTTTAAATATTTTGCAAAGAAATTCTTTTATTTAAAAATAACACTTTTATGATTCAAAGAAGTATTTAGAGCTTAATAAATAATATTTATTAATTTTAAAGTCAAAGTAAAATTAAAACCACTTTTCGCTTCTGCAAATATAAATTATTATAAGCCATTCATTCTCCTAGATTTAATGATAAATTTTAAATAATATGACTTTAAAGTATTTGTCAGAAGATTCTACCTAACCTGATTTTCACTGAAATAGAAATTTATATATTTAACTTTATTATATTATTATTGAGATTATTGAAAATTAAAAATATTCAGTTAAAATAATTGACAGAAAAAAAATTATTAGACTTTATATAGTTTTTGTTTAAAATTCCTGTAGCAGAATATCTATTAAAGAATATAATCATATCAATCTTTTAATGGAGAGTCAACAAATTAAAAATTTTAAATATTGCACTTTTAAAATTATTGTAAATGAGTTGAGTCACATATGAAACAAATAAAATTAATTTCAAATTTTAAACCAGATAATCTTAATAATCTATAAAAAGTTTATGTACACATTGAAAATAAAATTGCACAAGTTTATATTCCACACAATACAATTACTTCCAACATTCTAGATGCTATATCAAAAATTTTCTTAAAATTTAAAACTTTATATGAATAAAATAAATTTCATCAGTTTGATTTCTTTTAAATCAATTATAAAATGTTTAATAATTTATAATATTTATTATTTTAATATAAATAATTTAATATTGCCAGTATTAGAAATTACCAAATACATTAAAAAAAATGCATACCATATTATTTACCTGCAAACACATTAAAAATAGCAATAATCAGAGCCAATTTATTTTTACCAACATTGCTATCTACATCTTTTATATTATAAATTTAATTTGAAAATAATACTTTTTAAATTATTGTTAATATTTTTTATCACCATATCTACTCTTAAAGAAAAATTAAGTTGAAATTACCGTTTTCAAATTACTTTACTGAATAAATTTATAATTGTTTAATTTATTTCAAAAGTAATAGTATTTTTATCTAAATTTAATTTTATCTGCAATTAATCAATTAATTTATTTTGAATATCTGTTATCATAGACAAAAATATTTTAACAACGGCAACCACTAGACAAATTCAAATAATGTTACTGTTTACTCTTAATAAAATAAAATAAGTTTCAGAAATGGCACAATAATAATCATTAAAGTTTGAGAAGTAAAACATAATAAAAATGAGATTCACATAATATTGCATGAAAAATATAAATATTGATAACCCAAGAAGAAGACTGCGTCTAAGGCACCAATAAATAGGAACACAACCCAAATCGTGACTGGTACACGGCGCCAATAAATATAACGGTATCTGGGGATCGTGATGAACATAAAAGGAAAAATTAATAAAGGGTGAATCACCAGCGACTAGCACCGGAGTGATTCCGAATACCTAAACAATTTTGACAAAACATATATTCAACACTTTCCCCAAACACCATTATAGGCATGATCGTAAGTAGTAGCACATAATGCGATGTCATAAAAGTTAAGTTTAAAATTACGTTAAATTCATAAAGTTAATATTTAAGTTATAATATACTTATATAAATTAGGAAATAGAACTTATTGCATTACTTCAAACATAGCTGAAACACATAAATATAAATAATAGAAAAAGACAAACTCACCAAGATGTAGTTTAATAGGTATTTATTAGAAAATCAGTGCACCAATAATTAATAAATAAATCTCTTCAAAATATTAACACTACGATCTTAAATTGCATATGTACAGACATGAGCGTTACTAATAATATTAATGCATTACGGATGAAATGGATTATAAAATCACTAATAATGTAGACTTAAATCCTTGGTATAAATTATTTCAAATATTAATTTTCACTTTTTATCACAATACTATATTACTTTCTCTCTAACTGAGAATCACAGATTTTAGTGAAGATAATAAAATTATATGACAATATTGTTGCTGGCTCAGTCCAGAGGAAACTACTATATTCTAGCCATCGTCGACAGTTCTTTAAGTACGATACTGGAATTCTACAGTTTAAAAGTTATTGCTCAGGAAAGGAGAATAAAAGCTTTAGTAAGTGAACCGCGTAGCTAGGCAGATTAGTATCAATGAGGTGGTTATAACTGTAATTACCATCACAGACGAGCACAAATCAAACAGCCAAACACGATGAATTTGAAGAACACTAATCAGTATTGTAGATAGAGCATCTCCTGAAGGAGATCACATTGCTGATTCATCCATAACATCAAGCCACAGGCATATAAAATAAAGATGTTGTCAAGACATTTCTCCGAATCCAGCGTCTCCCATATTCATCACTTTTAAATGTCAGATATCAGGAAGGTATCCTTAGTAATTTGAAATTAATTTTGGCTTATTTATTTATTTACTTTATTAAAAGGGATTATTGGATATTTAAATGTATTGTAGTGCTAATAACTGTCACGTACATATCCATCTTGAATCCATATTATCGCCTATGAGATGGCAAAAGCTCTCATAACGATCTACAGAAATGACTACATCTCGTCGAATTTTTTGTAGAACTGAATACTCTCTAGACTTTCCCACTCAGGTAAAACTTTCTGGCGGTTACGAAACAACCAATCAAAAAATCCGAACCGTCTGAAAGTCAGTGAACAAGCCCCAACAGACCATAGTCAAGGTTACAGTCAGACCTTTCACTGACACTTCCAACCCTAGCAACAGCATTAAATAGCATTTAGAACATTCGATCGCGACCTTGGAGCACTGTCAAAACGACCTTGTTCAAAATCCGCGGGAAGAAAGGTTCTTGTTTACTTGAAACATCTAAATACCCATCAATGGCGTCTGATCGCAAATCTCGACGAAATTCAAAACAGAAAAAACGAAAGTAATTGAAAATCGATAATTGCCAAACTAATGGATGAAAACAAATGTAATTTTAGCAATCTAAATAAAATTAAAATTTCTTTCCACCAGATATGTTTTTGAAAGTAAAATATTTAAATTAAGAAATTTTGAAAAATGATTATTGGACATAGAAATTATGAAATGAAATATGGAAAAGTTCGTTATTCTGAAAGAATTTGCCTGAATTAAAATAAATGAATTTGAACTTTCTGAAAAGAATAAAATTAACAATTAACCAATTTTTTAATCAATATTATTAAAAAGGAAATACACTATATTTTGGAATAATTTATTTTAGACTGTATATTATTTAAAAGTTAGAAAAAGTAAGTTATAAATATTTCTATTTTAGATCATTTGAAATGAAGTTTAATTAATATTGCAAAGTGAATAAAATGTAAATTAAATTGAATGAATAAATATCCTAAAACATATGTAATGGAAAGATTCTGAAATTAATTTATGTTCTCACCAAAAGTAAACAATTTAGAAAGAATGTTAGATTTAAAATGCAAAAATGAAATTTAGCTTAATTAATTTAAATGAATTTAATGAGTTTAATTAAATTGATGAATAAATTAAGGTTAAATATTAAAATACTGAATAAATTAAGAGTCAAATTTTTAAATCATAACAGGGGACACTAGTTTTCCCCACACAGCAATTTTCGCCTTACTTAATTGCTGAAAATTTTCAATTAAAACAGACAAAAATTTTCTGAACAAATACTGGTATTCAAATACAAGGATATTGTGTATCTTATACTGTATATATGTGCTAACAAGTTTCATATTTGATATTTATTTTTGTTAGAATAGTCAGCATATTGTTAAAATACAATATTTATAGGCTTGATATAAATTTAATTTTGAACAGTGTATTAAATGCAAAAACTTCTATTTTATATTTGTTAATAAAACAATATTTAAAGCACTTTTTGGCATTTAATAACAAAATCACAAGACAAGAGATATTTAAGAAAATATTTTGTCCTGTATTTTGTGAATGAGAAATCATTTACAAAATAAAATATTAGATTATAATAAGTATGAGTAATTTACTAAATAACAAGATTTTTCACAAATTAAACTTTCATTATTATTTATTATTATTTAAATTAAACGTAAATGTAAGCTTATTGGCTTTTTCAGTTCCTAGTTGACTGTGTAACTTTTAGCTGGTTTGGCCAAAAATAGAAAAATTTTTCTCTATTTTCAATAATCCAACCTATTATATTTTTCAAGTATGATAAAAACTTATATTTAGATTACTTGATTACTCCACTTATCATAAAACTTTCATTTTATATTTGTTAATACAATATTTTAAATCATTTATGCATTTAACACCAAAATTGTGATTAAAAAATAAATAAATATCAGCAAACATAAAACAGAAACAATATCTAAAATTTATTCTTATTGAAATCTTTATATTTTAAAAATAGGATTCTTAAATTGAGGTTGGAATGAGAAAATTTCATTTTTGAACTTTTTTTTTTCAAGCTATTAACTTATAAGATTAACAAATTTTTAATCACATTAAAAATTACTTTACATAAATTTTTACAGAACATATCGAAAACATGATGTATCATATTTTAAAAATAAATATTGGATGGATATATATATATATCATCGAACCCTGTGCGATATATATACATATATATATCACCGAACCCTGTGCGCCACTCATTCTGAAGTGATTAAACATACATAAAGTATCAGATCATTATACACAGCAGGTTAATGAAATTTTTATGCTTTTCTAAAATAGTACAGTAAACACAATGACTCATTACAATAAGTAAAATATCAAAATAATTAAGTAAAATATTAAAAGAATTGAAGGACATTATTAAAATAACTAGCCGCCACTGGCGACCAGTTTGGTCTCCCTTATATGTGTGTTAAGCATTGTAACACGTTACTTTCATTCCTAATTTAATTTTTTTCCTTAATCCTTCTCCAAATTGGAAGATTCTAACAGAAAAGTCAAGAACTTTTGCAATCACGGTAGCATTTCGCATATCTTTTTTGTTGTTGTTGTTATGTATTTCATTTTTCTTGACAAAAGCTGCTTATCCCATTTAAGCATTTATGCTTCATGCCCGTTTGCTTATCAGTTGCAATATATTCGCTAATGCAGAGATTCTTAAACATATTAAGTAATGTTCCGTAATTGGGTTCATTGCCAATTAACGTATTTTAGTTAATACGATTTGATGCAATGAAATCCATTTTGTGAAAGCCTTTAATGATATCCACATTTACACTATAAACCATATTGTTGCTAATATTTTTTTTTGTTTCTCGCTAACTTTGGCTGTAGACTCGATTACGGAAGATTAGAAAATCTGTCATTATTCTCATCTAAAACATCTTGAATAATGTGCCATAATTGGGCTGCATATTATTACACGTAATTTTCGAGTATGGTTTGGTGAAACATTGAACTTTTGGAAGTGAGTTTTGATAATCAATTCCAATCAATACGCCACACAAACATTGGCGCCTATCATTCTAATTACAGCAACCCGTTTTTTCTCTGTATATTGTAACTCTATAGTTAATATTATGTAGTAGAAATATAAAAGACAATTGAAGACGTTTTTATTGATATAGTAGATATAGATAGGTATATTACATTCATAGGTATATAGTAATGTGATTAGAATATATATTTCATATTCATTCCGGCGGATATAAAATACTGTCAATAAATATCTAAGCTATTTGCATCGTAAATATCTAAGCTAAACGCCATCAATATGATTTTATGTGTTTTATAAATGTTCACTAAATTATTTTTTGTATTATTTTACTTTGATTTTATATTATTTACCATTTTTAATGATGGGTCCTTTTGGGTACAGTTGTCGCAGACGCACTGAATATCATTTTGGTGATATAGACATAATTAATATTGGCTGAATAAATTAACCTTTGTGTGTGTTTTATAATAAAATTTTGTGTTTTTTAATATAAAATAAACTATTTCATAATAAAATAAAAGAATCATGCTGTTTTAGCAATCTCTAACAGGTACCTGAAAATGGGGATTTCTCACCAAAATGGCGCAAAACAAAAATTGTGCCAACCCCGGTGCGTTTGCGACAGCTGATAGAATTTAAAATACATGCCGTTCACACGTTTAGTTTAAAATAGAAAAATAAGAAATAATATCAGAAATCAAAACATTTGATTTCAAAATCAAAGTATTGTTTTTAATTTGCACACGCGAAAAATAAAAGCTGGTATTGGCTATTTTAAAAATGCTATAGGCGAGATTTGCGCCCAAATAACATAAAAGTACTTAATAATATTATGTATTTCATAAATGTATATTAAATTACTGTCTTGAACGCGATTAGTCATTAACAATGGTAAATATGATTGGCGATTAACAATCATTTTCGGTGATATCTCTTCCTGCCACGTATAATACATAAATACCAAATTAACTGATCATTTCAAAATTTTATTCATTAAATATTATTACATGAGTTGTATTTGTTTGTCCATTCAACTTACGTCAAGAAAAGATTCGGAAGGAAGTTGAGTTGTATAAGCACTTCATCAAACGGAATTATGGTAAAATTTAATTGTCTCACAGGTCCTGGTGCGAATTATTTTTTTTACACCAGGCAGCGCTCCAAAAAATCATTCACTGAAAACTTACTTTACGAACGATTATCTCCATGGTTTAATGGTTTAATATTTTAAACCTTCACGACGAATGAATCTTTTTTTTTTTTTTTTTTTTTTGTTTCTTTTCATGGATAGAGAATTTGAACTGCGAAGCTAATTTCAACTGAAGTTATTGCAGAATATATACATAATTAAACGTAAGTCATCTCTCAAATTTTAATTTATTTTGAACGATCTTTCTAAAAATGTAATTTTTATGCAGTTTTATTCGAAAAATAATTTTGAATAAAAATGGCCGCCTGGCATATGAAAAAGCGATACGGGCATCCCGGAACTGTTGATGACAGTCACATGACTTACGGTTTTATTATAGAGATTATGTAAAATAAAAAAAACTAAGAAAATTAAAAATATTAAAAATAAAGGTCAAGTAAATAGTAATTAATGATGCAGCACCAAATATGCATAATAATGATGAAATAGTAATCCTTCTACCTTCTTGTTTCATTCAGTCATATTAAATCAACATTACATATGAAATCACGAAAAAATAAAAATCATTAAAGATTAAAACTGAAATTAAATACAAAGTGGCTACTGTTACACCGTTCTTTACCTTAGATACGAAAATAATTTGCATCGTAATCTTAAAATAACGAAATTTTATTTCATGTTTATGCAGATTTAGTAAACAAAAAAGCTTGATGAATTAAAAACTGTCTTGGAAAAAAGATTGTGATCGCCACTAATATTAGTGCCATTTTAAATTTCTTCAGAAGAAAATGAGTTTTTTTTTCCTGTTCCACTTTTTCTTTTTTTTTAAAAGTAATATTTATATCACAGAAAAAAGGTCTTACATCCTTATAAAGCCTAAATGAACAAATAACAGATGTTCCCAATTGACTTTTAGTGGGATTTTGAATGAAAACAAAATTAATAACTTAAGCAGAAAACTTGTCAGAATAAATTACAGTACATACATTTTGAAACATTGGATTTGATACATACTGGAAACATTTTGATTGGGACAAGTCTACAGAACTTTCAAGTCTGATCCTAATATTTTGTGTTTATTTTCCTAATGTCTTTATAAAGCTGTCATTTAAAACTGTAAAAAGTTATGGCCGTACTTTAATCTCAATTAATTCACATGCTAAAAATATTCTTTACTTTAAAAAAAAAAAGAAAAAAATTATCACAAAATCAATTTAGATGTATAAAATTAGAAAGTAAGAAAAATAATTATTAATGAGGTGAAGTAGAAAAAAATAAATAAGAATTGGGTGATCCTTGCATTAGCATAACTTATATGGTAATTTATTTCTTCTTATGGAGTTAATCTAAATCTAGTGAATCCCTTATTACAATAAACGAAACAAAGAAACAAACTTACCGGCTCGAGCAATTGTTTTCTGCACATTAGAAGTTAAACGAGTAGTAGATCCAGATTTATTGGAGATGTTGCTACCACCACCACCACCTACACTACCACCAATCATAATACCATTTCGTGCTTCATATGCATTATATTCTTGACCACCATAATTAGCATCAAAAAATTTTTTGAACCACTGAAGAAACTCAAAGTTATCTTGAAACCTTCCTTTGATTAACTTATCTACAGGTATGTGCTAAAATAAAACAAATTCATTCATGAGCATAATTGAAATTATATTTTATATATATATATAAATCGCAGGGAAAAAATATAACCAAATTAATTTTTAACACACCCAAAAAAGAATTTAAAAAAATCTTAAAATATAATATGAGTATCAGCAAGGAACATCATTATGACTGTAAAAAAGAAGTTCAGCAATAGTAAACTTTACTTCACATATACTAATTGAATCATTTTAATAAACAATTTCGTACTGATAAGTAACTGGAATATGTTACTTATTTCAGTCCATTTCATACGTTCATCATCTTGGTTCAGTTCATTCAGTAGCTGTAGCTACATATATTCTTTATTTGAACAGTTAAACAATGAACTATGAGTCATAAATGAATAATACTATGAATTTTTAAATCTCAATAGATTTAAAGTATTACCTGTTTTGATGAAATGTTTGGATGTGGAAATATTTTGGGCTGCAAAGTTATGAATGCAAATTCTGTTCCAAAAGATTTAAAATGGGAAATATTTCATTTTTCCATTTATATATATATGTACAGAATTTTTATACACTGTGAATCAAGAAACATTGCTTCTCTGTATTGGTTCTTAATGTAAATATATAGAAACAATAATCTAAGTAAAACCAGGATGGTTAGAGACCTATTGGCTGTTATGGAGCCATATGAAGTTGGTTATACATGGCCATGAGCAGGGCCGTATTCAGGCATGTGCAACATGTGCCATAGCACATGGGCGGCACAATGTGGGGGGCGGCATAATTTTAAAAATAGAATTTTTTTTTTTTTTTTTTTTTTTTTGAGGATGGCAAAATACTGCTAGTACTAAAAACAGAATAACTTTTGTATTGTTTCTTTCTTATGAAATTCTCTGTAGATCAGCAGCCTCGAATTGATATAGTATTGGAAGTATTGTTTTTGGTGCACCCCTTCAGTATAGGTAGCTCTCGGCGCAGTTGGCCCTTTCAGAACTACGAGCACTTAAGCTTAAAATTCTCAATGAATGCGAAATACTATGTACTACTACCAAGTTTACTTTATTTGCGCCTGCTCAAATGCCCAAGCCAGCCTATCTGATTCCAAGAACGATTTCAAATTGTAAAATGCACCTAAGTCCCGACACAGTAGCTCGTAACAAAGCCTGACTAAGCACTTTTGAGGTCAGAGGCACACATTCACCACTGTTTCCAAATAGTAATTATTTTATTTATGAGGAAAATTATCCTATTAAAAAGGCCAATGAAAGATAGTGCTACAACGTGCCTGTGGCCTTTTCGTATGCCTTAATTGTCCCTGGTTTGAAATTTTTACTTAAGCTGAATTAAGAAACCGATAGCCGTTGCAAAATCATATGTTAAACAGCTAATGTTGATCATTTTATAAAAAAAAAAAAAAAAAAAAAAAAATACAGTAAAGCAAATAAAAAAAAACACTTTTTTGAAGTGAAAACTTTAGGCGCATTGGGCATTTTTTGAGATGGGAAAAAACCATTAAACTCCCGACACTGTTACTGTAACTGACACCTCTGTATATTTGAAGTGAAAACTTCTTTAGGCGCGTTGGGCAGTTTTTGAGATGGGAAATGTATAGTTCGGTATGAGGTAGGGCGGGGCAGGGGCGTCGCATGCTTGCCTGTGCGCTATTGGTTCCCGAAATACACGTACGAGAGTTAGAAAAAGGGAATGCTTTCAGTAATGCTGCTACACAATTCACCGTACGTTTCTGTTAATTCAACATAGATATTATATCAATAAAAATATATCTCAAGAAAACTGCATATTTTCTTAATCATTTGCAGAAGTTAAATTACAATCTATTGCAGATTTATCGATAAAAAGACTTTGTATTATACAAAAACAGATATTAAATTTTCTTACTAAAGAAAAAGGATCTGTGTTAAAAAATATAACAATGATTTTTAAATGGGGGTGGGGCCGATGGCAGCGGTGGACAAAGTGGATACAAGCAAAAATCAAATGAAAACAACTTTGAAGATGCAAATATTCTAATACCATCTGTGGTTCCTTTTAAACCATATGGTTGTAATGAAGAAAATCAAAACTTTATATTATGGCAAAATGCACATCCTTCATCTACTTCTTACTGTAGACCCATAAAATTTAAGTATACCAAGGAAACTGATCATTCAATAACGGAAGAATTTGAAAATGTCAGAAATCAAATTACTGCTCTTGTGCCAACTATAGTAGAATTAGATGATCAGACGTAATGAAATAGAGCACAGATTTAAAGATACAATGGTAGATGGCCAAGTGTGCAATATTCTATCTTTAAATAAAGCAACCCAAAAATGATATATCTGTAACACAACTTCCAAGGTTATGAATAATTTATTAGAAATTGATTCGAACATATACGAGTAATGCTCACATACTTTCTTGGGGCTTATCGATACTACATGCACAGATAAGATTTATGGAATGCCTTTAACATATTGGTTATAGATAGGATGTAAAAAAAAAGGCAGTGCCGAAAACATTAATGATGACACTGGCAGCGAATGCAGTATCTTATTTCTTATAACTTAATTACTATTTGCTAAAAAAAAAAACTCTTCTTGTTGTAAATGGTAAGTATTGCATATTTTTAAAATCTGCACCGAATAAAATAACACTGCGTAAAAGTCAATAAATGGAAATGACGAAAACTCTTTCTATTATGATTATGATAATGTAATAATAATGACGTAAAATGTATAATGTAATAAGTAAATATATAATTTTTCATAATATAGAACCATTTTATCTATAGTAAGTGCAATTTTATTTAATTAATATCCATAATTTTCATAAATTGAATTTTGACCCGCTAGATTCGCAAAATCTTGCACTGTGCGGCAGTCGGTTGATGTTTTTATAATAAGTACATAAATGTGGTGCTTGTAGACGGAAAAACGAATGGTGAAAAAAGAAAAGGCGATTTTCCGAATCGAAAATTTGTTGATTCATGGGCGAATAAGTATTGTTTTATTAATCATAATGGCCAGATTACTTGTCTTTTGTGCAATTCTACTGTAGCTTTAGCCAAGGAATATAATGTGAAACGACATTATGAAACGAAACAGATTGTGTTCTCATCTATTCAAGGATATGAACGATCAACAAAAATTGAACACCTGAAGAAATCTTTGATAAACCAGACCAGTTATTTTCAAAAACAGACATCTGAATTGGATTCCTGCGATGAGGTAACCCTGAATATTGCCCAGCTGATCGCTAAGTGTGGAAAACCGTTTACTGATGGTGATTTTGTGAAAGATTGCTTGTTAATTGCTTCAGAAAAACTTTATCCCGAAACAATAAATTTAAAAATTTAAGTTTGAATAGAATGACTGTTCAGAGAAGAATTGAACAATTAAGTGAAGACATTGTAGATCAAGTGAAGCTTGCTGTTTCCCATTTTGAATATTTTTCACTAGCTGCTGACGAATCTACCAACATTACCTCAACAGCTCAACTCCTTGTTTTCATCAGAGGCGTAAACAAGGATTTCTGCATTACAGAAGATCTTCTTGAAATGTACCTTATGAAAGGCCAAACAACTGGCAAAGAACTTTTTCAGAGCTTATTAGAATTATATAATGGAGCTGCTTTGAATAGGGACAAATTTGTTAGCATTACAACAGATGGAACACGATCAATGACTGGTGAAATTATTGGAATGATAACTCTTCTAAAAGAACATCTGGGAGAATGTGAAATGGAGTTACTTCAATATCACTGCATCCTACACCAACAAAATTTGTGTGCCAAAGAATTAGGTTATGAACAGCTAATGAAGCGTGTTTGTGAAGCAATCAACTTTATTCGTAGTAGTGCAATAAGGCACAGAGAATTTAAAGAATTTTTGGCTGAATTTGAAGATATCCCTAGTGATGTTGTGTACTACACAGAAGGTGGCTCAGTCGTGGAAAAACACTTAAGCATTTTATTGAATTATTTGATAAAATTATTAAGTTTATCAAGGAGCATGGAAAGGAAACCAGGCGCTTGCAAGAAGCCAGTTTTCAGTGTGATTTAGCATTTTTAACTGATATTACAAGTCATTTAAATGAATTGAACATCAAACTACAAGAAAAGAACCAATTATCTTTCAGATGGTAAACAATGTTAATGCTTTTAAAAAAAGTTATTGTTATTTCAACAACAGTTACGGGAAAAATTTTTTGTTCATTTCCCGTATTGCAAAAAAATGAAGGTAAAATTTCCAAAGATGAAAGTGGATTACGAAGATCAGGTAAAAATTTTAATCAATTCATTCCATGATAGATTTTTAGATTTTGAAAAATGCCATTGTCAAATTGAGTTATTTTCAAATCCATTTACAGTGGATGTCAATTTGGCACCTGAAAATGCTCAATTAGAGCTTATTGACTTACAGAGTTCAGACTTTCATAAAAATGAATTTTCCTATTTAAAACGCAATGCATCTATGTATGCAACTATGTTTGGAAGCACCTACAAATGTGAAAATATTTTTCTATGATGACTCTCAACAAATCAAAGACTAGAAACAGACTAACTGGTGAAAACCTTTCAGCAGTTTTACATATTGCTACTGCAACTTTAGAACCAAACATAAAAAAATAGCTTCAAAAATACAATCCCAACCATCACATTAATTGTCTGTGAAATAATTATGTATGTATATTTGGCTTATTAAAATTAATTTACAAATGTATATATATTCAGAATTGAGTATGTTTTCATCAAAGTGGTCTATTGACTTTTTATAATAGATTAGAAAGAAAAAAAAAATGTGTTTATAAATGCAACGCTACATTGGCCCCAGGTAAGGTACTTTTTCTTTTCTTTTTTTGGCCCACGGGTAAAGGTGAAAATAAGGAATTTTGCTTAGTAGCCACTGGCCGGTAGGTTGAATTTTTTTAGTAGCCAGTTACTGGCTATTGAGAATAATTATTTTAGTAGGTAGCCAGTAAGTACATTTATGTCACTGAATATTTAATTAGAAAATATATATAGTGAGTTTACTGTAAACAAGTGATTTATGTACTAAATAAAAATATTTTTATTTATATTGTTTTGAATAAACTTCGGATACTAATTTCCAATCTATTTTAAATTTTAAAATAAATTAATAGCAAAGTTATATAAAACATGCTTAAGTAGCTAACTACATAAGTACCACTAAGCTTAGCTACTTGTGTAGCTAATTACCTAAGTACCCTTTTTTATTAAATTTTTTGTATAGAATTAAGATTGACAATAATGGAATAGGTATGTTTATATACTAAATAATAACCCACAACATGATATGCAATATACATACAGAACCTATGGTCCGCGGCCTAAAAGTGGCCAACATCTCAACAAATTCAGGAATTAAATATTTCTTCAATTAGTTTTGGAAAAAAATTGCAAATGTAGACATTCGTGAACGTAAAAATCATAAATTTCGTCGATTGGGTGCGTAAATATCATGCATTTCATCAATCGGGCGCGTTAATATTATGAATTTTTTCGATTGGACGCATAAAAATTATGAATTTCGTCAAACGGGTGCATAAAAATTATGAATTTCGTCAAACGGGTGCATAAAAATCACGAATTTCATTGATTGGGCGCGGAAAAAATCAGGAATTTCATCGAACGGATGCGGAAAAATTCAGAATTTTAGGGAAAAAAGGAAATTGGAAAATTCTGCATTTGGCCAGTTCATTTTATATTTTTAGTTGCCAGTTTTTGAAGTTCGCCGAGTGGCGACTGGCGAGTGCTTATTTTCACCTTTACCCATGGGTTGAAAAAGGTTGTGCACCCCTGCCTTATAAAGTGAATTTTCAAAAGTCCTTTCTTATTGCTTGCCTAGGTCATAACAGCAATCTACTGTCCAAATTTTGGGATCCTGTCTTTAATCGTTTCAGCTCTGCGATGAGGAGTTAGTCAGTCAGTCACTCAGGAGTTCTCTAGATATGATACTTTCTTGCAAGTATTACTATATAGAATATGATATTAATTTTAATTCCAGTTAGCTGTTATTTTTTAAAAGATGCAAAACTTCTTAAGTAATTTGATTATTTTAAATTTCTTAAATGTAAATTAATTTGATATATATTTGTTTTCTTTTAAATAAATCATACTTAGCATATTTATATACTTATTCTAAAAAAAGTTTACAGCATAGGAGCGGCGAACAAATATGTATAATGTTCTAATAGAAAAATCAGATATTCAAGATAGCAGGGCTTTCAAAGAAAATGTAAAAAAAAAAAAAAAAAAAAAAAGAAAAGAAAAAGAATAAAATGCATTGATTAGGACTCTCATATGGAATATTATTATTATTTATTTATTTTTTTTTCAAAATATCAAGGAATTCAAGATGTTGAGATTAAACTATAAAAATGATACTTTTTCTTTTATTCCAGATTAATTAAATTAATGAATTATTAAAAATAAAATAAGTCTAATAATGTAAACTTATTTCAAAAACTTAATTTGACAAAGATTAAATAAAGTGCAAAATATTAATAATACCTTGTCAGCTCCAACTCTTTTAAATGCTGCTTGAAGCAATTTAAAATTTTGAATGTATTCATGCTCTAATTGAGTCTTGAATTTGACTTTCTTCAATGATATGCTCCCTAAGAAGAAACATCATTATAATTTCAAGTATAAAAAATATTTTATTTAAAATTGATATTTAATTAGATATCTTAATTTACTTTACATATATGTCTCAAAAACATTCTTTGATTAATAAAATTACTCGAATATATTTTTTATTCAAATAAAAAATAAGCACAATTCATTTCTGTGTGTAAAGGAATTCATAATGTTTCACTTATTTCTTCAAATAAATACATAACAAGTTATTGTATTTTTCTCTTTTAATATTTTAATATGATTTCTAAAATTTGACAATTGTCATATGATGAATACCACATGATGAAATTCTCCCAAGACAAATTCATATTGTGAAGATATGTTCTTAAAAGTGTATGAAAAAATATTTTTAATATTTACAAATCAAAATCACATATTTGTATATTATTGACCTTTCACAAGAAGAGACGTGTCAATCATATGTAACATAGCCACAGGCGATCCCATTACCTTCAAATAGGCATAAAGAAACGGGAAGGTTTACCATATTTCCTAGCTTTGCGACATTGTGGCATTATTTATTTATTAACTGTATTAAGATGACTAAGATGTTATATAAATTATGTTACATTGTTTTAAATTATTATGATAATGACGATAATTAATTGGTTTTGTTTTAAGTATATTTTATTTTACTACAAACTTTGTTAAAAAAATACTTTTTTTTTTTTTTTTTTTAATAATCAAAGAAACAACTATATAAGATAAAACTAAAATGAAATGTTGCTCTTCGCTTTTCTAAAATTGCGAAAAACAAACCAATAAAATAAAGTATTATATTTTATACAAAAATCCACAATTCCCGAAGAAAAGTTAATTCAGTTATTCAGTTCAAAACACCAACTTTGGCAGGAAAATACGTTTCTATGGAGTATGGTAGAAATTTTTGGTGCAAAATTTATTTCATTGCAACCTCTTATTCATTGTAGTAAATGGTCAACACTCAAAAGAAGGAGTTCTTTTTCCTGTCCAGTTTCATTTGGCGTACCTTCCATAAAATAAGATTCTTCTAAAAGGTGTTTCCCAAGTGTCAACTCGAAATGAGTCAATAATATTGCCCCATTAACTTCCTTTGGGCACAGTACAAATGCATTGTCCAATGCTGTAATTGCTGTATGATTTGAATTTGATTGGCTGTATCTATCAAACAAATAAAAATCGCATGCCTATATATCAGCCCATTAATTTTCTTTACTACGTCAAGACTCCCAATGGATTACAATATTAATAGTAAAAAATTTCTTTTTTAAGTTGATGGCAACAATACAGATTAAAAAAACTTTTAAACAGGCTATACTTAGCCAATTATTATATCTACTTCTACATGCTCATTCTTACTTAAAAATGTGTTGTATTTGTATATGAAAAATCTAAAGGGCATTTTCACCATACTCTGAAAAACTTTTCATCAATTCTTACCTGGAAATAGCATATCCATAAATTGACAATATGCAGCACCTAAAAAAAAAGAAATTTTTAAACTTATAACTCAAACAAAACTCATTACAAAATTTATTATAAAACTTACATTTCACTATCTATGACATAATTTAAATAGTAATTTATTAGATGTGACATAATTTATATAGGAAATGAGAAGGATAATTACCAGTGCAAAGCTCTTCAATTTTTGTATACTGACTTTGAAGACACTCGTTAACCCAATTGAGCATTTCATGTCTGCTCAAATTGTCTGAAGTTGCACTTGTAGAATATACATTGACACAGATTGGAGGATCAGACATTTTAAAATTCTTATCATAAATCTAGAAAATAGAAATATTTATAGAATAATTTTGGTGATTCTTAAACATTTTATTTGGATTCTTAAATAATTATAATTTTTTGCATTTAAGGAAAAATTAAAAATCTCACAAACTACATAAAAATAGAAATAAAATAATCTTTACTGAAAATGGCTGAAAACACAGTTTGTTGAGAGCTTAAAGAATTTATAATCTAACAAAAAACAAACAACATACAAGAAAAAAAAAATAATGATACTTTTCACATATTAAAACAATCATTTCATGTAAATTCGTGTCAAACACATCAAATGTAAATATATATCATACCTGTTCTCCTACTTAACCAAAAAAATTTCATAAAATGTTACAGTACAAACAAAAATAAAATGATTTTTGAAAATTTTACAAAATATGAATTAAACATATTATTTAAATACATACAATTTAAAATTCACTGGGTCTCAGTGACCTCTCACTTACATGCTGATTTCTTCAGGTCCCATAATGACTTATAAGAAATAATGTAAAACTGGGCCATTCCATGGTAACTTACGTTGCATTTAGAATAATTTTCTTTAGTAATTTTCATAATATAACACCAAAAAATATTGAAAATGTAATGTTGATATGATTTGTTAATTAAACCTATCCAAAGCGAAATTTGGATGAAAATTACCTAGCTTTAGTGCTATTTTTTGAGCACTGGCCATTATATTTATTATGGTAACTTACGTTCCTTTTGTCAGAAACGCAAGTTACCATAGTAAATATAATTTTTAGCATTCAAGAAATAGTACTAAATCTAAGTAATTTTTATCCAAATTTAGCTTTGTTAGGTTTAATTAACAAATCATATAAACATTAGATTTAGAATATTTTTTAGTGTTATATTACTAAAATTACTGAAGTCGATTATTCTAACTGTAACGTAAGTTACCATGGAATGACCCAATTTCAGATTTTTATATCACTTATTATTATTATTATTATATTTATATGTTACTATGGAGTTTTAGGTACTTTTCTAGCATAGAGGCCTTGGCGAGAAAAGGAAATTTTGCAACATATTTTCTGGCAATCTATTCACTGTCAGCACTTGTCCCTATACAAGTAATTTTTCCAAAAATATTTATATACTTTATTTAATATAAAGAAACCATTTACCTATTTTTATATATGAATAGATGTAAATTGTATATAAAAAACAATATATAAATAAAATGTTTACATATATATAAATACATAGGCTTGAATTTCAGGGTGGGATGACGAGATTAGCGCCCAAAAATTTGAAATAGCAGCAAAAAAAAATTATAATTTTTCTTTTCAAATTACGATCAACTTCTGAACCGGCTAACGAATTTTGTAACATTTTCCCGCAACCGATCAATGCATTTTGCGATGTTTACTGCAACAAAACGACGAATTTTGTGATTTTTTTCCAGCAATTGATTGCAGAATTTCACAGTTTCTTGCAACAGATTGACAAGATTCGTGATTTATTTTCCTGCATCAGACTGAAAATTTTCTGGATTTTTTTCCTACAATTGACAGACAAATTTTGCAATATTTTCCCATGACTGATTGATGAATTTCCCGATATTTTCCAGCAACTGATTAACAAATTTTGCAATATTTTCCTGTGACTGGTAGACGAAATTTGCAATTTCTTTCCAGTGACATATCGACAAAATAAGACTTTTTTCTCCCGCAACCAATAGACGAATTTCATGATTTTTCTTTCCCCGAAACTGAAAGACAAATTTCTTGATTTTTTCCATAGTTGATTGATGAATTTCACAATTTCTTCTTATAACAGACTGACGAAATTCACGATTTTTCCTTGGGTCCGACTGAAAATTTTCGCGATTTTTGCCGTGACAGATCGATGAAATTCATGATTTTTTTCTCTCAACCAATTGACGAATTTCTATAGGTGCAGATTCCCAAAATTTGGAAGGAGTCACTGGGTCCTAAACCCAAAAATTCCAGTGGCCACAATTGTAAAACAAACGCATAAAAATAATGTTTATATGGGTTAAAGAACTAAAAAAAAAAAAAAAAAAAAAACTCAGGAATTCAAAGTGTAAAGTAATTTATTTAATATAAACACATATACAACAAAATTTGAATACAGTTGAAGCACTTTATAACGAACTACGATATAACGAAAAACACGATATAACGAAATGCTCATAACCATTTAGTTGGTCTGTATGTTAAAGAATACTGAATTCGAAACGATATAACAAAATATTTATAACGAAAAGCACGATATAACGAAAATAATTCGAGCATGAAAATTGATAAAAAGAACGATATAGCGAATTTTTTACTTTTTTTTACCTAAGAAATGGCCGGGAAATAGAATTACATGAGATAACCTTCAATCTTTTTCTCTACGACCAATCACATATTTTCAATACTTCCAAGAGAGATTTGGGGGAGGAGCAGTATTTTAAGACAGACAGAGGGGCGACAGATTAGCTGAACTGGAATTATGTTATTTTTTATTTGATCACTGATTTCATTGACATTTGCCTTTCGTGTAAATTTATAATCGTGCTAATTTTTAAAACATTTTGTAAACTGGCTATGTCTATCAGAAAAAAAAAAAGTACTGAAGATGAGGCGTGCGTTAGCAGTGTCAGTAAGGAAGAGGAATGAATTCCTCTTCCTGAAGAAAAACATTCTTTTAGAAGCTGGTGAGAAGATTTTACCATCTGATGTACTTTAATATTTACAGATAATTGTGTGTTACATGCACAATGAAAACTTGTTAACGAATGAAATTAACATGTAATGTTGTCAAAATAGGGTGTACAATATCAGTCCATGTTATTAAGAAAAGAAAGCAGAGCTTGTTAACTTCATTCTTCAAACCTATATAGGTATGTAAAAGGGCCACCAGGCGCTGCGTCCTCCCAAATTGATCTAAAGTCTGCAGTAAACAAAAATAAGATTAGAAAAACTGCAAAGATCTTGTAGTGCACTTGGAAAAAAAAAAGAAATCCGAACTACAAGGAAACACATTTAGAAACGCAAAACTAGTTGATTCTTACAATTCACAGAAATTAGGATTTGACAATTTCTAGTTAACCTTCATTCCTTGTATAATAGAAGAAATGAATTGACGGTTTTCCCTTTCAAATTTTGGACATGGGTTTAAAATTTAAAAGCATAGTACCTAGTGCCATCAAAGAAAATACCAGGGATTCCGCTGTTGGCTGCAATTCACTTACAGATATAATAATGTTTTTTTTTTTTTTTTTTTTTTTTTTTTCAGAAGTAGATATTGATGATGCCATCACCAAATATGCATTGTTCATGCAAGTAGTTAAAAATGAAGACACATCATATTTTGCAAAGTTTTCTGAAATGTTTTTTTAGAGCAAAAACATACATTTCTGATAATATCCAAAGTTATAAAAATTACTCTTGTGCTGCCTATCACAAATGTACCTTGTGATTGTAAAAGATGCTTCAGTGCCCAAAATCCAATAAAATCTAAAAAAGGTTTAGAGTGAAGCTGCAGCTTATCTGATGGAAATTGAATTTTTATCTCTTGTTTTTTATTGGTGCAGACTATACAATTGTGCGGCTTATCTCAAGGAAATTACAGTACTCAAAATTTGGTTTCTAGGCTGAATGCAAAGTGAAATCTTTTGAAAGCGAGTACTTGTGGAGTTTCCTCGGTAGAATGGAGACCTCAAAGGAAATTTAATTCAAACTTCCATAGGAGTTGTTATGTTTGTAATTTGCTTAGGGGTAATGACATCTCTAGTAGTGGTTTGAAAGGGCTTACTGTGGAAACCTGGCACTGACCTGGAATATTTCTTAAAGGTAGGGAAAGTTATCACAAAGTTACTGGCAGCCTTTGTTACCAGGACATCCTCACATTGAAAACTGGAACATGGTGGGATGCACAAAGTTTTTCCTTGTGCATTGTCTTAACTCTCCAACTAAACTTGTTTTGTCAACAATCAGTGTGGGGAATACGTGAATCTAATGATCCACTTAAGTGGCTTTGTACGTCACTATTGTACAAACTTGGGAAATCTTATGTGAAAGTGACAGCATGTCACAAGGCTGACCAATAGGAGATGGGAGAATATACACCCCTCTTCCAATGGCGGATCTAGGGGGATGGGGGAATGGGGCGATCCCCCCCCCCCCCCCCTGGGCTGAAAAAGGGTCGGTAAACCGACATTAGAGGCCTCCACGGGAAAAGGCATCTGGCAAAGCCTGGCAGGGACAGGTCTTCACTTATTAAGGGTCAGGTCGGGACCGGGCCTTATTTTTTTCTGGAGACTGGGGCCTGGACTGGACCTCGCTTTTTCTGGAGACTGGGACCGGACCAAACTTCTTTTTTTTTCGGGTCGAGCCTGGTTTAGATTTCATTCTTTCTAGAGATCAGCACGGGCCGAAATTTTCAGGCCTGGGCCGGCATAAAAGCTGAAAATTCGACCCGGTTGCGACCATTGGCGGATCGATCGCCCTCCCCCCCTCCCCATCTTGCACTTATAAATGGTCTGCAAACCGACATCAGATGTCTGTGTGGGAAAGGGTGTCGCCCAAAGAAAATTCTCGAGCCAATTTCTATTCACGAAACTCGGACCTTGCCTGTTCTCCACTCTTTCCTGGCCGGGTATTCCTTTTTTCTGCAGACTCGAGCCGGGTCGGGCTAGACTTCTTTTTTCCCCCGAGACGAGTTTGGCATGGAATTCATTCTTCCTAGAGATCTCCACGAGTCGAAATTTCCAGAACCGGGTCCGCCCAGGTATAAAAACTAAGAGTTCGTCCCTTATCCGACTCAACCCGTATGAAAACTATTATTGGCTCGTACATACATACCTCTAAATTCTTTCCTCCGAGCTTATGTTCGGGTGGCATTTTTTACTTTCTTCTATCTTTACAAGAACAAAGTATTGGATTGGTAAAAATTTTCGACGTATTTCTACAATTTAAGAGGTCCTCAACACGAAATGACTGTTCTTAGAAAATGTCTATGTGTCTGTCTATATATATGTGACACAAATTTTGTGGGCGCTCTATTTCGAGAACTAATTCGCGGAATTTAATGAAAATTCATATTCAGTTAGACCTTGACATAAATTGGTGCTGATGAGGTTTTGGTTTAAACTACTCAACAGTTGGTGCGGCTATGCTGCATTTTTAGCGATTTCAGCGATAGCTACATCTCAAGAATTAACGCACGGAATTTCAATAAACTTTAGATTATATTTGACCTTGGTATAAATAGATCTTTATTAGAATTGGGTATACACCGCCCAACAGATGTCGCCACTATGATCTGTTTTTCACGATTTCTGCGTTAGCTATATTTAAAGAACAAATAGATTGTCATTTAATTTTTATTGCAGCCAATTTGATTTATATCGAAGAGAGTTTTGTGATAGTCACAACATACTAGTATTTGTTTTCGTAAAAATTGTAGTGATGTTCATTTTTTTTAGCATAATTTTTAGAAATTTAATTTGGTTTAATACATCAAAGAGATATATTTTTAACTAGTGGGATGTGCCGATCCCAAAACTTTCTTCTATCTCATACATGTTAATACTTAGAAATTCGCTATCACAGAATTCTGTTTTACGCCAGCTGCTTGCGAAGCGCCGGGTTACCTTCGCTGCATGAATAGCCGGTGTTAAACTACGAAAAATTCCAAAGAAATTGCTATCACATTGCCCCCCTTCCAGCTGAATATCCCTAAATTCAAATAGGACCTGCTGGCCACAGCCGAAAACCTATAAATAAAATTTGGATGCTCTATGCATAACTTCATACACTTTCCAATGATACAATAATGAAAATGGCACAAATACCGCTATTACAGAGCCCCCATCCAGCGGAATATCCCCAAATTTAAGTTCGACCTGCTAGCCGTAGTCAAAAACCTATAAATGAAATTTGGTTTAATTCTATGCACAACTTCATACACTTCGATGATACAAAGAGGACAGACAGACATTTTGTAAAAACATGTTTTTCAGGATCTCGTTTGGTGTAAATCCTTCGAAAACCGGAAGTGGAAAGAAAAATTTCAATTACACTACTGTCTTCTGTTATATATAGAGGAAAGTAAAAATGTACTTTTTTATTTCTAGAGCTTTAAAATTGTGACTTTCATTTATTATTTGCTTCTTTAATTCTAAACTACGTTAATATTAATGACTATTCATCATTCAATGTATGTAATTGTATAATTCAAATATTTAATGAGTGTTTATATACACAATTATCTAACTGTTATTAATATTATTGTCATTCTGTATTCCATGAATTTCGAACATAATCTCAAAAAGAAAAGAAAAAAAAATCTGCGCATAAGTAAGTGGGCTTCATGAATAATTTTAATTGTAGAATAATGTTTCTTTAGAAATACTGGCATGTTTTGTAGAAATTAAGTCTGGCAGTGAAGTACCAATTAAGTTTAGTTTGTTTACGGGCAGATCCGGGCTTGGGGCAAACTTTTAGCTTTTATACTGGAGCTGGCCGTGCCGTGCCGAGCCGAGGCTTTTATACCGGGCCGGGCCAATATTTTTTGTACAGGTCGGGCCGGGCCCGAGGCTGGAAATTTCGGCAAGTGTAGACCTCTAACCGAGATATCTAAGCTAGTTTTAATGTTTTTTCTAAATGCCTCTTTCAGCCAGCGTCCCATAACTACTGAATACATGTTTTGTTAATAAGTTTCAAAACAGTCTTTACTGAATTAGAACTGATCTTTGATATAAAGAAACAAGCAGTCTTATACCCAATTAGTATTATTTTTTTCAGAATTCTTAAATGTGGCGATCAATCCAATCTTAAAATTGTCTCTATGATTATATTTGCCTTCCAAAAATTGAGCCTTTATGCGACTTCTGAAAGGTATCTCCAATAGTGCCCAGAGATACACATTGCCTCAAAAAAAGTTTGTATGAATGCTTTGTATATTTTTTGTCCTACCGCTGTATAATTCTAATAAAAATTTGGACAACCTTTTTATTAGTACTGTAATGTGATGTCGTTCTTCCCTATAGTTCTATCTTCGAAGTGCCCGTTGTTTCTTAGGGCGTTTTATTGTGAGGTCCAGTACGTCAATTGCATCATAGGCGATGTTACAGGGAGAAGAGCTCACCCAGTCTCACTGTACCCATCCCTACATCTGGCTAGTTGGCGACAATTTTCAAGTTAGCAAATTTACTAGTAGTGAGAGTAAAAATAACCAAGTGATACAGCAATTGCTTACATGTACAAAGTGGTAGATAGCAGAGATTCGCATTCAAAATTTGATGTGTTTGTTGCGAAAAGCCAGAAAAACTGGCAAAACATATTTAATTCAGAGGGAATTGAAAAAAAAAAAACAAGCAACATTTTATTTAAAACAGAACCAAAAAAAAGCACGAAATTTCAAAGTAAATTGGACTTATTCCATTATAAAACAAATGCGCTTAAAAAGGGTGATAAAGATTAAAAAGGTAAGGACATTTACAACATTTGTTTATTGTTTTTGTTAATACTCTCAACAACAGTAAGCCCAGTAATGTAATGGTCAGCTTTTCTCGCTACCACACTACAGGTCCCCAGTTCGACTTCGAATTGATCAAGGCTAACTCGGGCCTTAATCCATTCAGAGTCTATAAATTGAGTAAAAAATTACTTGGGGAATAAACATTGATGGTCCCGCGTTAAGCTGACAACCTGACAGGGGCATTATAGCACCCCAGGGCCCATCCATAGTAAAAAAAAAAAAACAGGGCTCGTTACTATAGACCATAAGCCTTACTGAAGCCTTGTAAGTTTAGTTCTCAAAAACAAACTCACTTTTTTCTGACACATTTACAAAATCATTGCTATTCATACCAGGGTTGTTTAGGTTTAAACCACGCTGGTTTAAACCATGGTTTAAACCAAATGGTTTTTTTGAAATACTAAAACTTTTATTTAAAAAAGAAAAATGGTTGCCCAAGATTTACAATGATGAACTTCAGAGATGTAAAGCTGATTTAGAAAACAAAACAGTTTGCATGGCAATGGATGGATGGTCGAACATCCATAATGAACCTATTGTGTGTATAAGTGTTATCAAAGAGTGTGGTAAAGTCACTCTTGTTGATACTATTGACACATCCGGCTCATCACATACTGGAAATTATTTAGCAAATTTGGTTTTGAGTTCAGTGCAGACAGCAGAAGAAAAGTTCAAATGTAAAATATCAAGTTTTGTCACAGATAATACTGCAAATATGGTTTCTGCCAGAAACATTCTGCATGAAGAGCTTGGTTTTTCGGGACTTACATATGGGTGCAGTACCCACATTTTAAATCTGTTAGCCAAAGATTTGGTTAAAAGTGATGTAGCAAAACATGTTACAAGTATTTTAAAATATTTTCGCAATCATCATCTCCCGAAAGCATGGTATCATGCAGAAGGTGGAAGTGTGTTGGTACTTCCTCTAGAGGTACGATGGAATACTTATTGTGATTCACTTGAATCTTATGTTAAAAATTAGTCAATTCTTACAAAAGTTTGTGAGGTTCACAGATCTGAGATTGATAGTGACATCTCCAGTAAAATCTTAAGTATTTGTTTAAAAAGAAATGTTGAGGACATGATTGCGATTCTGAAACCAATCGCCGAAACTATTGATTTTGTACAGAGGAATAGCTGTTCTCTTGCTGAATGTGTATTAGCATGGAAAAAGCTATAATTGAAGCTAAAAGAAGCATCAACATCAAACAATAAAAAGGTCATATCATCAGTGTATAAACAGAGCTATGAACAATCATTAGTAGATGCACATTTTGCTGCATTTATTTTAAGTCCATCAGTTTTAATTTCTAACCTAGGAATTGATATCACAAAAGAAGAGAAAAACAAGGGTCTTGAATTTATCAAACAAAAATGTGGCTCTGGTTTCTTAGCACTTACATTAAAATTTTTGCGGAAGTTGGAACCATTTCATAATCATGATCAAAATTTTTTTTTTACCCCAAAGTTGTTGATACAATGTCTGACTTTGAATAGTGGAATAGTTTTTATAATGTTTCAGGTAAATCTTCGATTACAGAGAATGATTTGGAATTTGTGAACATGCTAACTACAGCCAAAGCATCAACTGCCTGTGTTGAAAGGATTTTTTCAATATTTGGTGTAGTTCATTCAAAATTGCGAAACAGATTAGGAGTAGAGAAAGCATCAAAATTAGTGGTCGTAATGAAACAAATGAACAATGATTGAGGGTAAAATTTATTATTTATTCCTATTATTCAATACTGCTGTAAGATATCTATTCAAGAAATGTCAAGTTTTTTTCTTTTTTCTTTAATAAAATGTTTGGATATATTTCATTAGTTTGTGATTCTTTATCTTCAGTTTGCAAATAGTTTTCAAATAGTTGTTATTTGTGTCAGTTAAAATTTCTTAGTTTAATTTTCTTTAAAAGAAAATGTAGATTAAAGACTAGTGTGTTAGTAATAGTAGTGGTGATTGATTTATATATAATGTAATTGTAAAAAAGCATGTAAAGTGCATGAAAAAAAGTAGCATGTAAAGTGTAGTGATAATTTTTATTGTTTATTGTATATTGAAATATTATAATAATAAAAAAAATATTATAATAGTTTAATTAAAATAGTAAAAAAATTATTATATAATTTCAACAAAATAACTTAAAGTAATTTTTGTTTAATGCTTGACTTCAAATATTTGAAAATATTAATATTCATCGTTCTTCTAAAATATAAAATCATTTAAACCAAAAAAACCTGGTTTAAACCAAAAAAACCAGGTTTAAACCAAAAAAACCCGGTTTTTGGGTTTATTTTGAAAAAAACCTGTTTTTTTTACAACCCTGATTCATACACATATAAGAATACAAGATCAGTAGCAAAGGCTGTGTTTTAAGCGTACGTAGCAATTCAAAAATTTGCTCTCGCTTAGAGACTACTGTAGTTTCTTATACCGTGATTTTTAATACAGCGAGGTTTTGGAGTTCCTAAAAAATTTAGCGCATTGGGCAATTTTTAAGATACTACAAAAATCCCATTTAAAATAACTCCACCTTTTGAACACACAACTTAGAATTCCACCTAGAGACCTGCTCGGATCGGGTTGTCCCAAACCGAACCCCAAAAAAATCTTCGTTCTCCTGAAACCGAAATGAAAGGCAATTAATCCATATTTTAATAGAATTATAAAATATAGTATTCAATTATATCTCTAATTTCAATTTTCTTTTATATAGAAATATAAACATATAGTATGTATATACTCATTAATATTCAAATACAGTAAAACATTTAAATAACAGACACCTCGGTGCCATCGAATTTATCTCTTACTCAGAGAAGTGCACAAATATTTGTATTGGGGACTATCTCCGCTCTTCAGGAGTGACCGTACAGAGGTCTTACTGTACAGTACATGCTATTACTTCTGAATTTGCGGGTAAATTCGACGGCTTCAAGGTGTCCGTAATTCAGAGGTTTTACTAAATAAAAGATTTAAAAAGTATTCCCTACATTCCCTTCCTGCTATTTGGGACTGTCCGTTAAGAAATTTTTACTGCATATAGATTTTATCGGAAAAAATATTTTAGACATTCTTTTAAAAAATAGGGTCAACCCGAACACAACACGCAAGAGTGAAAAAACCCAACCCGATAATGTAAATGAACCCGACTTACAGAAAAAATGTAGAAGTCAACCCGACTCACAGCAAAAAAAGTAAAAATTAGCCCAACCCGAACCCATCTCGTACCAAAAAACAAGTTAACCGGACCCAAAACCGACCCGCAGTAAGCAAGTAGAAGTCAACCCGCCCCAAAGCAAAAGCAGAAGTAAACCTGACCCACAATTTAAAGAAATTAGGCCCGACCCGACCAAGATTGCGGGTCGGATATTAACCTCGAAATTTCTGATATCCCCCCCCCCCCCCCCTTGAAGACTCTCTAGATCCGCCCTTGCCCTCTTCCCAAAACCAGTGAAGAATTAGAGTTAAAAAGACTTTTTACTGGGGAAGATTACAAAGATCAGAAAGAGTTCTGAGAACATTTTTTAAGAGAGTAACTAGATCAGTAATGATTCTGAGATTAACTAATTTCTCTATACCCTGGATTGTGTCCCAGTGTTAAATTTTTGTAATTCATTTTCAATTGTTATGTTTAATTTGTTAAGTTTTGTTTAGTTCTATTAAAGAACATTAGTTACAAAATTTGGCTATGTTTCTCTCTTGCAAGGTAACAATTGCTAGTAATTTTACAAAAGCTGTGATTCGCTACACCACAATACATTTTATTCATTTCTTAACTAAAGTAATGAAAATAATTCCTTTTCTTGTTTTGTTATTTTTTCCTTTGATACTGTAATCTTTTTTAAATTATCTATCTTAAAAATGTTATGTGATAGAGCAATTTAGATGACATATTTAGAATCAGGAATGTCAAGTCAAATTCATAAAGTTCACTTTTTTTGCAGGGAGAAAAAATGATTTTTTTTTTCTTTTTTGCTGATTAATGTTATTTATTCGTTACTAGACAACAACAAATGAAGAATATTTTTAACAGTTTTAATTAATGATTTTTAAACTCTGTGTGCTGATGGGGGGAAGGATATGTAATTTAGATGATTATATATACTAATTGTTATTAGAGAGCAGCGAGATTTTTTTTTTTCAGGATTCTCAAAGTTTGAAAATTTTTGTGAGAGGTGAAAGGGAAGGGAGGGATTACATTGAATTTTTTTGTAAGTGAAAATCTGCCAAAAGGTTTGAATTTTTTTCCTTTGATTTTTAAAATCCACATTTTTTTTTTTTTTTTTTTTGGGGTGGGGGGCTCACTGTATTTGGGGAAAAGAAAATATCAAAACTGTTTAAAAGTGGGCAAGGCGCAAGGGTGATTCTGAGTGAGAAAAAAAATTCTGAAATTCACATCAAATTTTCTGAAAAGTTTCAACAGAGGGGAGGGGAGGGGGGGTGTCCACTCCCGCCACTTTTTTTTTGCGTCCGTTTGACGAAATTTGCGTTTTTTCTCAATCTTTTGATAAAATTTGCGATTTTTTGACAAAATTTGCCGTTTTTTCACGATTTTTTGACAAAATTTGCCTTTTTTTGTGATTTTTTGGCAAAATTTGTCATTTTTTTCGCACTGTTTTTGACAAAATTTGCTGTTTTTTCGAGATTCTCTGACAAAAGTCACGTTTTTCCCGCAATCCTTTGATAAAATTGAACACTTTGAACGAATGACGAGATTGATTTTTTTTCGCTGATCATTTGCCGATGATTTTTTTTCGCTGATCATTTGCCGAAATACAGATACATTTTATGTCCAAATTTTCGGATTTATGACCTATATATTTTTTTAATTTTTCGAAATCATTGCCTTAATTTTTCGGAATTTTCAGAAAATTCGGACCAGAATCACCCCTAGGCAAGGGATTTACTTTCAAGGAGAGGGGCCTTATAGTCTGTATTTTACAATAAGTATTTTATTAGTCATGGAAATTAATGCCTAATGGAGAAAAATCATTATTTAATATAACAGTGAGGCTAATCTCAGAGGAATTTCGAAATAAGAAAGATTGTTGTAAAAATAGAAGGATTACTAACAATACTAGAGAAGAGTGCTGCTTTAAATATAACAGCACTGATCATTCTGCATCTTCTTGTAAAGAAATTTTTAGTCCAGATAAAGAAAAAAAGTTTTGCAAAATATGAGAAAAAAAAGTAACCATAGAGAATCAGATTTTTTTTTTTCGATAAAAGAAATATAGCTAATGTTAATAAACATCTATCTCTTCTGGGTATGACTGAAAAAGAAAATGCAAACCTATCAAAATGAGTTTCCCCATTCGGGGTAATCTTCTCATATGATTAATGATGATGAAGTTTTAACATAAAGCAAAAATATTTCAACAGAAATCAATCTTGCAAAGAAAAGATCATTGCATGAGAGCTAAGAAAATTTGCAAGGTAGGAACTAACAAGTGTGTGCAGAATTGTAGTAGAGCATTTATGACCAGTATACGATACACAATTATATACATTCTATTTCACAAGTAAAACTATAGTGTATACTCCAGTGTATACCATACATCTAAAGAGTTTTCACTTTGGTTTTTTTTTAAGACTATCACACTGAGTGCATGTTAAATGATGTTTCGTATGTTCCTCAATTTTGTAAAAACTTAATATCTGTCTTTGCAATAACAAGCAAAGATAATGAAATAAAATTCTATGGAAATGAAGCTGAAGTAAAAAAAGATCATAAAAAGTATTTTAAAAGGAGAAAAAAATTGAGAGTACTAAAGGTGTTTTCATTTTTCTCTATAAAAATGCTAATCTTACTGATATATTCACGGAGTTATTGTTATACATAAGTGCATGAAAATTGCAGAGATTATTGTTTAAGCACCAAAGAATTTAACATTTTATAATTTCTTTTAAATGTAGTACATTTTGAATTTTATTCAGTTGCTTCCTATTTATTAAAGTCTAATCGAAAATCGGCTAAAAATGCGAACTTTGAGAACACTTTCTATAATATTCTTTGCTTTTATAAGAACATGGAAAACTTGACTTCTTGGTATCTAAATAAAATCTGCAAATTTCATATCCATAAACATATCAAATTAATTTGTGTATGTGTCAGAAAATAGCCAATTTGTATCATGATATAAATTTTGCTAATGAAGATATGTGACCCCCCCCTACCCCCCCCCCCAAAAAAAAAATAAATAGAGACATGACGCCCCTCTAAGGAGGATTGGATCCGCCTCTGGACACTGCTCTCTAGTGCATTTAAAAACTTACTTGTCAAATCAAAAAGATCAGGAAAGTTATTATTGCTGATTTACCACCGTTTTAATAGATTATATTGTTTTACTATAGTCCTTCCTGACAAATAAACACTACATCACCATAAAATGTTTCTTCTAATTCATTCACAAATTTTCTTTGATTTTAAAATATTTGTTTTAGAATATAAGAAAATTTTATAAATTTATTTTAATTCACAGAAGAAGCCATAAAGTTTAAAGGGTACTTTCATCTTAGGCGGATGCCAGTGATCGCCAAAATTTTTTAAATCTCACCAACCTCATTTTTCGCCAATCTTTTAAAATTAGCTAATATCAACTAGCCAATATAACAATATAATAACAACATTACAATATAATAACTTAAAAAACTTACTGAAAATTAGCTAAAATATAATCATAATAAAATATGTAAACACGGCTTAGATGTTTTACACTCACGCTAAAAAAAAAAAAAAAATTAATCGGTTAAAAAAAAGAAAAAAGTCGCCAAATTTAGGGGATTTTTTCCTTTAATGGCAACCTAGCCATTGTATTAAGTTATTCGTTTGGCGCAGTCTTGGAAATCGCGCCAACCAGTCGCCAATCTTTTGTTTACATTTTAGCGTGCGTGTATTATGCGACCACAACCAGAAGGCGGGTGAGATCGCCGCTTGGAAGAAGAGTTCATTTTCTCAAAGGTTAGGACAGTGGAAGAGCAAGTATTTAGGGTTGTAACATATTCGAGCGTTCCTGCTTTTGGCGATATACATTTCCCTCTCTGTTTCTCGTCTGTCTTCTCCTTCACTGATATAATTTCTTTTGTCCTAGAAGGTTGTTGTTGTTATATTCTCAGCGCTCTTGATTATTATTATCATTATTCTCTATTTAAACTGTTCTTTTCAGAACAACACAAAATGTCTCATAAAGGGAAAACTTTGCGTTCGGATGAACGTAACATTGTTGATAATGTGCTTAATTTTTTTTAAAATGAAGCAAAATCTTCGTCTCTTTCCATTCCGATTCAGAAAGCACAGGAGCGTCAACACTGGCAGAAGGATTTAAAGAAGTTATTATTAAAAAATGCTTGGTTTGAATTTGAGTAGCTGGATTGCATGTTTCGTAACAAAATGTTATTTTCCACAAAGATATAACAAATTTCACAAAATATATCACAAAAATAACTTACCTTTCACAAAATAACCCCCCTCCCCCCCCCCTTAAAAAAAAAAAAAAACTGCATCGATCCCTGAACCTATATGGTTTATGCAAAATCAATTTAAATTATATTGAAATACTCGTTTTGACAATGTTTCTAGGTTGATTGGTTGGTTATTTGTTACGGCCGATTATCTGCGCTAGGGATGTAGGCCGGGGAGGAGCAAGCCCTCCGTGGAGGTCTTTCTAAGGGATCCTAACCCGTATTTACGCAAGGTTCGAAGAAAACTACGGAAAACTCCAAACGGTTAGACCGACGATCGTGACAGGGGTTTGAATGCAGCACCTCCTGTCTACCAACTTTGAGAGCAGAACCTCTCAGCCACTGGTGGGGCAATGTTTTCAGGTATCGCATTTTTGTATTTTAATATAAGTGTATATAAAATCTAGTTAAAATATTCTGAGAAAATAATTTATGAAAACAATCTTTTAGGTAGTTTTCGTAAGAAATACTACCTATTACATTTTCACCTAAGTTGGAATTTTCGAAATATTTTTGTAGATCTACGCCGATTATGACTCCCAGAACCCAAAACCACCCCAGTTTAAAACTTTATCTATCTATCTATGTCACTTTTTTATGGACACGATAACTCCCATAATTCTGCACAAATCTCTTCCAAACTGATACATAAAGTCAAGGGGCATGAAATCTCGGTCAAGTTCGTTAATGGGCAAAATCGAACCGGGGGGGGGGAAGGGGGGGGCGTTGGGCGAAAACAGAATAAAACCCATAACGTCTTAATTATGATACGTATCGAATCCGTTTAAAGTTATTATTACTTCTAGAAAAACGGCCGAAAATTTTTGTATGACAGATTTTTGATACCATTAAAAATGGCTCCAAGGGGGAGGGGAAAGAGTGGGGGGGGGGGGGGGGGGTTAGAAGAAAAAAATTCATAACTTCATCAATTCAGAAGATAGCAAATCCGCTTAAATTTATTATAAATCCTCTTAATATTATCTAAAACTTTTATAGTGACAAGTTTTTTTATAGGACCAACCCTTATAGCAAAAAAAAAAAAATCCTTGCCGCCTCCACCTGCAAACAAGTTAGGTTTCGAAGTGGGCGTTTCCAAATGCTGCATCATTGCAGAAAGGTCATTTCTTCCACAATTCCCAACAAACAGGCGCCCCACGGTCTGCGTCTTCGAAATCTACCTCTGCCTGTAGGTCGAACCGTCAGGGATTTTTTTAGAATATGATTTAGCCGAGAGATCTTACGCTGACCAAAATATAATGAATATTTCATATAACACCGGAACATATCTTCATCGCAACTTAATATTTAATAATACATTATATTCAAATACTTTTAAAGTTTCGGTGTGTGAAAAAGTTTTCAAACTTTTATTTGAAAAAAAATATATATATATAATATAACATTATGCGAAAAGTATCTTGGATAAAAAAGCACATTTTACTGAAAATTTTTATTTATTGCTTATGGATTAGCTTGTATATTTAATTCACAAGGTCTCTCACTGTGTAAAAACTCTCCTTACCTAAAATACCCTAACAAAAATTTTTCTCAACAATGAATTCACCCAATAAAAATTCACTACTTCCTATTTTCCAAGCATTTTTTGCCATATCACGTTGTAAAGAATTTCGAATTTGTATTCTTGTATAACACATATAAATGTAATCTTATTTTCATTCTACATCAAAAGGCGCTAACTAGCCAGATATGGTAATCCGAGTTCAAATAACTTAGTCCTGAAGTTTCTTCTCTCAATCCTCCTTCTTTCGCTAAATCAGTCAAATAGACCCGTCTAGCACCACGTGACTTTGACGTCTCACCCGCCTTCTGTTCGTGGTCGAAGATTAACACATCTGTTCCGTAAACACAAAATATCAAAATATAAATAAAATCTCACGTAAAAGGTTGCACTTCAAATGATGCCAATTGAAACAAGATTTGGCGAGTTACCAATGGTGCCCAGCTAACATAAAAGTACCATTTAAAGTTTCATTAATTAAAAAAGTTTTAAGACGATCCTCTTCGTAAGTTATGACTCAAAGCACAGATTTTTTTTGTGTAAAGGTTTCTTGTAAACAGGTCTTGTTGTAAAAGGGAAGTATCTGTGTTAAATATTATATAAAATGTATTTATAATTTAACTTTGAATACTTTTAAATTCTGATTTCAGAGAATTCAGCCAACCAAATATTTGGTATTCAGCTAGTCGATCATTCAGCATTTGGACAGTGCCCGTATAACAAACAATCGGTATTCAGCCTCAGCCAAAAACACTATTCGGTGCATCTCTACATGAGACATTAAAATTTATTTTACAATTAAAAAACACCCATTTTTAACTATATATTGTGAATGCTTGTATTCAATTTATAGAACAAAAGCAGATTATCTATAGCATAACAACAATATTTTAAAAGTTAAAGAGAGGGAGCGAGAGAAAAGACTCATTTGAAACTTGTTAACTCAAATGCAGACTGTTTAGGAAATGAGGTAGGAAAGGTCTTATATAGATAAATAAAGTTTTAACTAGTATTGTGATTATTTTTGGTCCATGAAACAAGGGCTGGCCATGATGTAGTGCAATGGGTGTAATGAACCCAGACCGATATTTAAAGAACCCTTTTCTCTGAAATGAAACTAACTATTCTATTTTATTTTTAAATCTCTGAAACAAAAAAATCAACTGTCCAAAGAGGCACATGATTCCCGTACAATTTTAGGGATCTCCAGTAAGATCAATAGACTTTTTTTCGCTTTTGAAAATAATTTTAAGCACCAAAGATTTTATGGCATTTAGGCTTGTTTAAAGGGAAAGTAGGTCCTTCTAATAAGAGATATAATTGCAAAAATAAGATGTAATTTAATAACACACTACTAACTTTTTTTAAAACAGATATAATGATAATTGTTGACTTGAGCAAACATAAAATGTAATACAGAACAACTTATTTCTTATAAGATTAAAATAAAGTTAAAAAGCACAAAATTAAAAAAATTACTATGAACTAATTAGAACTTTAATAATTCAAACAATAATTTGTGTGCTTGAGGTTAATATAGGTAAATGAATAAAGTATGTAATTTTATAGAAAACAGCCAACTTTTTTAACTAACTTTTCATGCTGATTCAGCAACTCATTTATGATATAAATTAGCTACTGATTTTAATGTACATATTCATAAACTTTAACTATTTAGTTAAACAATATATAAAAATCATTTACAAGATGTATCAAAAACAATAAACACTATTAAAGGGCATTTATTTCCAACAACATTGTGGATTTCCTAAAATATTGCATTTTGTTTCAGTCTCCATATAAAACGATCGAAACATAATCAAAACCCACGCTAATTTCTATACGTTTAATTAAATGCCTTGTAGGTTTGTCCAGCTAAATTACCTTATTTGAAGTTTGCAATAACCCTGAGTTTGACAATCCAATGACATAACATACGCAGAATAAACACCTGTCTATATTTTTTTTTACTGAAAGCCTCTAATGCCCATAATATTTGACAGCTTGCGATCATAATTTCTCAAACTTATCACAAAGCAGTTTTGCATCGTCAAATAGTGAAATACTGATAAAAATTTGCAACAATTACTTTTTTATCCTGCGTGGGTACAATCAGAATATCAAGTTATAAGAAACCATCCATTTTATGCATTGATTTTAAATGTAAAATACTGAATTAAACAGATCTTATAAAAAAACAAGAAAATAAAGTATTTTGCATTTAAAAAAATAATAAAGCTCCACAATATATTTAGTATTTTGAATACATACCACTGAAACCGGTCAGATATCTTCGTGTTACTCATACAAATTACAAACGAAGTTCTGATTCTGCCAAACTTCTGGTTTCCAAAAATAATCGCTAGATGGACATGAATTACGAAACAAAAACACTGCTACTGCTTTCTGTTACAACTGCATCCCAATTTCAGTTGGTCATTATTTTTATGAAAACATTTTTAACAATTAATTTATTTTAACTAAAATAAAGAAGGATCAAGGTTTAAAATATAGATACTTTACAGAAAAATTATTGGACAATATTCATCTTTTGGGTTCGAGACTACAAAAATTCGTCTGCTTGGACTTTTTTTTCCCAGATGCGAAATGGATCGCATCCGAAAAGAGAGTTTTCACCTGACGTCATATGTCCGCCATCTTTTCGTTTCGTATCCTGCAAGAATTGGGCTGTTAAAACGGCCTATAGAGGCGCTGATTGTAGCCGTTGGTACAGGAAAATTATCCCTTTAACTAAAGTGCCATTAACTAAAGTGCCTGCTAAAGTGCCATTGAAACCATTATTTATTGTAAACGTGTTTCAAAGTGTTAGATATTCAAATTTGGATAAATTTTACCTTGTCAAATAAACACGGAACACAAATATCACATGAAATCTGAAATTATGCAAAAAAATAATCATTATGAACAAATTAAAAATGCATGTAACGCAATGGGCTTGCAAGGGATTTTCCTGAAGCGAGGAGTTATATCTTTTCTTCACCAGATGGCGTATTCGAGCGCTTGAACATTCACAACCACCGTGGCTGAGTGGTCAAGGCGCGATTTTACAAACCATCATTGCTATCGCGATTAAGAGCGATATCGAATGTTGATTGGTCGATTGGCCAAGATATTGTAGGATGGGCTTAACACGCTTGAAGAGAATGTTTTCCATTTCGTTGAAGATTCATAAAAGCATCAGAGGTTGCATATTCACATTTGTTTTATTTTTACCGATGCTTGTGACATATTAAACGTGTCACACAAATATTATCTCATCAAAAAGTCACCTGTAAAAAATGCAGCCACGTCTCGTGACTCTTTTTCCGTAAAAAGTTCTGAGATCGTGTAAAGCCAAGTTTAGCTATCTTATAAACTCTGAAATTTTTATTCACAAATAACTCCTAGTCTACATATTTAGTTAATTATTATTTTGTGACTTGGCAATTACGTAGCACAGGGAAGTTATTACACCTTACTATGTTATGGGATGGGATGAGATAATATGATTAAGGCTAATTATATACGCACAGGGAAGTTATTACACACCTTAATATGTTATGGGGTGGCATGGTATTATTTGATTAAGACTAATTATATACATCACATTCTCGTGCTACGTAATTGCCAAGTCACAAAATAATAATTAACTAACGATGTAGAGACTAGGAGTGATTTGTGAATGAAAATTTCACAGTTAATAAGATAGCTAAACTTGGCTTTACACGATCTCAGAACTTTTTACGGAAAAAGAGTCACGAGATTTGGCTGCATTTTTTACAGGTGACGTTTTTGATGAGATTTCACTTCTTTTTGTAAGTAATCCTCCTTTTCTTGATTTTGGGTTCTTTTTGGAGATCATCCACTGATTTTCGCTAACCCCACACTCTGTCCCTATTATTTACAAGTATCAAAAACTTTGAAACTTTAGTTTCGTTTGCAAAGTACTGTAGATAAAAAAAGATTTCAGGTTCCTAGGCAAGCACTAAGTTATGGGAGGGGAAGTGTCAAAAGTACTCTCAATTTTTTCCAGGATAGGTGCTATCCATCTGAGATATTACTCGCAGCCCTAGATACTTGATATTTAGCATAAAAGAACTTTTTAGTATGAAAAGAAAGCCAAAATTAAAATTTCCAGAAATTTCCAATAAATCAAACTATATATTCATTTTTTCGATGTTTTTTTTTTATTTACGGATTTTTTAATTTTTCCTTACTTTGTATATTAAACCCTACTTTTCTGCCAAATGTCAAGCTTCTAGGACTACAAAATCGAATTATTTTCGACTTTTTATAAATATATTGATTGTTCGATTTTAATTCTAAGTTACCTGATTGTCATGCCAATATAGTAATTCTTTGATCCGTCTTCTTAGGATCATTTAGGTTCAATTTAGAGATAAATCAAGTGAATCTTAGAGTCACCATGATTTTATTTAGAAAGGACTATCAAGCCATAACCAGCCAGTAATGTCGGGAGGGTATGGGGAGCTGTGAAAATTTTTGTGGGGCTAACATCATTTAACAATCCATATTTCCTATGCGAAGTAAATAGAGTATAACCTGTGAAAGAAAAAAAACCTGTCTATAAAGAAATCGCCTATAACGTAGCCAGTCTATAGCGGAACTTTTCTATAACGAAATTCGTAAACGAAAGAAAAGAAAACCATAATCCGGGGGAAATAATATAAAACAATTAGGGGCGTTGTACTAGCTAATAGGACAATTATCTTAAAACTAATGTTTCTAGCAGTACAAAATCAAATTGTTTTCAAATTTTCAATTTTTTAAAGATATTTCGATTTTTCGATTTTATTTTCGAATTTAGCGAATTTTTTAATTGTTCCTTTTATTGAATAGTAAATACTACCTTTACACCAAGTTTTAAGTTTCTAAGACTACAAGATAAAATTAATTTCAATTTTTGATTTTTTCGATTTTTTTTTTTTATAATTTTTTGGATTTTTTAATTTTTCTTTTTTTGTATCCTAAATACTACCTTTAATCCATATTTCAAGTTTCTAGCGCTACAAAATCGAATTATTTTGAAATTTCCGATCTTTTTCGAATTTTTTATTCTATTTTAGAATTTATAGTGTTTTAATTTTTCCTTTTTCTGTATTCTAAACAATAAGTTTACGCCGAATTTTAAATTCTAAAGCTACAAAATCGAATTTCTTTCAATTTTTCGAATTTTACCGATTTCTCTTTTTTTGTATCCTAAATTCTACCTTTATTCCAAATTTTAAGTTTCTAGCTCTACAAAATCGAATTATTTTCCAATTTTCGTTTTTTTTTTTCGATTTTTTTATTTATTTTTCTATTTTTGTTGTGTTTTTAATTTTTTCTTTTTCTGAATCCTAAACACAACCTTATTTACACCAAATTTTCAGTTTCTAAGACTACGAGGTCATATTATTTTCAATTTCTCACTTTTTCTTTTCTTTCTTTCTTTCTTTTTTTTTTTTTTTTTTTTGAAATCTTCTTTTTTTTTTTTTTTTTTTTTTTCGAATTATCCATATTTTTTAATATTTTCTTATTTAGTATCTTAAATATTACCTTTATTCCAAATTTCAAGTTTCTAGCGCTGTAAAATCGAATTATTTTCAAATTTTCCTTATTTTTCGATTTTTTGATTTTATTTTCGAATTTTATTGCGTTTTTATTTTAACTTATTCTGAATCCTAAACACTATCTTTACCGCGAATTTTAAATTTTTAAGGCTAAAGATCAAATTATTTTAATTTTTTCAATTTTTTTTGAATTTTTTTTCGAATTTTCCGAATTTTTTAATTTTTTCTTATTTTGCATCCTAAATACTACGTTTATTCCGAATTCCAAGTTTCTAGCGCAACAAAATCGGATTATTTGAAATTTTTCGATTTTTTCAGTTTTGCTTTCGATTTTTTTGGCGTTTTTGATGTTTTCTTTTTCTGGATGCTAAACACCTTCACACCGAATCTTAAGTTTCTAAGACTACAAGATCGTATTATTTTCAATTTTCAATTTTGATGGAATTTGTTGAACTTTCGAATGTTTTTTTTTTTTTTTTTTTTCCGAATTTTCCGGATTTTATAATTTTTCCTTGCTTTGTATCCTAAACACTACCTTTTTTCCAAATGTCAAGTTTTTAGGGCTACGGGATCTACCTAATCTTTTTGATGACGCGTGAACGAGTGAGTGAGTGAGTGACAAAAAATCGAATGTTTGAGCTCATATATCGTCTGAACTAGAAAAGACAGAAAGTTGTAAATTAAAATTTTGATCCTGTGTGCCAAATACTCTAGAAAAACGAAGTTTCAAATTTTTGGGATACTTCAGCGCGGAGATATGGGGGGGTCAAAAGTACCCTGAGTTGCTTCCAGAAAAGGATATACTTACGGCCGTGCTTTCTCGACTTGGCGGGGGCACAGCCGTGCCTCCAGATTAACTTAATCCATTTAAAAGAAAACAATCCATATATACAAGTACAATTTAATAGGAAACAGATTGAATTAGCAAATACTTCACCTCACCTCTTGTATTATCTTTTTTTCAAGAAAAAGAAAACTAATATTTTAACTCAAATCGTGAATGAAAAATAATTTAAATTTGTAACAACTTGTGCAAATTTTTAAGGAGAAAAACATATTCGTTTAGGATAATTTAGTAATACATAACATTACCTTGTATAAAGTTAAAAAAATATATAAATATATTAGAATTTTTTGCATAATAATAAATTTTGGAAACGGTAACGCCAATTTTAAATAAAATTTACAAAATTACGTTTTTTTCTGTAGAAGCAGCTCTTATTTTGAATTTTATTTATAGAATTTACTGTAATTAGCTGGAACTAAAGGATTAAACTTAAATCAACATATTAAACTAGTATTACACAAGATTAAAATTAATTAAGGCACAAAACATTAATAAATGTTTTTGTCATAATTATAATTGAAGTAAAAGTAGAGATAAATTTACCAAGCTGTTATTAACTTTTTGAACTGTTTGACAAAATTGACATACAGTTAAATAGTGCAGTTTTATACTTTTATCTTTAGTGTGGGAGGAGGGGCCGGGGTTTAATTCAAAGTTTTTTTTAAACCATCGCTTTAAATCAAAAGAGCATAAAACAGTAGCGTAGCTAAGGGGGGCGGCCGCTCCGGGCGCCGCTGCTAAGGGGCGCCAAATTGGGAAAGGTTTTTAACCGAAGTTATTTCACATATTTTAATTATTTCACCTACTTTGACAGTAAGTAGTAATTGTTGACCCCCCCCCCCTTTTTTTTTCAGTGTGTCTGTTCTGTGTGTATGGATTTTTTCGTTAGTGAAAATATTTCACTGTACTCAAATAATGAAAGAAAAAGCTTCTGTAAATGTTTGTAAGTATGACTTAACACACTTTGTACCTTACATGATTACGTACTTGAAAGAAGGTACAAAATGATAAAATGGAGGGGGTGGTTTGGGGGGGGGGCGCCAAATTGAGAGACGTTTTAAACCGAAATTATCTGACATATTTTGACAATAAATACGGATTGTCGACCTTATTGTATGTGTGCGTGTGAATGCTTTGAAAAAATTAGGCGAAGGAGGGGGAGTGGAGAGGTCCATTAAGGTGGTTCTCAAATGATCTGCTGAACAACGCCAAACTTTCTGACACCATTTCTAACTCTTTTTTAAGCGCAAATGTTATAAAAGTGGCAGACCTGACCATGGAAGCAATTTGCAATTGAAATGAGCTTCCTATTTTTTAATCAATAAATTATTTATTGAGTTATAAGCGATTCGTGTCGCAGGGGAGACGTCCAAAGCCGTCACTCTCTCTACGCCCCTGTCTACGTTCCGCCGCCTGTACCAAGGGATGATGCATGTCGCTTCATTCACTGACCAGAAGCCACTACGGAACAACAGGCGGTCTTTGCGTACCGAGTCCGTCCTCACCTTCGTCTCGCCGTAGATAAGTGTGGAAACGGTCCTATCGCATTAGTTCGCCGTTGCCGCTACTATGAAAATTCACAACTGCTAAAATTTTATAAGATTGCCCATTTTTAACATCACAATTTGGCGCCGAATTTTTTTTCTGTCGTTGGAATATTTTTGAAGCGTCATCAATGTTCCGTTATTATTCCAAAATAATAATATAAAAGAATTATAATTTGAATAACGATTTTGGTATCATTATTTTTGTAAATATTATTACTATTTAAAGATGCATATTATTATTTTATAAAATTAAATTTGTATTTACTTTTTTAATTTAAAAAAGGCAAAATTATGGTGGATGAACTTATTCTTATTTTATATAGATTATATTCTTAATAAAAAAGTTAGATAATTTGGAGGCTATGGCAAATAAGTTTGAAGAATTTCTATTTTTGTATAAGGAACAATAGATAAAAGGAATTTTATAAGTATTTTATACTAGCAAAACCCGCGGCTTTGCTCGCGTAATTTTTGAAATATGCAAGTGGTATTCGAAGGTCTATTATTATTAGAAAAAATTATACTGCTACGGATAGTTCTAAAATTACTAATAATGCTGTATTTTGGGTAAACTTCATTCTTATACTGCATTAGGCGAACATGAGACTAAGTTAGAATGTATTCTGAAGGTTTTCCGCTCATTTCATTTTTTATTTGAAAATTAGAAATTATTAGAAACTGTAGAAAGTTAGTATTTACATCTTAAATGTAAGTACTATGCCAAATTCCAAACTACTAGTTAAGCAAACTGCTATAACAACTATATCACAGAAATCACAATTTCAGAAATTTTTTGTTCCTGCACACATTAAAATTTCTTAAATTTTAAAAAGTGTTCTATAGATGAATTTGTGTCTCTAACGTAACAGCCATGAAATATTTCAAGTTTTTATACCTAACAATTTCAGATAAAGCATAGTTTAGAAGGTTTTTAGAACATTTCCCGCTCATTTCATCCTCTTAAATTTCGAATTTTTTAGAAACCGTTCTTAGCAAGAACTGAAATCTTAAAAATATCCACCATGCCAAATTTCAAGCTTCTAAACTAGCAGCATCACAAAAATCTCAATTTTAGAAAGTTTTTAGCTTCTGCACTTTTTTAAATTAAAAAATGTTCCTTTCGAACATTTACGTCTAAAAAAAATAACCGGTATGTCAAATTTTAAGTTTCGATCCCTAACAATTCTGAATAAGTAATAATTTAGAACTTTACTGCTCATTTTACATCTTTAAATTTCGAAGAGTTGCCACTATACTAAATTTCAAGTTTCTAACCCGAATAAATCCAATTAAATCATAATTTAGAACTTTTTTCGCTCATTTCACCCTTGTAAATTTCGAATTTTTTAGAAACCGTTTTTAGCGAGCATTTGCATTTTAAAAGTAACCACCATGCCAAATACCAAGGTCCTATACCAACTGTACCATATAAATCACAAATTTAGAACTTTTTTTTGCTCCTGCATCCTTTTAAATTTCTCATTTTTATAAAACTGTTCTGGGATTAGCATTTACGTCTCTAGAGTAACAGTGTAAAATTTTAAGTTTCTAGCCTTAACAGCTCCAAATAAATCATAATTTAGAACGTTTTTAGAATTTTTTTCGCGCTTTCACACTTTTAAATTTCAATATTTTTAAAAACTGTTTTGTGCGACCAATTATGTCTTAAAAGTTACAACCATGTCAAATTTCTAGTTTATATCCCTATCAAATCCAATAAAATCTTAATTATAGAACGTTTTTAGAACGCTTTCCGCTCATTTCATCCTATCAAATTTTGAGTTTCTTTACAAACCATTGCTGGCGTGCATTTCTAACTTAAAAGTAACCGCCATGCTAAATTTAGAGTTTCTAGTCCTTTCAGCATCACAAAAATAGTAATTTAGAACTTTTTTCTCCTTCACCCTTTTGAATTTCGATTTTGCTCTGTGTGTGCATTCGCGTCTTAAAAAGTAACCAGCCATGTCAAATTTCAAGTTTCTGTGTCTTTAACAATTCCATAAAATACGTAACTTATTAGAACAGTTTTCCCTCATATCATGCTTTTCAATTTCGAAATTTTTAGAAACTGTTCTTAGAGAGCATTGACATCTTATAAGTAACTAAACTATCTTGTCAAATTTCAAGTTTCTAACTCCTTCAGTATCACAAAAATCGCAATTTTAGAAAGTTTTTCACTCTTGCAACCCCCTGTTGGTAGTGGCACCGACATAAAATATAGCTTATGTTAGAGCAGGGACTTTCCCCATTACTTTTGAAATTCGTTCGGTAGTAACAGAGATTCCATAGAAATTGGAATTTAGAATGTTTTTAGAACACTTTTCGCTCATTTCACCCTTTTAAATTTCGAATTTTTTAGAAACTAGGGGCCTCAGCCCCTTACTCGCTAACGCTCGCCAACCCCCCGTCAATTGGAAAGCAATTCACATTGAGACAGCTACGCGGTCCCAGCTCGCTTCGCTCGCTCGCTCCTTTTTATTTTTCTAGTAATTCTAGCCGGAATAAGTATTACAATAAATCATTTGAACATATGAAATTGACATTTTTTTTTAATGTAAAAAAGTAATTGAAAACACAACTAAAAATGCATTTAGTTGATGCTACTAATGGGCATATAAAACATTTAAATACTATGAAAACTAGTCGTTGGGGGCCACCGTAATACTTACCCATCATGGATATGCATAATGTAAAATATTAAAATAAAAAATGTGTAAACTACTTATAAAATGCATTGCAATTCAAATAAAATCGAGGCTTGATGACGTCACAAACTTTAAAGGCTCGATTACTGAATTGCTTGAAAGAAACATCCTTATAACTCCAAAAATAATAATCCTATTAACTAGCGGTTTATTGCATCTGATTAAGCGTCAAATTTCCAATTAAAATATATCTTTGAAGTGAAATTTGGATGAAATACAGGGTCATAAAAAATCGAAGAGTGTGGAAAATAGGATTCCAAATATCTCGGCAACTAATTATCCGATCGACTTCATGCTTTATGCAAAATTTATGTTTTTTTATTGTCTTTTATATTCATTTCTTAAATTAACCAATTTCGAAAATTTTTATATACCTTTTAGTAGTATATAACTGAGTTCTGCCTCAGCAGCAGCAGGTGCAAGGTGCAAGGTGCAGAGAACGTGGCCAGCAGCAGCAGGTGCAAGGTGCAGAGAGCGTGTTACAGTACTATAGGAGGAGGGTATAAAAGTGAGGGGGCTAACATTTTTAAGGGGGTGCTTAAAATTTAGGGGGGCTTAATTTTTAAGGAGGGATTAATATTTTTTAGATTAAATTTAAATGTTAGATTGAAGTCTGCTATAGGAGGAGGGTCTAAAAGTGAGGGAGCTTATTTTTGAAGAGGCGGCTAACTTTTTTTAAGGGGGGGCTTATTTTTGAGGGGGGATTAATTTTTTTTTAGATTAAATTTAAATGTTAGATTGAAGTCTGCTATAGGAGGAGGGTCTAAAAGTGAGGGAGCCTATTTTTGAAGAGGCGGCTAACTTTTTTGAAGGGGGGCTTATTTTTGAGGGGGGCTTAATTTTTTTTTCTTTTTTTTTTCTTTTTTTTTTTTTTTTTTTTTTTTTTTTAGAATTGACTTTAAGTTTGAACGCGAAACGGAGATTAAATATTTTCTTTTTTTTGGTGGCGCCCTCTATCGGAACGGAATGCAATAACGGAAATTTAAAATAGGTTTCCTTGAAAAGATTTCACTGGCGTTTGAACCTGCAAAATAGCTTTTTGACTTCATAATTTGTGGTAGGTTTAACTGATCAAGCCAAGAAACTACGCTGTGTGTCGATATTTTAAGTGTTTAAAGAGAGATATCGTGAGAGTGACGTATCATTTGTTAAATAGTGGAAGCAATGCTAAAAAGAAGACATCTTTAGGGGTAAGTGCTGTTTTTATTGTGTTTGGTGTAGAAAACATAGGAAAGAGGCGTAGTTTAATATACAAATTCAATTTTATTAATAATTTTCCCAATGCAATACATGTGGACCCACTTTTCGTTTTTTAGCGGGTTTTGACAAATCTAATACAGAATCTTGTTTAATGTTTGTTGACAAATATTTATTTTTAATAAAATTTCGCGGGACATTCATTTCGTTTAATGTTTCTAATAATTCTTTCTGTGCCTTGATCGGTTTTCTTTTATTCACAGAAAACAAAAGATTAAATAAATCTGCCAAGTTCGATTCGGGGATAGGTTTTCCTTCGAAACTTACAGTCAAATTTTTATCTTTTCGAAATTTTCTTGGATGTGCCGTGACAAACTGAACTAATGCTTTGATAATTTAGGATAGCTTTATCTGGATATCATGATTGTTAGATTACGGATATTTGTGTTTGGAATAACATGATTTTTAATTTTGCCTGTTCAGTTTCAATTATATTGTGAAATGAGAGTTTATTTTTGAAAGATAATGTTAACTTTTTGTGATTATCTTGTAACAGACTGCTTTCATTAAAAGTGTATTTTAGAATTGTAAACTACAATTTTGAAATTTTCGTCTGTTTGGAAAAAAGCACAGAAAAAAATAAAAGTATTAAAAAAATAATAAGAACAACTGTTCAAAAATATAATAACAACTAAACAAATGATCAAAAATAATAAAAACTGTTCAAATAATAATAACAACTGTTTAAAAATAATAAAAACTGTTTAAAAAATAATAACAAATGATAAACGATTGACTTTATACAACCAACATTTAAAAAAAGATAATCGAATCTAGTTTTTTCTAACATGACTTATTTGAAATATTCACTTTTTCTAGTTTGATTTATAACACATAAGTGATTTATAACACATAAGTTACACATAAGTAAAATATTATTTATAGAAGCACTAAATACGAGATTAATAAGAATTTTTAACTTACAAACATATGAACTCCTGATACACAAGTGATTCGACCAGTAAAACATTATTTATAAAAACATTAAATACGAGAATTTTTTACTTACAATTGTACGAACTTCAGATACGTAACCCTTTCTGAATCAATGTGTAAGAATTAACTGACTATTGAACTTATAACAGAATATGATAAAATAATCACGTGACTTTTTAAACCAATAAAATGTTAATATTTTTAAACAAGCGCCCTCTATCATTTTATGAACTTCCAAGAAACGAGTTAATATGATTATATTGTTTCCTGTTCCCGCTGTGAAAGGTTGTGTTTTTCGTTTTAAGTTAGTTTACATTTAAGTGATTATGGAGCGAGTCATGGATTCTGCTTTGTTAAGTGTTAATGATATGTCTAACGTGAAGAGTGAACCCTCATCACCAGGATTAAATGACCATGACATGGAATTTTGAAACATTTGTTAACGACTGTTTTGAAACATTTAATAATAGATCTGACTTAGTGAAACATAGAAAAATTCATCTTTCACCTAAAGAACTTAACCCGTCTGATCAACTTTCCTTGGGAAACAGTTCGAAATATGAAATTTTAGACATCACTCAGTTTAGTAAAATATTTAAGTTTTTCGATGTTTTTACTCCTGCTCATTGGAATTTAGGTGAGGAAATGATTGTTGAAGTACAAATGAATAAGAACTATGAGCTTTATGTTCACATACAGAAATACGAAGAATTTGAAAAGAACGGTCGTAAACTTACCCCCCACAAATGAAGGCATTACATTATCATGTGCAACATTCGACAAATTTGAATCGAGATTGGATAAATTTAATTTTGTTTCTGAAAAAGATACATTCGTATGTAATAATGACTTATTAATCGCTTATGTAAATAAGGAATCATGCATACTGCAAAAATTATTCAAATCGAAAAAGTTTGGGTTTTGTTTGAAGTCGGATTTTTTACTGCTTACAAAAGATCAATATTTGAAACTAGTGAAAAATGGCTTTAAAATTACCAAATGTCTCATTGAGACGCTTTTAACTAAGCTTATACCTGTTTCGATTTTAGAAAACTTAAACAAATGTAAATGTACCCACCTCACAATAGAAGAGACTTTGAACTATTTCTTAAAATGTTTCGATGACGAGTTAAAGTCATCCGTTTCTCGCGTGTTTGATTGCTATCGATGTTCAATCGGAGAACCAATTAATGTGAAACACGAGTGTGATAGTTATAATTTGCGTAGAAAGTATAATTGGTGTAGCGACAGTGCACTGCTAAATTTCAACGTGACTGAATTTGTAAAAAACATATTCAAGAAATGTTCATGTAATTATACTCATTTATTTTTTGAAACTATGAATATGGACTTTTATAATAACCATTCAGACAATGTATTTGTAAATTAACATAGAAATGTATTTATTTAATAAATATTTGTTTTTATATCACATATCTGTTTTTATTTCACATGTCTATTTATTTTTTTTTATTTATGAAATCAATCTTTGAAGTTTTATTTTCTAGAAAAAAAGTAAACATATATTTATGAGTAGGCAATTTTTTTAATTGTAGTCTTTAAAGTTAACCCTTTTTGGTCAAATGAAATCTCTTTTTAAGAAAAATTGATTATTTTTATTTGAATACGTATTAAACTTATTTCTTGATAAGAAAGTTTAATTTTTCTCTCCGTTTAAACAGTGACACTGCATGTTTTGATAATTTCCACCCCACAGTTAACATTACAGTATTTAACCTTGTTAAGAAAATGTTTAACTTAAACCGTCACTGTATTTATTATAGATAAGTAAACATTTTATCTTTAACCTATATGTAATTCAAATGATTATCTATAACTGTGACTGCTTTAACCTAGATAAGTAAATGATTTCATGAAACACAATCAGTTTACTGTTGACTTTTATCGAGATTACACCAGTTAGTGGAATGCTGATGAAAAATATTTTATGATATTAATATGCAGAAAAGATCTCACTAAGAAGTACTTTCACCTTCGAAACGTCTACGTTTAGAAAAACCTATGGAAAATTCAAATACCTATGAGAAGGAGTTAAAAGACCCAAGATTAAAACTTTCTAAAATGGGTAATAACTGTGTAACTACTGAGGATTTACAAGATGTGAAACCCGAGATAGCTATGAATTTTTCAAACTTTGCCTATGGGAATGATACAACATCTTTCGAGAATCCCGGTCGAATGCCAAATTCTGCCACGGACTATTTGAATACATTTTTCGAAGACATAAGTTTTGAAAATTTAGATTGTTCTACTACCTTAACGTTTCAAGAACCTACAAATAATATTTTACAGACTACTGTTAAACGCGAGGTCAACGAGCTACAAGCAAGCAACCTTTCGCAAACAAGTGGTGAATTACAAACCACCATGTCACCTACAAATAACATTAAAAGTGATAAATTATGCAATTCATATGTGTTTCATAAGGAACTAAGTGACTGTTTCTATTTAACTTTGAAGTTAAGAACTAAACAATATTGTATACTTATACGAGAATTTAAACGCAATGTATCTACTAATGAAGAAATCCCGACAAACCGCGTGGTTAATATGGATATTCCTAGCTGGTTTGAGTTTCAAATAAACTCATCGCATTTAATTTAAGATACAAAAGTACATCCTTTGTTTCTAATAACATGATTTTAGTGTTAAATCACAATTCTACGATGCGAATTAAAAATTTAAAGAATCATTCTTATATTGACTTAAACGAACATCAACTGGAAAAATTAAAAGAAAGTACCTCTCATTTAAATAGTGCACTTTTACAACATATGTATACAAAACTTTTACCATCTCTTATTAAAAAGAAATGTATGGTGAGTAATATATCTACAGAAAATGAACAGGTGTTAAAGTATAAACTTAACACGTGTATCGAGAATAATATGTTATCAATACTTAACCGATTATATGAATGTCAGGCATGTGCATTACGGCATTCAAGCAAAGGCCTTCACTCTTGTTTCGCATTTAATAATAGGGAAAAATTTAATCAATTAGGGGAAGCTTTGTTAATGCTCGTTGATTTCGATTATGTAACTTCAACGTTTCTAAACGGAGTTTATAATGTTAGTGAGCACTTTTTGTGTAAGATTAATGAACAGACTATTTGTAATGAATTGTTTAAGACCTGAAAATAAAATGTTTTTGATTAAGTTCTGTATGTTTTGCTAATATTATGAACTTCAATTGACAATATTAGACATTTTTCCTATCTTTTTCATTCTTACTCATACTCCATGTATTTAATGTGTTTATTCTTTTATGTAACTTTTTCTGTTGACTGGAATGGCAACAGTATGGTTTGTTGATATCGCAGGTCGTTGCATGGCGAAAGCTAGTTAGCTGTATTTTCCATATTAAAGTAATCTTCGTAATGTTTATTTCATATTTATTTCTTAATTAAGTTAATTTAATCTCGTTTATCGATAATCTGCTGAATTATTCAAGTGGTTATGTGACCAGACTTGCATTCTACTGCGCGATAGTTACGGTAACGAAGATTAGGCCTAACCAACGGTAAAAACGTGTTTCAAATTTGAATTGTGTTTGGTTAGTTAATTAAGATAGAAATATGGAACTTTTTACGACTGATAAACTTCTTGGCTCAGAGAATTGGGTCAGATGGAAATGGATGGTGGAAGGCTTGCTAATGGAAAAAGAAAATGCGTTTGAGGTGTGCTCTGGCGAGATCGTACAGCCAGAACCGGTTGCCGAAGACGCTTCTGCTGCAGATCGGAATAAATATAACAGTGACTTAGCCAGCTACAATAAAGGCAACAGAGCGGCTCGAGGTATTTTTTCAAGAACTCTAGATAGCAGAATATGTGACCTCGTATCGATGTGCAAAACTGCAAGAGAAATATGGGTGAAACTACAGGAACTGTTTGAGCAGAAAAATACCCAAGCTCAATATGCCTGCCAGATGCAGTTCTCATCTTTTGTGCGAGATCCAACGAATTCAATGGCTATGCACATAGCAAAATTAGATCGCCTAGTGTCACGGATGTCTGATTTGGATATCAAACCAAATGACTTTGTGATAATGAGTAAACTTCTCGAAACATTATCTAGTGACTTTGAGCCACTGAAAATGGCTTGGTGTGCAAGACCTGAAGAACAACAAACACTAGTGCAGCTGAAGAAATTACTTATTGCAGAAGAGCAAAGAAGAATGTCAGAATCTTCTAGAGAAACTGAACTAAGTGCCTTACTTGCCAAGGCTAGTTTAGGGAAGGTTCACAGTGCTGCAGAAAAGTATGAAGAGCATGCAAACAAGCAGGGGAAGCAGTATAAATGCTTTAGATGTGGAAAAAAGGGCCACATGAAACGAGATTGTACGGTTAAGAAAATTAATAATGTGCATGAGAGAAAACCAAACGATGAAGTTTTTATTAGTGAATGCTATGTAGCCAATTGTGATGACACATGGGTCATTGATACAGGATCCACACAACATATAACCAACAGACATGACGTTTTTCAAAGTTATACACAGTATAAGTGCCCAATTGAAGTAAGGGTTGGTAACAGTTCCACAATGAAAGCGTATGGTCATGGTAAAATATCTGTAAAAATGTTAGTTAATGGCAGCTGGAAAGACAGTGTAATGGAAAATGTTCTATATGCACCAGATGCTTCGAGAAATTTATTTTCGGTAAGTCAAGCTCTAGACCATGGGTCAAAATTTAACATGTCTCATGATAAATGTGAATTTGTAAAACCCAAAGGGGTTGTTGCTGTGGGTATACGCCAAGGAAACCTATTCAGATTGTTATGCAAAGTAATAGTACCTGAGGTAAACAGTGCAACTAACATTGTTACAGTGCCCTCTACTGAAGCTCAACTTACTGAATTAAATTCGCTACAACTCTGGCATGAGAGGCTTGGACATTTGAATAAGCAACATGTGAAAAAGTTTCTTCACACTCAAGGTATAGAAGTGCAAAATGATGGTGAGTTTTGTGAAGCATGTGTGCTAGGCAAACAACACAGATTACCATTCCGAAATCGTCAACAACGAGCTAAGGATGTTGGTGAGGTTATCCATACTGATCTCTGTGGGCCTATGGAAGAAGAATCCTTAGGTGGTGCCAATTACTGTGTATGTTTTACTGATGATTATTCTAAATTCAGAAAAGTGTATTTTCTCAAGTATAAATCTGAGGTTGTGTCCAAATTTGAAGAATTTTGTGTTTTCTTCAGAAATCAAACACAAAAACCAATAAAGGCAGTTCTTAGTGATGGTGGTTTGGAATATGACAACAAAATTTTGAGAGGTTTGCTTCAGAAAATGGGAGCAGAATTTCGATACAGCACACCTTATACACCTCAACAAAATGGATCTGCTGAACGAAATAATCGAACTCTTGTCGAGTTAGCTAGATCAATCATGATCGCAAAAGATTTACCAAAATCCCTGTGGGCTGAAATAGTCAATGCTGTAGTACATATATTGAATCGTGCTGGAACATCAGCAGTTGAACAAAAGTCCCCTTATGAAGTTTTTTGTGGTAAAACTCCAAGACTGAATCATCTTCGAATTATTGGCACAGAGTGTTTTGTTCATACCCCCAAGCAGAAGCGCAAGAAGTGGGATCCGAAAGGTCGAAAAGGTATTTTAGTTGGCTACTTAGATGATGTTGATGGTTATCGTGTATGGTTCAAAGGTGCGAGAAAAATCGAACGAACAAGAGAAGTAGTGTTTTCTCCTGAATCTATATCAACATCAACCATTGTTGCAATTGAGCCGGAACAGCTTAGCATAGATGAAAGTCCTTCTCCTGACTGTAATGGAACTGAGTTTGATGCAGAAGAAACTTCTGAAAATGTGCAGCATGATCGAAATCTGAGGAACAGGATGCAGTTAAAGGCACCTGAACGTCTTATTGAATGCTGTATTGCAGAACAGATAGAACCAGAACACTACTACCAAGCGGTAAAGTCAGAAAAGGCAAATGAATGGCAAACTGCAATGGATGAAGAAATTAAATCGTTATTAGAAAACAATACTTGGTATTTGACAGACCTACCAGAAGGAAGACGAGCTATTACAAATAGATGGGTATATAAATTGAAGTGTCATGCTAATGGTGACATTGATCGGTTCAAAGCTAGGCTTGTTGTTAAAGGATTTTCGCAAAGAAAAGGTGTAGATTATTCAGAGACCTTCAGCCCAGTTGCACGTTTTGAAACTATTCGAGCCTTGATAAGTGTTGCAGCAAATGAAAATTTAGACCTGGTACAGTTTGATGTTAAAACTGCCTTCTTGTATGGGACGTTAGAAGAAGAAATCTACATGAAACAGCCCGAAGGATACGATGACAACTCAGGCCGTGTGTGTCGACTAGTTAAAAGCCTCTATGGATTGAAGCAGTCACCAAGGTGTTGGAACAAGCGATTTAAAGAGTTCCTGGAAAAGTATGGTCTAACAGAGAGCAATGCTGATCCATGTTTGTTTTGCAGTAACGAGAAACAGCAAAAGTTGTTATTAGCATTACATGTTGATGATGGACTTGTTGCCACAACTCCTCAGATCAAGAATCATTTCCTTGAAGAATTGCAGCGTGAGTTCAAGGTAACATACAAAGATGCTGAATATTATCTTGGTGTAGAGATAAAAAGGCTGACAAGTGGGGATATTGCTGTTAGTCAGCAAAATTATGCTATTAAAGTTTTGGAAAGGTTCAACATGAAAGACGCCAACCCAGTTTCTACTCCCATGGAAAAGGATAATCTCTCAGGGGAAGATAATGTAAAGATTGATTCTGACAAAGTCCCTTACAGACAAGCTGTAGGCAGCCTGATGTACATGGCAGTTGCTACCCGTCCAGATATTGCCTTTGCTGTGTCATATTGTTCTCAGTTCTTGGATAAAGTTGAACAAAAACATTGGTCAATGGTAAAGCGAATTCTAAAGTACATCAAAGGAACACCTAATTTTGCATTAGTGTTTAAGTCTGGTTTTCATCCTGGTGTCTTAGAAGCATACAGTGACGCAGATTATGCCAGTGACACAAAAACCAGAAAGTCAGTTTCTGGGATTGCATTTAAATACAGTGGAGGAGCCATTGACTGGGCAAGTCGTCGACAGCAGTGTGTATCATTAAGTACCACAGAAGCAGAATATATAGCTGCAAGTGAGGCAACCAAAGAAATTGTTTGGCTGAAACGCCTCTTTGATGACATTGCCCCATTAACATCAACTCCCATTCTGCAAGTTGATAATGCGAGTGCAGTTCGTTTGGCTAAAAACCCTGAGTTCCATCAGCGAACAAAACACATTGATATTAGATATCATTTTGTTCGAGAAAAGTGTTTAAGTGGTGAAATCAGTGTTCAGCATATTGATGGTGAATATCAAATTGCAGATATTTTCACTAAAGCCTTACCTAAAAGACGTTTTGAAATGTTAAGAACTCTCTTGGGTATGGTAAGAATGCCATAATTGCAAGTTCAAGGGGAAGTGCTAATATTATGAACTTCAATTGACAATATTAGACATTTTTCCTATCTTTTTCATTCTTACTCATACTCCATGTATTTAATGTGTTTATTCTTTTATGTAACTTTTTCTGTTGACTGGAATGGCAACAGTATGGTTTGTTGATATCGCAGGTCGTTGCATGGCGAAAGCTAGTTAGCTGTATTTTCCATATTAAAGTAATCTTCGTAATGTTTATTTCATATTTATTTCTTAATTAAGTTAATTTAATCTCGTTTATCGATAATCTGCTGAATTATTCAAGTTGTTTATTTTTGCAAAGTGTCTATGAGTGTATTTATTAGTTTATAATTTAGTAGAAATTTTAAGTGAAGTCATGTAATCCAATTTTTAAAAAATTCATCTATTACAAAAAATTTATTGAAATGAAAATATTTACGTTCGAAAAAAAAAAAAAAGAAGTTAATGAAATTAAAACTTATCAAAATTAAATGTTAACAAAAAATAAATAAATAAAGGTTAACAAAAATATAGTTTGAAAATAAAAGTAAACAAAATATATATATAATAAAATAAAATTTAACAAAATAAAGTTAATAAAGCAAAAGAAGGTATATGTTATAAAGAGAGGGGTTTCCGGGTTTATGTAACTTTCAAAATGTATGTGTGTGTGTATTTATTAGTTTATCATTAAGTAGAACTTCTAAGTGAACAGTTAGAATTTATGTTTTCTATATAACTTAGCACAAAATAAAAATTTTCACTGTTGCAAAAATATTCAACTATTAAACGGAAATATACATATTAGTAAAAAAAAAAAAATCACAAGTTAATAAAATTATTTTAAATTTCATACAATTTAATAAATATATACGAAACACATTACGGATTTAAATATTATAAGATATGTTTGATTGAAATTTTTAAGACAGATTTTAATAGTTTGAATTTATTTTAGAAGATAGTTTTTTAACAGTCTAGAGGTTCGAACTTGACAAGATGAAATCAAGACACAATGATTTGTATGTTATTTTAATCATTATGTCATGACTTCATACCTCTGAAAGTGCATTTAAAGGTTTGTCTAGGTTTATTCAATGTTACTAAGCGTTTGAGAAACTGAAAATTAATGAAAAAACAGATCGCCTTCTACCAATTACGCTACGAATGTTTCATTCAATTATTATAAATAATAAAACCTTTTAGAATATTACTTATTTTAAATTTAAAATAATAAAAATTTAAAGTTAACAAAATAAATAATTCCTCTGCTCATTATTAATAAAAGTTTACAAAATTAAAGTTTCAAAATTAAAAGTTTCTGAAAATTATAAGTTAACAAAAAATAAATAAATAAATAAAATAAAATTTTAAAATAAAAATTAACAAAAGTAAAGTTTTTAAAATTTTAAGTTATGTTTAAAAATCTTCAAATTAATCAAAATTGACTTTTAGTTTTATGTAAATGTAAGTTTCAATATTTTAAATATCGAGCTAACTGTTTATCCCCAAAATCATTTGTTTACCCATCTTCCAACCAACCAACTAGCCAACCATGTACTTTGTATCAACACATGCGCAGAAAAAAAAAGCACTGACTTATGCACTAACTTGAGTTCTACTTTAAAACCTTTGCTAGATTAGCTACATCATACAAGTCGAATATCTTCCATACTTAGAAAATTTATGATTTTTAACTATTCGTCCCTATTTTAAAACATTAACAAATAAATGTAATTTATATACTTACAAAAACAGGATAATTTCAAAAGAGGTCCATACATTTCAGCTTGCTAACATCATGTGTATGGTCTATAACAGAATAAGGTTAAACTATCAGTTTACTTCCTTATCACGCACGTGATCAAGACCTTATCAGTTACATGTTCAAGGCGATAACAGCTATAAACAGCGTGTTGGTCATTTTAACTTCTGCCGTCGAGAATTGTGGTTCGGTAAGTTTTATTAGGTACCATTTTTTCTTTTTGGAAAATAAACTAATTGGAAAAAATTTATTTTCATACCCAGCTACTTTTAAATCACAATGTTAAAAGACTAAATTTTATTATGCTAAATTACTTTTTTAAATGTCGAACAAAAGATCTTGCAACATATTTGCAAATAAATTCTTACAAAATGGTTTTATTTAGTTAAAAGATGAACATTGTCAATTTAACTGCATATTATTTATTTTTTAGAATTACTTTTATTTTGAAAGCGAAAAAGACTAATAATTAAACTTACCTTATTTATGAGCTTGACAACATGGTTCATGCATGGTCTGGTTCTTGCAAGGACTTGTAGAGATCTGAAAGTTAGTACAAGTGTATATCATGTGATATGAGGACGTTACTAGTAACGTCATCCACCACAGGTTAATCACGTGACTACGCGATCTTAACCTTCTCATTACTAATGATGTTTAGATCACATAACTAATTGTAACTATCACAAAATATATTTATAAAAATATATTCATAAATTAATAACTAATTTATTTGTGTATTATTTTGTAAAGCATAGCATTTTAAAATAAAAAAAGTAATTAATTATTAATTTATGAATATATTTTTATAAATATATTTTGTGATAGTTACAATTAGTTATGTGATCTAAACATCATTAGTAATGAGAAGGTTAAGATCGCGTAGTCACGTGATTAACCTGTGGTGGATGACGTTACTAGTAACGTCATCATATCACATGATATACACTTGTACTAACTTTCAGATCTCTACAAGTCCTCGCAAGAACCAGACCATGCATGAACCATGTTGTCAAGCTCATAAATAAGGTAAGTTTAATTATTAGTCTTTTTCGCTTTCAAAATAAAAGTAATTCTAAAAAATAAATAATATGTAGTTAAATTGACAATGTTCATCTTTTAATTAAATAAAACCATTTTGTAAGAATTTATTTGCAAATATGTTGCAAGATCTTTTGTTCGACATTTAAAAGAATAATTTAGCATAATAAAATTTAGTCTTTTAACATTGTGATTTAAAAGTAGATGGGTATGAAAATAAATTTTTTCCAATTAGTTTATTTTCCAAAAAGAAAAAATGGTACCTAATAAAACCTACCGAACCACAATTCTCGACGGCAGAAGTTAAAATGACCAACACGCTGTTTATAGCTGTTATCGCCTTGAACATGTAACTGATAAGGTCTTGATCACGTGCGTGATAAGGAAGTAAACTGATAGTTTAACCTTATTCTGTTATAGACCATACACATGATGTTAGCAAGCTGAAATGTATGGACCTCTTTTGAAATTATCCTGTTTTTGTAAGTATATAAATTACATTTATTTGTTAATGTTTTAAAATAGGGACGAATAGTTAAAAATCATAAATTTTCTAAGTATGGAAGATATTCGACTTGTATAATGTAGCTAATCTAGCAAAGGTTTTAAAGTAGAACTCAAGTTAGTGCATAAGTCAGTGCTTTTTTTTTCTGCGCATGTGTTGATACAAAGTATATGGTTGGCTAGGCTACCAGTTGGTTGGTTGGAAGATGGGTAAACAAATGATTTTGGGGATAAACAGTTAGCTCGATATTTAAAATATTGAAACTTACATTTACATAAAACTAAAAGTCAATTTTGATTAATTTGAAGATTTTTAAACATAACTTAAAAATTTTAAAAACTTTACTTTTGTTAATTTTTATTTTAAAATTTTATTTTATTTATTTATTTATTTTTTGTTAACTTATAATTTTCAGAAACTTTTAATTTTGAAACTTTAATTTTGTAAACTTTTATTAATAATGAGCAGAGGAATTATTTATTTTGTTAACTTTAAATTTTTATTATTTTAAATTTAAAATAAGTAATATTCTAAAAGGTTTTATTATTTATAATAATTGAATGAAACATTCGTAGCGTAATTGGTAGAAGGCGATCTGTTTTTTCATTAATTTTCGGTTTCTCAAACGCTTAGTAACATTGAATAAACCTAGACAAACCTTTAAATGCACTTTCAGAGGTATGAAGTCATGACATAATGATTAAAATAACATACAAATCATTGTGTCTTGATTTCATCTTGTCAAGTTCGAACCTCTAGACTGTTAAAAAACTATCTTCTAAAATAAATTCAAACTATTAAAATCTGTCTTAAAAATTTCAATCAAACATATCTTATAATATTTAAATCCGTAATGTGTTTCGTATATATTTATTAAATTGTATGAAATTTAAAATAATTTTATTAACTTGTGATTTTTTTTTTTTTTTTTACTAATATGTATATTTCCATTTAATAGTTGAATATTTTTGCAACAGTGAAAATTTTTATTTTGTGCTAAGTTATATAGAAAACATAAATTCTAACTGTTCACTTAGAAGTTCTACTTAATGATAAACTAATAAATACACACACACATACATTTTGTAAGTTACATAAACCCGGAAACCCCTCTCTTTATAACATATACCTTCTTTTGCTTTATTAACTTTATTTTGTTAAATTTTATTTTATTATATATATATTTTGTTTACTTTTATTTTCAAACTATATTTTTGTTAACCTTTATTTATTTATTTTTTGTTAACATTTAATTTTGATGAGTTTTAATTTCATTAACTTCTTTTTTTTTTTTTTTCGAACGTAAATATTTTCATTTCAATTAATTTTTTGTAATAGATGAATTTTTTAAAAATTGGATTACATGACTTCACTTAAAATTTCTACTAAATTATAAACTAATAAATACACTCATAGACACTTTGCAAAAATAAACATACAGAACTTAATCAAAAACATTTTATTTTCAGGTCTTAAACAATTCATTACAAATAGTCTGTTCATTAATCTTACACACAAAGTGCTCACTAACATTATAAACTCCGTTTAGAAACGTTGAAGTTACATAATCGAAATCAACGAGCATTAACAAAGCTTCCCCTAATTGATTAAATTTTTCCCTATTATTAAATGCGAAACAGGAGTGAAGGCCTTTGCTTGAATGCCGTAATGCACATGCCTGACATTCATATAATCGGTTAAGTATTGATAACATATTATTCTCGATACACGTGTTAAGTTTATACTTTAACACCTGTTCATTTTCTGTAGATATATTACTCACCGTACATATCTTTTTAATAAGAGATGGTAAAAGTTTTGTATACATATGTTGTAAAAGTGCACTATTTAAATGAGAGGTACTTTCTTTTAATTTTTCCAGTTGATGTTCGTTTAAGTCAATATAAGAATGATTCTTTAAATTTTTAATTCGCATCGTAGAATTGTGATTTAACACTAAAATCATGTTATTAGAAACAAAGGACGTACTTTTGTATCTTAAATTAAATGCGATGAGTTTATATTGAAACTCAAACCAACTAGGAATATCCATATTAACCACGCGGTTTGTCGGGATTTCTTCATTAGTAGATACATTGCGTTTAAATTCTCGTATAAGTATACAATATTGTTTAGTTCTTAACTTCAAAGTTAAATAGAAACAGTCACTTAGTTCTTTAGGAAACACATATGAATTGCATAATTTATCACTTTTAATGTTATTTGTAGGTGAGATGGTGGTTTGTAATTCACCACTTGTTTGAGAAAGGTTGCTTGCTTGTAGCTCGTTGACCTCGCGTTTAACAGTAGTCTGTAAAATATTATTTGTAGGTTCTTGAAACGTTAAGGTAGTAGAACAATCTAAATTTTCAAAACTTATGTCTTCGAAAAATGTATTCAAATAGTTCGTGGCAGAATTTGGCATTCGACCGGGATTCTCGAAAGATGTTGTATCATTCCCATAGGCAAAGTTTGAAAAATTCATAGCTATCTCGGGTTTCACATCTTGTAAGTCCTCAGTAGTTACACAGTTATTACCCATTTTAGAAAGTTTTAATCTTGGGTCTTTTAACTCCTTCTCATAGGTATTTGAATTTTCCATAGGTTTTTCTAAACGTAGACGTTTCGAAGGTGAAAGTACTTCTTAGTGAGATCTTTTCTGCATATTAATATCATAAAATATTTTTCATCAGCATTCCACTAACTGGTGTAATCTCGATAAAAGTCAACAGTAAACTGATTGTGTTTCATGAAATCATTTACTTATCTAGGTTAAAGCAGTCACAGTTATAGATAATCATTTGAATTACATATAGGTTAAAGATAAAATGTTTACTTATCTATAATAAATACAGTGACGGTTTAAGTTAAACATTTTCTTAACAAGGTTAAATACTGTAATGTTAACTGTGGGGTGGAAATTATCAAAACATGCAGTGTCACTGTTTAAACGGAGAGAAAAATTAAACTTTCTTATCAAGAAATAAGTTTAATACGTATTCAAATAAAAATAATCAATTTTTCTTAAAAAGAGATTTCATTTGACCAAAAAGGGGTTAACTTTAAAGACTACAATTAAAAAAATTGCCTACTCATAAATATATGTTTACTTTTTTTCTAGAAAATAAAACTTCAAAGATTGATTTCATAAATAAAAAAAAATAAATAGACATGTGAAATAAAAACAGATATGTGATATAAAAACAAATATTTATTAAATAAATACATTTCTATGTTAATTTACAAATACATTGTCTAAATGGTTATTATAAAAGTCCATATTCATAGTTTCAAAAAAAAAAATGAGTATAATTACATGAACATTTCTTGAATATGTTTTTTACAAATTCAGTCACGTTGAAATTTAGCAGTGCACTGTCGCTACACCAATTATACTTTCTACGCAAATTATAACTATCACACTCGTGTTTCACATTAATTGGTTCTCCGATTGAACATCGATAACAATCAAACACGCGAGAAACGGATGACTTTAACTCGTCATCGAAACATTTTAAGAAATAGTTCAAAGTCTCTTCTATTTTGAGGTGGGTACATTTACATTTGTTTAAGTTTTCTAAAATCGAAACAGGTATAAGCTTAGTTAAAAGCGTCTCAATGAGACATTTGGTAATTTTAAAGTCATTTTTCACTAGTTTCAAATATTGATCTTTTGTAAGCAGTAAAAAATCCGACTTCAAACAAAACCCAAACTTTTTCGATTTGAATAATTTTTGCAGTATGCATGATTCCTTATTTACATAAGCGATTAGTAAGTCATTATTACATACGAATGTATCTTTTTCAGAAACAAAATTAAATTTATCCAATCTCGATTCAAATTTGTCGAATGTTGCACATGATAATGTAATGCCTTCATTTGTTGGGGTAAGTTCACGACCGTTCTTTTCAAATTCTTCGTATTTCTGTATGTGAACATAAAGCTCATAGTTCTTATTCATTTGTACTTCAACAATCATTTCCTCACCTAAATTCCAATGAGCAGGAGTAAAAACATCGAAAAACTTAAATATTTTACTAAACTGAGTGATGTCTAAAATTTCATATTTCGAACTGTTTCCCAAGGAAAGTTGATCAGACGGGTTAAGTTCTTTAGGTGAAAGATGAATTTTTCTATGTTTCACTAAGTCAGATCTATTATTAAATGTTTCAAAACAGTCGTCGCATTTACAGTAACTGGGTGACTGTCTACTTTTCCTTTGATTTGGCTTGGAAGTATTATGAATTTTCCCATGCTTTAATAAATCACTCTTTTGTGAAAATACTTCGCCACATACATTACAATTATGAATCACAGGGGTCTTTGAATGGACCTTCATATGATTTAATAAATGATACTTTCTAGCAAATGTTTTTTCACAAATTATACACACAAGAGGTATTTTCTCCAGATGACATTTCATGTGAAACGTTAAGTTAACCTTTCGGGGAAAAGCTTTGTTGCAAGTAGAACACACAAAGGGTAATTTCTGTTTCTTTAATCCTGATGAGGTGGGTTTCACTTCACAATTCGAAACGGGTTCTTTTTTAGGCTGTATTAAAAATTCCATGTCATGGTCATTTAATCCTGGTGATGAGGGTTCACTCTTCACGTTAGACATATCATTAACACTTAACAAAGCAGAATCCATGACTCGCTCCATAATCACTTAAATGTAAACTAACTTAAAACGAAAAACACAACCTTTCACAGCGGGAACAGGAAACAATATAATCATATTAACTCGTTTCTTGGAAGTTCATAAAATGATAGAGGGCGCTTGTTTAAAAATATTAACATTTTATTGGTTTAAAAAGTCACGTGATTATTTTATCATATTCTGTTATAAGTTCAATAGTCAGTTAATTCTTACACATTGATTCAGAAAGGGTTACGTATCTGAAGTTCGTACAATTGTAAGTAAAAAATTCTCGTATTTAATGTTTTTATAAATAATGTTTTACTGGTCGAATCACTTGTGTATCAGGAGTTCATATGTTTGTAAGTTAAAAATTCTTATTAATCTCGTATTTAGTGCTTCTATAAATAATATTTTACTTATGTGTAACTTATGTGTTATAAATCACTTATGTGTTATAAATCAAACTAGAAAAAGTGAATATTTCAAATAAGTCATGTTAGAAAAAACTAGATTCGATTATCTTTTTTTAAATGTTGGTTGTATAAAGTCAATCGTTTATCATTTGTTATTATTTTTTAAACAGTTTTTATTATTTTTAAACAGTTGTTATTATTATTTGAACAGTTTTTATTATTTTTGATCATTTGTTTAGTTGTTATTATATTTTTGAACAGTTGTTCTTATTATTTTTTTAATACTTTTATTTTTTTCTGTGCTTTTTTCCAAACAGACGAAAATTTCAAAATTGTAGTTTACAATTCTAAAATACACTTTTAATGAAAGCAGTCTGTTACAAGATAATCACAAAAAGTTAACATTATCTTTCAAAAATAAACCCTCATTTCACAATATAATTGAAACTGAACAGGCAAAATTAAAAATCATGTTATTCCAAACACAAATATCCGTAATCTAACAATCATGATATCCAGATAAAGCTATCCTAAATTATCAAAGCATTAGTTCAGTTTGTCACGGCACATCCAAGAAAATTTCGAAAAGATAAAAATTTGACTGTAAGTTTCGAAGGAAAACCTATCCCCGAATCGAACTTGGCAGATTTATTTAATCTTTTGTTTTCTGTGAATAAAAGAAAACCGATCAAGGCACAGAAAGAATTATTAGAAACATTAAACAAAATGAATGTCCCGCGAAATTTTATTAAAAATAAATATTTGTCAACAAACATTAAACAAGATTCTGTATTAGATCAAAACCCGCTAAAAAACGAAAAGTGGGTCCACATGTATTACATTGGGAAAATTATTAATAAAATTGAATTTGTATATTAAACTACGCCTCTTTCCTATGTTTTCTACACCAAACACAATAAAAACAGCACTTACCCCTAAATATGTCTTCTTTTTAGCATTGCTTCCACTATTTAACAAATGATACGTCACTCTCACGATATCTCTCTTTAAACACTTAAAATATCGACACACAGCGTAGTTTCTTGGCTTGATCAGTTAAACCTACCACAAATTATGAAGTCAAAAAGCTATTTTGCAGGTTCAAACGCCAGTGAAATCTTTTCAAGGAAACCTATTTTAAATTTCCGTTATTGCATTCCGTTCCGATAGAGGGCGCCACCAAAAAAAAGAAAATATTTAATCTCCGTTTCGCGTTCAAACTTAAAGTCAATTCTAAAAAAAAAAAAAAAAAAAAAAAAGAAGAAAAAAAAATTAAGCCCCCCTCAAAAATAAGCCCCCCTTCAAAAAAGTTAGCCGCCTCTTCAAAAATAGGCTCCCTCACTTTTAGACCCTCCTCCTATAGCAGACTTCAATCTAACATTTAAATTTAATCTAAAAAAAATTAATCCCCCCTCAAAAATAAGCCCCCCTTAAAAAAAGTTAGCCGCCTCTTCAAAAATAAGCTCCCTCACTTTTAGACCCTCCTCCTATAGCAGACTTCAATCTAACATTTAAATTTAATCTAAAAAAAATTAATCCCTCCTTAAAAATTAAACCCCCCTAAATTTTAAGCACCCCCTTAAAAATGTTAGCCCCCTCACTTTTATACCCTCCTCCTATAGTACTGTAACACGCTCTCTGCACCTTGCACCTGCTGGTGCTGGCCACGTTCTCTGCACCTTGCACCTGCTGCTGCTGAGGCAGAACTCTCAGTTATATACTACTCCTTTTATCAGAACGAATATTTCGAGAGTCCGAAAAAAATAGTTCCGGTTAATCGAGGTTATTGAAATGAAATAGGCTTCTTCCCATTATTACATACTAAGTACATACCAAATTGCAAGTCTCTATCTCAATTTTTTCGGGAGATAGAGCGTTTATAGACACACAGACACACAGACGGACGGCAAATTTTTTTTTCTAAAAATATGTTTTTCGGAATCTCCAGTATCTGAAACGTGTAAATCCGTCAAATTTTTTTTTTCGATTTTCAAAACGATTACAAGACTTACCCTATACTACGTATGATGGGTAAGTAAAAGGATCTTGGAAACATAATTAGTTTAAAACTTATTGCACCTATAATATTGTACGGCACGGCTTAAATTAATTTAAAAAAAAAACACTAAGTTCTGCAAAATAAATTATTTTTACTTCAATAAAACAGCAGCAGATTGCAGCAGGGGCATTCTAGAAAGTTTATATTTTATTATCTCAGATTTTTTGTGTGAGTGAAATTCGTAAATAAATTCTAAATAAGAGTTGAGAATTCATTTGAAATTAACAATATTACTCATAATTAAAATGAGGAATCATCTCAGACACTTTGAATTACTTTCATTGCTTCAGTTTCACTGCTCTGACACTGACCGCCATATTGGAGGAGGAGCTAACACAATATTGTCTGTTCATTGGTCTGAGCTCTGGAAACTACGGTTGTTGCCAATGATAAGGTAGAAATTCAGCCCTATTTCCGCGCCACGTAAGACAAATATATATATAGATTGTTCATAGAGAACATTTACATCTTATAAGTAACTACCATGCCAAATTTAAAATTTCTTGCCCCTTCAGTATCACACAAATTGCAATTTTAGAATATTTTTCGCTCTTGCACCCCCTGGGGGTAGTGGTACCGACTTAAAATATAGCCCAAGTTGGAGTAGGGATTGTCACCATCACTTTTGAAATCAGTCGGTTCTGTAGTTTCAGAGATTACTCCCTACAAACAAACAAAAAAAACAAGCGTTACTTCTTTATAATATTAGTATAGATTTATGTATATCTGAAGTATTTTTAAACTGTGATTACTTTTGTTGCTTTATATTTTTCTGAATCATGACATCTAATAAGAAAATACTATCAGATTAGTAGTCAATCCATTTTCTGTTGATTCAATTTTTCTTGACTTTTTTATAGAACAAGCAAGTGCTGTAATTTCATATTCATGTTGGGATAATAATCAGACCTTTACTTTTGTGAAACATTTCACAGCTGATTCAGTCAATTGAATGCCCATCCAATATAATAGCATTAAATTTAAGTCATCTAAAACCGTTCATTCTTTTGCGAATCCACTTGAAAATATTGTCAATAAACATAATTTTGATAATTACGTTTTCGGAACCATCTATTGGGAAAATATTTACTGCTAAATTCACTGATCTGATTTCTACTCATCTAAATAAATATATATATAAAATGATAAGAAAAGAAATTGGTCATCATAAAGCAATGATGATTAATGTTTGTGAAATTAATTTACCAAAATATGAGTTGGTTTACATGTTTATATTAGATGATTACTCGAAGCAATAAAGTCTAATTAATTTTTTTTTAAATGTGCCAGTTATTAAATTCAGGATTATATTTAGGTTACAAATTATAATTAATGTCAAAATAAGAAATTGGTGAGTTACACTTTAGCAGTGGCGCAGCCAAGGTGGGGGGGGGGGGGGGTTGGGGGTTAACCCCCCCCCCCCCCAGAGCTAAAAAAATTACTATAATTGCCGCTTATATGAATCAACACTGCTAAAGTTAAAATTAAGTTTTTTGGACTTTACGCCTTGGCAGAATCTTTTATCGCAGCTTGAAGTGATTCTTTTCAATTAATGTACATGTCTAAATTTCTTTCGTATGTGCTTGCGGTTTTAATACGAGAAATGAAATCATTTTCAGTTTGGCATCTGCGTGCTTCCTAATGCATACGTTTTGGATCACAGAATAAATAAAGAAAGATAAAATGCAATGTCTATTTCTCAATACATCTGCATGCTAAAATTCCTGCAGATGTTAAGTTCGGACAGTTAGTTTTCTGTTGTTATAAAGATGCTGATATGGTAATGTGGTTTCGTGGTTTGCGTTAAAAAAAAAAAAAAATAGAATGTGTTTCTCCCTAACAAATTTTCTTCTGTCATTATTTTTTTTTCTCTATTTCTGGGCACTTTTTTTTTTTTTTTTGCTTATTTTCTGCTCTACTCATTTATTAAATTTCATTAATAAAAGTCAAAATGTATTATTATTCTTTTTACAAAAGACAAAATTGCTTTAAATTTTACAAATAATGTATGAAATATAAATATGCGGGTGGGATAACAAGCATAATGCATACCTCCTTCTAATGAAAGGGGGTTTGGGTTGATGGTTGTTGTTACTGCTGAAAATTAGAGCCCCGGTACTCTTTTTTCCTAGAATTTAAGCCCTGCCTGTGAATATGGATTTTGAAAAAAAAAAGGCGTTAAATGTGCGCTAAATGCATTTTTTTAGAAAAATACTATCTATAATTACACACAATTTTACGCTAACCATGCATTAATTTAAATTGATCAGCAATAAATTAGTTATGCATTGATTTACACTTATTGTATTTTAACGAATGCTATCTGTATATCATTAAAATTATACTAGCTGACCCGTCCGGCGGTGCCTGGGCTCATGATAATTACCTCAAATTTGTATGATTATCTATCTTATATCAATTTTATATTTTTAAATGAAATTTTCACAAAAAAATATTGATTATTAGACAGAAAAGCATTTTTTAAAGACACCTTCTTGTTTGGTTGGGTGTTTTGTTTGTTTCTTTTCCTCGTAAGTGTCTCTAGTTTCATAGTTTAAAAAAAAAAAAACCCAGTTGTCTGAATTCTATAAATTTTTCATCAGTTATAAACAGGTCTTGACAAATGCAGTCGCCAAGTTGCCACTGGCGACCTAGTTTTTCTATCTAGCCTCCAAGTTATTTAACCTGATTTATTATTATTATTATTATAATTTTTTGTACAAAAATTGACCTAAGAAATGACCATAAATGGCATTTTTTCTCATTTTCGGCATTTTTAATTAGGTAAAAATAAGTTTAACAAATGCAAATTTTAAATTAATAAAAAATAATTATTTGACTGACTTCGACACGAAAATAGGCAGAAATTGTTTTCCTGTTTCACTGTTTCATCCATGCCCCCCTCATCAGATATAGATTTTGCAGCACTCACTTATCCAGACATTTGAAACCTTCGGCAATCAGCATTTCCGAGAACATACCGGTTAATGCAGCCTTTACATTTTTTTTCATAGATAAATAATTTTGATAAATTTCATTAGAAAACTTTGTTTATACCATCTTTTTAAATGATGTAACTATTCTAAACTATGTAACTAATAATCCGACAATAGGCTTATTATTTTTCTCAATTAATTGATAAAAAACTTTTGTGCTTTTGAAAATTAGTGACTTCGGAGGGGAGCCGTTTATATTTTTTTACTGGTAACTAGAATTTTTTACTGGCTACCAGATTTTATCAAATTTGTAAAGCCATGGTTATAAATATAATGGTTTTAGAGACCGTGGAAAAATATTGATATCTAGCTGTAAAATAAATGCTTTCTTCTCGCGTCTTTTTTTTTTTTCTTCTTCTTCTTTTTTTTTTTTTTTTTGCGACGTGTCCTTTAAAATAACAACACAAAAAAGTTATTGTCCGAACTCTCTGAAATTGTATTCGATTGTCAATATAACTGTATCCCACCCCTCTTTAAAATTCCGTGAAAAAAGTCTGTCTTTGACTAAAGTCGAAGAGAACAGAGTCACAGAAACACAGAGTTACGTCAAAAAAGACTAAGTCACAGACTTAGTCACATTTAATACTGAAAACATGAGCCGACGCTGAGCAAACCCACGCCAAAATACCCAAATTTCTTTTTGCATTGTCATCGAAAAATTCTGAGATTTTTTTAAATACTTTTATTCATCAGAGCGTTTCCAAATTTTTGTAGGCGCTGTAATTTTGATCTTCCAAGATGCTTTTAATGGATTTAGTCGAAATACAGACGTTTAGTTACTTTTAGAATAGAAAAAAGATCGTCTTCGAAAGGCCCGATATGACGTGAGGTTCTAAATAAATCGTAATTTAGAATGCTTTCAGCTGTTTCACACCTTTAAATTTCCCATTTATAATAAATTCTTTATGCCAATAAGCATTTCCATCTTAAAAGTAATCTCTATACTAAATTTCAAGTTTCTAACACTAACAGTTTCAACTAAATCATAATTTAGAACGCTTTTAGAAAGTTTTCAGCTCATTTCGTCCTTTTAAATTTTTAAATGTTTTTAAAAATGTTATAAGCAATTACTACATAAAAGTAATCATCATGCAAATTCCATGTTTTCATACCAATTGTGTCACATAAATCGCAATTTTAGAATGATTCTTACTCTTGCATTCTTTTAAATTTCGTAATGAAAAAATAAATTCTGGGGAGAATTTACGTCTTTTAAGTAACATCCATATAAAATTTCAAGACTCTAGCTCTAAAAGTTCTAAATGACTTGTTACATTTGGCAAAAAGCAAGGTAAGTAAGTCTATTGAAAATTTTGTTAAAATTGCTTCATTATTATTAAAGTTAGGAATAAGAATTCGTGATTCTTTGCAATGAAACCTTGTGTATTTTTAACACTTTCCAACCTAGTTGAAAAGTTTATGACTTCGGTTTGTCTGGTCGTATGGCCGTCTGGCCGTGCTCTAACTCCCGTAAATATGCTCGGATTGCCCTGTAATTGTTATATGTTATTGTCCTTATCTATAGCATGTTCGCTATTTCAACTGAAGTGTGTAGCACTTATAGTTTTTTTACAGGAACACTCAAAAGAATTCCGTTACATTACGGTCTATAGGGAAAAATCATTTGCGGTTTATTTCAATGATGTTACACAATTTCAAACACATTGTAATTGATATATATCACTAAGGTGCATTACAAGAAGCTTAATATGGAATAGGATGTGCATAGCACTTATAGTTACTTTACAGGGACAGTCAAAAGAATTCCGTTACATTACGTCTATGGAGAAAAATCGTTTGCGGTATAATGTTTCACTATTTTAAACACATTGGAATTTATATACTAAGATGAATAATCACTCACTTTTTGTCTATTACTTGGTGTGTATAAATTCTGTAGATCATATATAGGGCAGCACAAAAGTTCGCGAACACATTTCCGTTTATTGACAGAAACTCCAGATGGAGAATTTTAAACTGTGTTACGCGTTTCCTAACTAAACTAAAATTTAACATCCTATGTATAGTAACATATACAAATCTATAGATCATATACAGGGCTGAATAAAAGTATTCGGATAATTTTCCAAATATTGTATATGTTGGAAATATATGTTGGAAATTCCTGAAATTACGTTTTTAAATATGTTATGCGTTTTCCAAATTGTTTACTTAGATGTTATGTTTCAGCTTATTAAATGGTAATGATTTGTAAAATTATTTTCGAAGCGTTGGAAAGTGTTACATAATCTATGCTTGACGCATGAATTTTCGTTCTTGTTATTATGATGGACATAGTTGAATTTTATAAATTTTATAACCGTCTTCATACCCCCCCCCCCCCTCCGCCTGATTTTTCGTTCTTGTTGATTGAACAAATGGATTCCAACTCTGTTATTTTCTACGTAAACATGATTTGCTGTACTGTGCTCTTCCATCTTTAAGTTTACCCCTCATCATTTTTAAACACTTTATAAATCTAACCTAGTTTTGTGTTATTTCATTGGTGCATTTTATAGTTTGTAACTCTAATATTGTAAATGCTGTTTAAATGAATCATAACCAGGATTCCAACTCTGTTATTTTCTACGTAAAAATTATTTGCTGTACTGTGCTCTTCCATCTTTAAGTTTACCCCTCATCATTTTTAAACACTTTATAAATCTAACCTAGTTTTGTGTTATTTCATTGGTGCATTTTATAGTTTGTAACTCTAATATTGTAAATGCTGTTTAAATGAATCATAACCAACGTAATTGCGGAGAAAAGCATTATGATTTCATTCATTTAAAAGACTGATTCCATTAACCGATGATTCATATAACCGGCGAAAATCTTTATTGTTACGGTTGGTTTCAACAAATTTTTTTTTTTTTAATCTACATTAATTATTTAAATCACTTTCTCAACATTTATTTAAAAGCACTCTTTTTTTCTGTTTCTAATAAAAATTTAAATAAATAAAAGTAATTGTAATAATTATAATAAAATCAGTTTTTATTTTTTCTTCTTTCTTTTTCTTTTTGCAAAGTAATTTCAACGTTTATAGTCTAACGTAGCTTCCTGTTTTTCAAATACGAAAAGCAGACAGCAGGGGAGGGATGTTTTGTCAGTAGACTGCACAGGTGGAAAATTTGGAGTCATCTAGTCTGACTTTGATATAAGAATGACCGACCGCCCTGTATAAGAATTACGTTATCTTATGAGTGTACTATACACGCAATTAGGCTTTGTAAGTTTACGTCAGGCTTCAATTGGCTCTGCTATCAGGCGGATAGCTGGCGCCCATGTAAACAGAGGCTAACAGAACCCCCTTCAGCACACGCCATGGGGGTGATGCATGGTTTCCTTCCCCCATGAAGCGGCCGGCAGAGTGGAGCGGCAAGCTGTGGTCTTCACGATGAGTCCATTTTTCCTTTTGTTTCCATTCCCGTACCCCTGGCAGAGTGGATCGGTCCCGTTTTTCAAGCAGCGCGGGAGAATGAATGTTTACGACACTTGTTGCTTGGCCAAGAGACCTGTCGTTTGACTCGTAAAAAAAAATTCGACTTATTACGGGGCTCGAAGATTGGCCTGTGGGCTGGATCGCGAAGTTGTTGAAGGCGGACAGGTTTCTGGAAGATTTTTTTTTTGAGAGTGGGGCATTGATGGCCCTACATTAACCATCCTAAGTCATGATGTTATGATGAAAAGAGGCTATAAGGGCATTTTCGAATTGCGGATCTATAACTGTTAACGAGAAATTAAGAAGAAGATATGTGTAGCCTATTTTTTTTTGGCGTAGTGGCGCTCCAAGATTATGACTTCTTAACCATCAGAAGTGATCATAGATATTGAGCTAAACCGGTCGTTAGAAGTCGTAGTGTTCTGAGTTACGGTGATGGCTATCTTCGAATAAAACACATGCTTCAGGAAGGTGAAATTACTGACTCCGACGGTGAAGTTCTGGACCGTAGAACGATTTTCCCCTCCGGACTAGATGATGGACCTAGTAGTTGATGGCAAGTGATGCAGTGAGATGAGAGGATTGATGAATGTTAGCTTGAAACCACGTCTGAATCTTTCCCCAGCCTGAATACTCCAGCTTAAGTGTTTCATCAGATTTTGAAAAAGGAGGAAATGCTCCTAAGTGCCCATTGACTAAAATTGTAGAACTCTCTACCTGTTGTAAGTACTATTTGCATAGTTTTTCTTTTTATTTATTTGTACCTCTTTAAAAAAAAAAATAATAATAATAATATGTTTGCTATACCAGAGTTTAAAAGTGAAATGAATATCTTTGGATAATTTCAATAAGAATAAACATTATGAACAGAAATAGTCTGTAGGTTAATATATAATGTTTGTATGTTTGAACGACCATTAAATGGTAATATGATGGTAATTTTAAAAATATGATGTGTAATTTAAAAGTAACCAGTGAGTGGTTTCAACTTAAAAGATCAGCTGTTATATTGTTTTATTAAGATTATTTTTGATAACTTAGTTGCTTCATTATTTTAAATGTTCAAATAAATTGTGTTTTTTTTTTTGTTTATTATCAAAGTTGGTATGTTTTTCTTTGTATAAATCTCTAAATAATTAATTCTTTATATTCACAGTAGACCTATAAGAATGGCCTAACCTTTCTGTGATTAATTAAAAAAAAAAAAAAAAAAGGGAGAGAAAATTCAACTTTATTAAATTAGGACTTTAAAATTTCTTAAGTTTAAACTCATAACGGACTGTTTTAATGAACATAAATTGAAGTTCACTCAATGTTATACAATCGTATTTTTGATCTTGATTTAAGGATGGATAGATTAATAAGTGAAACAGTAATATTAAATTTAATTTCATAAAATGTTAAATTAAGCTTTAACTCTCCTCTTTCAGAAACATTGTTTTTCTAAAATATACACCAAAATTGTTTTATTTTAAAAAGTAAAAAAAAAAAAAAAAAAAAAAAAAAAAAAAAAAAAAATATCCAGTCATTATACACCACTATACGATTCTTGGTTAACCGATCGGATCTTGTTCAGAATCTCTATGGTTGTTCTAAAATTTTAGTACATCATCATATCCCTATTCTATTAACGGATTTAACTCTTTCCCCTTTTGGTCCTCATATTGGAGGAATTTCAGGTTGTCTGCATTTTTCCAAATTATATGATGATTACACTTTTGTTAATTTAATGTGTATGGAGATTTGAGCTTGATCGGGTTGGAGTGGAGTTGGGTGTTCTTTATGCAATCCAGTATGCTACTTGATTTAGAAATCTGTTGCCCCTTACTACATTTAATATTGTCTTAAAATGATGAGTTCAAAATTATCATTGTTGTATTAACCTATTCGGATTCTTAAGTTTTGATATTTTGATTAGTTTAATATAATTTGCTACCTTTTCCATGGCAACAGATTTCAGTGGAGCTAATCAGGGTATACTTATTTTTTTCTAAATATTTAATTGTCAAGTGAAGATTGAGTAATAAATGAGCTTTTTAAGTTTAAGTAAGTTGTGTTTTAGAAAGAACCCCAACACTCCACAACAAATGGAGCCGTAACAATTCGGTCTCTGGGTTATTGATTTTTTTTTACTTGTATGTATTTATGTATCAAAGAGCAACTGGGTGTTTTTGCAATTAAAATTTTATTTATATGTTCAAGTGTAAAAAGAGGTCTAGGCTCTCTCTCTGTGCTAGTAAGCTACAATTCCCAGTCAAAATTATGCCTTGTGAGCATAACCTTTTCTTATTTACAAAAAGCATAGTCCTGTACTTAAGTTTTATGTATTTATAAGGTTTTCCTTTCCCCTCTCTTTTTCTCATTTTTAAGTTGTCCCCCCCCCCCTTTTTTTCATTTTCTTTCTGGTTTGTTTGTCATTTTCTAACTCTAACTATGGCTGATAAGCACTCGGAAGCAATTGCCACTATTCAGCGAAAAAATGCTTTAGTGGATAATTTGTCAAACATTCCCCCATTCAATGGAGAGGCCAGCTCAGTCTGCTTCTCAGATTTTTCTGAGAAATTTGAGAGTTTTGCCAAATTATTCGACTGGAATGAGGAGGAGAAAAAATTCGTTTTGTTAGCTAGATTATCAGGAGCTGCTTCTAGGCGAATAAAAATTCACAAAGCAAAAACATCTGATGAGCTATTAAAAATCTTAAAAGAGAGTTATACTTCACAGGCCACACCAGATGTTGCCCTCAGTCATTTTTTAAATTTTAAACAGCCACCCAATATGAGTGTTCAGGAGTTTTATGACAAGGCATATGATATGTCATTAAGAGCCCTTGTAATTGAAGGTATCCAGGGTGAAGTAGTCGATAAAAGCCGAACGGCTCTACTACACTCCATGCTGTTGAGCAATCTTACACCAGAAGTGCGAAAGGGGGTAATTGCGAGAAATCCACAATCCCCAGAAGAGGTCCTCAAAATTGCGCTTCTTGAGGAAAAGGCTTATAGGAGCATTAACCCTTTCTACAACCACCGCGAGGAAATTCTCAACCCTAATTTGACCCAAAACCTACCCTGTGCTGCAGTTTTTCAGCAAGATAGCTCACAAAAGAAGGAGATAGACCAACTAAAATCTCAAATTGATGTTTTAGCAGCTAAGATAGACAGTTTAGTTGATCTTAGGGCTAGGGATGTACAGGAGAAAAACCAAGAGGTAAGACCCGTAACCTGCTATAGGTGCTCCGTACAAGGCCACTATGCCAGAGATTGTCCACTAAATTTTGTCGACTATAATTTTAGAAGGGGAGGTGGTCAAAATTTCAGGAGCCGTGGGCAAAATTATAGAAACAGAGGTGAAAATCCTAGAGGGAACCACAATCAGCGAGGCGGATATAGGGGAAGAAGAGGTGGTTATTACCAAAACAATAGGAGCACAGCTGCGAACAGAAATGAAGAGCAGGCGGTAAATAACACCCCTGTAGCTAACAATGAAAGTGAGGCTTTAAACTATTAGTGGCCGGATCAGATGTGGTCAAGTCGATCCCCAACAGGCCCCTGGACCCCCCAACTGTGTATAGTATGTTTCAGCCCCAATCATATACATTACCAACTGCAAGAATTTACATAAATAAAGTTTGCCTAAATGCATTATGTGACACGGGTTCTGCAATTAATCTCCTGAGTGGTACTGATTGTAACTGTTTAGAGAATTTTGAAATGGAGAATTGCAATATCCCCATTATGACTGTCACCGGTGAGAAAGTTCACCTAAATAAGAAAGTATTTTTAAAATTTGTTTTTGATAATGTTCAATGTCAAGCTGAATTCTATGTAGTGGAAGGTAAATTAGCAGAGGAATTTAATATGATTTTGGGAATGCCATTTTTGAAAGAGTACCGGGCAAGTATAAATTGTGATACAAATGCTGTCGCTCTTAAAGTGCCAGTTTCAGGCCAATGTAAACACAGCGTAGAAACCCCAAGTAATACTTCAGGGTGTAATACTTGTCTTGCTACTAATTCTGTAAATATTTCTAACTCTGTATATAGTGTAAATTCTAATAATAATTGTATAAATAATGATTGTGTTAAAAATAATTCTGTAAATATAAAATGTGTCAACAAAGTAGGGGAGAATTCAAAAAGTAGTAATGCCAATAGCCCTCCTGAAAATTGTGCATGTGAGAAAGTTCATGACTCAGTTAATATTGAAAATGGGAATCATAGTAGTGAAAATATGGTAGTTCAGGACCCGCAGTTGAGTAATATGGGAAAAGATGTTGAGATAGTCATTCAAACTGAGTCAGATAAGGAAGTTGAAAGTGTTGCGCAGAACTTTTGCATGCAAACAACATCAGGCGGTAGCTCTGAGGGTAATAACACTGAAAATTTTTCAAGTATTCAAAGTGTCGACAACATTCTTTCAGCAGCGAGTCAGGTAACTCAGGGTAATTTAGCTGACGAGACTACTGAAATTTGTAATATTGATGAAAGTGAAGATTTGGTAAGTATAGAGGATAAGGTACCTGAAGTCGAGGAGGAGAGCAATGAAGATAGCAGTAGTGATAAAACCAATAAAAATAAAAATATAAGTTTCGCTGTGTTATGTAGCAAAATTTCAATTCCCCCGCAGTCAAAAATGTTAGCCCAGGTTAAAAGTTATAAGGAAAATTTTATTAAGGAAAATGATATTGTTATGTTAGAACCTTTGGCGAAAAATTTAAATCAAGGTCTCCTTACCTCCAGAGCCATTTGCACTAAAGAACATGGCCTATATATCTCATTTGCAAATTTTTCAGACAATAGTATTCATTTAAATAAAGGAACCTTTGTTGCCAAAATTCAAAAATGTGTAGACCAGTCAAATATACCCGTAACTGATAATAAATTAACCTATAATATAAATTTGGCCCCTCCAATTGGTGACTTTGATCACGCTGATCTCACTTGGAGCTCTGAAATTAATTTAGATCATTTAGAACCCCCATTAAAACTTAAAATGCAAAATTTTCTAGACAAAAACAAAGATGTATTTGCAGCATCGGTCTTAGATTTACCCGGCTGTGATACAACCCCGCATGAAATTAACTTAACTTCAAATAAACCAGTTAAAGGCAAAGCTTATAGAGTCCCCTACAAATTACGTCAAGAAATGGAAGACCAACTTAATACTTTGTTACAGGCGGACATAATTTCCCCTTCCATGTCTGAATTTGCTTCTCCGGTTATTCTGGTTCGGAAATCAGACGGTTCCTATCGACTTGCTGTTGACTACAGAAGATTAAATAAAAATCTTGTTAAAGATGCTTACCCAATACCTAACATTACCGACTCTGTTGATGCTTTAAGTGGGGCTAAATTTTTTTCAACGCTAGATTTAACTAGTGGGTTTTTTCAACAGGTTATTCGCCCAGAGGATAGGCATAAAACTGCTATAATCACCCACAAAGGACTTTTTGAGTGGACCCGTAACTGTTTTGGGCTCTCAAATTCAGGTAACAGTTTCCAAAGACTTATGAATGCTATTTTCGGTGATTTAGGCAATCTTGGAATTCTTGTTTATATCGACGACATTGTAATTGCCTCCAGTGATGTTAATTCTCATTTTGAGAAGCTTAGCATGGTCTTTGAAAGGTTAAGACTGCATAAACTTAAACTTAAGCCCAGTAAATGCACTTTCCTTTCGAATAAAATACAATATCTAGGTTTTGAGATTTGTAGTGGCCAAGTATCACCTATCAATAAAAATATTGCCGTAATAGAAAATTTTAAACCTCCAACTACCCGAAAGGCTGTTAGGTCATTTATTGGAACTCTATCTTTCTATAGGAGATTTATACCAGATTTTACTAAGAGAGCTAAAAATCTAATCAACTTAACGAAAGAGACAGGAAAATTTTCGTGGAATGAAGATGCACAGAAAGAATTTGAAGACCTTAAAATGGCTCTTATTTCAAAACCATGTCTTGCACTCCCTGATTTTGAGAAAGAATTCCATTTATATACTGATGCCAGTGGCGAAGCATTAGGGGCAGTGTTATCACAATTAGATGAAAATAACATGCTCCATCCTGTTGCCTTTGCCAGCAGAAAATTGAAAGATGCTGAGACCCGCTACTCCACCACTGAAAGGGAATTACTAGCTTTAGTTTGGGCTACTGCCCACTTCAAATGTTACATTGCTAATACCCATTTTTTCATCTATACAGACCATGCGCCTCTAACATTTATGTTAAAAATTCACGACCCTACATCTCGCATGGCTAAATGGATCTGCACTCTCTCAGACTTTAATTTTACAATCAAGTTTGTTAAAGGTAAGTGTAACAGTGTCGCAGATTTCCTTTCGAGGTATGTCAACAATGATAACTCCAATGATACTGTTAATTGTAATTTTTGTATACAAGTCGAAAAGGAAGTTACTTTTATGCCTCATTCTAATCTACTTGAAAAAATTGGTGAATTACAAAAATCAGACAAGAAATGCTGCGAGATTGCAAGAAAACTAGACCAAGGTGTAGAAATTGCTCCTAAATACATGAAATTTTTTTTTAGAGATGACATTTTAGTTTGTGAGGATACAAGGGAGTCAGCTATTTTGAATAAATCTGTAAAGTTAGTCGTGCCAAAAGAATTGGTTACTCAAGTTTTTGCACTAACACATGAGTCCCTAGCGGCTTGTCATCAAGCCTTTCAAAAGACCATTGATCGCATTCGTGAGCACTTCTATTGGCCAGGAATGTCGTCAGATGTCAAGCATCTAGTGGAGTCATGTATTAGTTGCCAGCAGAAGAGAGCTTATAGAGCGAACCAGCTCGCCCCTCTGCAACGTATGCCGACCCCCCAGTTTCCCATGAACAAGGTTCATTTGGATCTCATTGGACCCTTACCGCAAACTTTTTCGGGAAATAAGTATATTGTCGCATATATAGATTCATTTACTAAGTGGCCAGAAGCATATGCGGTTAGTTCAACCACTTCAGATGTCATTGCGGACACTTTAGCTGATTTCATATCACGCTACGGTGCGCCCTGTTTTATTACGACGGACAACGCGAAGAATCTAATTTCAGATGCGATAGAGCACGTATATAAAATGTTTGGTATTAATCATATTAAGACCTCATCTTATCACCCGGCTGGCAACTCGCAAGTGGAGAGACAGAATCGTACTCTTAAAAATGCACTTTGTCACATAGTCAACCAAAATCAATCTGACTGGGACACTAAACTCAAATTTGCACTACTAGCTATGCGTTCAGCTGTCCACTCTTCAACTAAACTTAGCCCAGCTGCAGTTATGTATGGCAGAAATATGAATCTACCATATAATCTCTTTTCTCAACCACCTTCTTTTAATTATAATGATGCACCCTCTTTTTGCGAACTCTTAATCCCAGCTCTTCAAAAAGTATACACTGAAGTACATAGTAATTTAATTAAAGTTTCTGAGCAGCAGGAAAAATACCGTGAAAAGACAGCTGTTGATAAAAATTTTAAAATAGGAGATCTTGTGTGGTTATTTACACCCACAGTCGCCCCTGGTAATACAAAAAAATTAAGCAAGCAAAATAATGGTCCTTTTACTATAATTGAGAAGCTAAATGAGGTTAATTTTAAAATAGCGCTAGTTGCTAATCCCAAAAATTGTCAGGTTGTCCATGTTGACAGGTTGTCTTCTTTCAAAGACAGACTCCCCATCTGGTCCAGTAAACCAAAACAAACAATTGGCCTGGGATCGACTGAAAACGTGACCATCGATTCACCACACCAACCGCGCGATTCTCCTCCTGTACGCAGGTGTAAGCGTAACCGATTCATTCCCTGGGCACCATATGATAGTAACCGCGCACCAGCAGTAGTGAACGTCAACAATAACGAAACTCCGGTAGCGCCGGAAGTGGAGGAAACAGACAGCGACGCGACTGAAATCATAAATCCCTCTCCCCCACCTCCCATTTCTCCGGAGATTGCAGCGGCAGAGAAGCGATTTTACAAAACATCACGCGTAGAGCGATGGGAGGCGGTGTCGAATAGTGATTGGCTGAAAGATGGTTACGTTGTTATTGAGGGGAGGAGTTAAAGCGTATTAAATGAACAAGTACGTTAAAAGTTAGTAAATTTTTGTGTCCGATCTAGTATAGTGGTTAAAGCATCAGGCTCGTAATTTTGATGCATCAAGTTGTGTCCTTGCTGATTTTTTTGCATTTTTAGAGTTTTGCTTTGATCTTTATTGAATTAGTTAATAAAGAATATTTATTAACAATGCTTCTTAAGCATTGATATAAAGATCAGTTAATCTTTATCAATTGCTCTGCAATATTTTATTCTCAATTTGATAATTAAATTTTAATTAGAATTAAGTTAAACAATATTAAATTATAAATTATAATTAAGGTAAATAAAAATTAAATTTTTATCACATACAATAAAATTTAATATCAGATAAATTTCAAGAATTAAATTTAATTTTAATTCATATACGCTATTTTTTAATAACTATACGAACGTTTATTAAAATGCAAAAACTCCTAAACTTTCATTAAAAATATTTTTTGTATTAGAACTTTAGTAACAGATGATTATCAAATTAGCAGAATTAATTAATTAAAGTTTTCATCTTTTAAAATTAAGCATTATTCTTAAAAATCTCTATTAATTTACTAAAATTCTTTTTGCCAATTACTGGTTGATCTGCAGTGATAAAGTTGTGGAAGATTACCATATTTAATTTTTTTGTCTATTATTTTATTATTTAATTTTTAATTATTCTTTATATTTAAATAAATATAATTAATATTAATTAATATTTTTATTTAAATACATACAATTAATATTAATAAGTATTATTATTTAAACATATAATTAATATAAATAAATATTATTTAAATATAGTAAAAATGAAGGAGATAAATCTATCTAACACTAGTAATAATAAATATAGTTATCATTATTTTAATTTTGTGGGGAAAAAATGTTGAATGATTAATTGCTTATTTTAAAATCACAGCATGTCCTTTTTTAGGTTATAATTAATTCCTGTTTAGTTCAATAACTGTGCTGGTCTAAAATTTCAAGATTATTATTCATTATTTCTAAAAGGTGGATTAAAACTTTGTGCCGTTATATTAAAAATAAATGTGCAACGTTAAATTAGCACAAATTAAAATCATTTCTAATGGCAAACAGCTGTTTCAAAGTCCTTAAGCTCCATCTTCACGAATATGATGATATTTTTAATATTATTCATTATGCATTAATTCAGTAATTTGGGTCTTCAGCAACCCCAGGGTTTAAAACTATATTGGGGGGGGGGGGAGGTTTTACTTGAACATAACTGCATAAAATCTATGAAGTTCATTATTATAGCTCTCATTTTTAATAAAAAGTATTTTAATGCAATTTAATTTCAGAATTCATATTTATTCTTAATGTTGTATTTGTTTGGTAGATCTATCATATCTTAAAGGTTGTTATTTAAAAAAAAAGGGTTAGGTATCATTTTATTAAGATGTTCAAATCGCTTTAAAAATTGGTTTTAACCAAATATTAATGATTTTAAGAGCTATGCTTATAAAACCTTTACTTATTCTGGATTTTTAAAAAATCGCTCCGAAACTAAAATCTCATATCTTAGATTTATTTTATATTTTTGTTTTAATACTTCATTTTACGAACAGATGGCGCCACTACACAACGGCTTAGACGTTGCATGGATTTTAGGCGTTCGAGTGTAATTTGTATAGCTTTTTAAATTATTTAATTACTGAATGAGATTTTTTTTTCAGTTAACTTTTGCCAAATTTTGCAAACATGCGATGTTTGCAAGTTTTTAATTGTAAAAAGAAAAAATTAATAGAGTATATTTCCAAAATTAAATGAATTTGTGTGGCAAATTTTGTATTTTACGCTGTCTTGACTTAAAGATATGAAAGAAATTGTTTAATAAACCTTTAAGTTCAGTAAAAAATTTAAAACTATATATATAAATTTGAAATCTGCATTTCTTAAGTTTATATTGATTTTATGAAATAACAAACTATATAAAAATCTGAAAAATGCATTGCTTAAGTATATGTTGATTTTATGAAATAACACAGTTCAAAAAATTTTTAACGACCTAGTAATTTTATTTTCGTTTATTCATTCAATTATGATGATTAAAAAAATAATAATAAACATTCAGAAAAGCTAACATTTATTTGCTGTGCTTTCAGTTTATTCTTGTAAAATAATGTTTAATATGTTGTTCTTTGTTTAATTCTATCTAATTGTAGTGAGTATTTACTATAAATAAAATTTAAAATAAAAACTATAAAAAAATGTAAACATGTAATCTTTATTTGAAAATTGGAAGTTATGGATTATAGATATTAAAGAATATAATAAATTTATAAATGAAATATGTTTTACTTTATGTAAGGTTTGTTATGTTATGTATCAATAAATTAAGCTGGACGTATAGTTTTTTCACTTAAAAAATGTACACAAGCTACTACAAATTTAAATTAGTTTTCAGTAACCTTTACAATTAAAATATCAGTTTTATTTTCTTAAAAAAAAAAAAAAAAAAAAAATAGGAGTTGAATTAGGTAATGAGCTCTGAAAATACAAGAGCTAGAAGTATTTGATTTGCTGTTTCAAATTATACTTGTACACATGGATTGTTTTCTTTTAATTGGATTAAGTTAATATTATTTTGTTAGACAAGTTTAATATGTCCTAAGCATCATTAAAAATAAAGCAAACATGAATATACAAGCTCAGACGATCTTATGAATCTTCAATGAAATGAAAAATATCCTCTTCAAGCGCATTAAGCTCCTCCTACATCGTCTCAGGCAGTCGACCAATCACTATTCAACATCGCCTCCAATCGTTCTACGCATGATGGTTTGTAAAATCGCGGCAGAGAATAACGAGATGTGCGTAAATAAAAATTTAGCAACGGCAGAAGGCAGTGAAATGCGCGTAGGTAAAAATTCAGCCACGGCAGAAAGCAGTTCAACTGCTGAGCACAGCGATTCGCGCAGGTCTCGTTCATCGATTCGTCCAGCTGCTAAATCGAATAGAAGTAGTCGTTCAATATCGATTTCTAGAACCGACTATTCGCTACGGGATAGAAGAGACCGTCCGAGTTATAAATACAGTAAAACCTCTGAATAACGGACACCTCGGGAGCACAGAATTTGTCCGCTATTTGGAGGTGTCCGCTATTGAGAGTTAAAAATGTACCAATATACAAGTTTTGGTGATCACAAATGTGTCCGCTAAATAGAGGTGTCCGCTATTCGGGAGTGTCCGTTATGGAGGTTTTACTGTACTAACTACCTTTTTTCGTTATTCAAGCATTTTTATTCAATTTTACCTTGTTTATTTGTATTTATTTATAGTTTAGTTAATGTGTATGTATATGTAATTATTTTTTTTTGACATTTTTAAAACGGAACTTAGTTTTTCTAGCGTATTAAAGGTTTGTTTTGGTTGTGTGTTGATACTCTCATGTAGGCATTTTTAACCCTTTTTATGCCTATACTTAAGGTTTTTGTCTGTTTTATGGTAGACTATGTGGTATATACCCGTCCGCACCCCGTTTTCGTAGATTTTGGGTATATTTTTGCAAAAAAAAAAAAAGAAACGAATGTAATTTTTGTTACTTTAAAATTTTTTTAGGATGTTGTGTTTTGTATGCCCTTTTGCCGAGGTAGATCTGTTTAGTTCAGTTTTTTTTAATGCATCAGTGTTTTGTATATAACTTTTTAAGTATGTGTTTACTTTAATTTCTACATTTTAACTAGATAGATTTATTATTTACTATACAGTTTGTGGTTTTATTTGAGCTTAAACTTTAAGGAGTGTGGGCCCTTTTTCTTTTTCTAGTACATACTGTCTCATGTACATGCCTGTATGTTGTTGTGTGTGGCTAAAAGTGCTAAAATTAACTATTTTATTTATTCTACTTCCTATTTTTGTGGAATGTGTGTTTTCCTTCCTGGTGATATATGTCACCACCCCTGTTTTTTATTTTATTTTGTGGAATGTTTTCCCTGTAGTGCCCAAAAGGCCCGAAACTGCTTTTTGCTTTAAGTAGCACAGAGGCAGAGATACTCTTTCCCATGCACATTACTTGTACGTGCATTTGTAAAATCTACATAATATCCCGAATCATTAGACTGTGTTCAAAAACAAACATGTGTTCTCATATAAAATTGTTACAATTGTGTGCGTAATTCTCTAACATGGTCTGTGATACCATAATTTGTGTCTTACAGATGTATATGTATATATTTTTTTTTGTGTGTCACCAGTTGCTCTTGTGTATTTTTGTATAATAGAATTAATATGTGTTTTACAAATTTCATTGACATTTACAGTGTTGTAACTATGATATTACTAGTACTTATTTACATTAATAGATAGTGTTGTAATATACTGTGATGCCAATTATTGAAGTTATGTATATAAGCAGTATAGTGACAATTAATCAGTGGACACTTCTCTTCTTTTTCGGCTAATTTTTTTTTTTTTCCAAATTCAATTTATGTATTATTTACAGTTCTGTTGCCAGAAGTCTCAGGAAGGATGCAGTTATGCGTAGGAATGACAGTAGTAGGGAAGTGAGGTTTCACAATCAGGTGGAACATGTGTTCTTTTACAGGTGCAGAAAATATCTTGGTCATTTTAGTGGTAAAATCAGCCTTGTGGTCCCTCCTCTGGTAGTACTCTTTTATGGTCATGTTTCAGGTAATATTTTAGGTAATGGTTTCTACGGATGTGCGAGCTCTGGTTGTATATATCCGGAATATATTGTCAGGGTGGTATTTCAGCGGTGAACTCTCTGGATCCCGTCCCGGATCGATGTATGATCTGTGTTTGTGGGTCAGTTTTTTCAGTGTTGAGGTCCCAGCATGCCATGTGGTACCAAGTTACCTTTCAAAAAAATAATTTGTTTTCTCAAAAAAATTTTTTTTTTTAATCAGCCGGGGGGAGCAATCTTGTTACGGTTGGTTTCAACAAATTTTTTTTTTTTAATCTACATTAATTATTTAAATCACTTTCTCAACATTTATTTAAAAGCACTCTTTTTTTCTGTTTCTAATAAAAATTTAAATAAATAAAAGTAATTGTAATAATTATAATAAAATCAGTTTTTATTTTTTCTTCTTTCTTTTTCTTTTTGCAAAGTAATTTCAACGTTTATAGTCTAACGTAGCTTCCTGTTTTTCAAATACGAAAAGCAGACAGCAGGGGAGGGATGTTTTGTCAGTAGACTGCACAGGTGGAAAATTTGGAGTCATCTAGTCTGACTTTGATATAAGAATGACGAACGCCCTGTATAAGAATTACGTTATCTTATGAGTGTACTATACACGCAATTAGGCTTTGTAAGTTTACGTCAGGCTTCAATTGGCTCTGCTATCAGGCGGATAGCTGGCGCCCATGTAAACAGAGGCTAACAGAACCCCCTTCAGCACACGCCATGGGGGTGATGCATGGTTTCCTTCCCCCATGAAGCGGCCGGCAGAGTGGAGCGGCAAGCTGTGGTCTTCACGATGAGTCCATTTTTCCTTTTGTTTCCATTCCCGTACCCCTGGCAGAGTGGATCGGTCCCGTTTTTCAAGCAGCGCGGGAGAATGAATGTTTACGACACTTGTTGCTTGGCCAAGAGACCTGTCGTTTGACTCGTAAAAAAAAATTCGACTTATTACGGGGCTCGAAGATTGGCCTGTGGGCTGGATCGCGAAGTTGTTGAAGGCGGACAGGTTTCTGGAAGATTTTTTTTTTGAGAGTGGGGCATTGATGGCCCTACATTAACCATCCTAAGTCATGATGTTATGATGAAAAGAGGCTATAAGGGCATTTTCGAATTGCGGATCTATAACTGTTAACGAGAAATTAAGAAGAAGATATGTGTAGCCTATTTTTTTTTGGCGTAGTGGCGCTCCAAGATTATGACTTCTTAACCATCAGAAGTGATCATAGATATTGAACTAAACCGGTCGTTAGAAGTCGTAGTGTTCTGAGTTACGGTGATGGCTATCTTCGAATAAAACACATGCTTCAGGAAGGTGAAATTACTGACTCCGACGGTGAAGTTCTGGACCGTAGAACGATTTTCCCCTCCGGACTAGATGATGGACCTAGTAGTTGATGGCAAGTGATGCAGTGAGATGAGAGGATTGATGAATGTTAGCTTGAAACCACGTCTGAATCTTTCCCCAGCCTGAATACTCCAGCTTAAGTGTTTCATCAGATTTTGAAAAAGGAGGAAATGCTCCTAAGTGCCCATTGACTAAAATTGTAGAACTCTCTACCTGTTGTAAGTACTATTTGCATAGTTTTTCTTTTTATTTATTTGTACCTCTTTAAAAAAAAAAATAATAATAATAATATGTTTGCTATACCAGAGTTTAAAAGTGAAATGAATATCTTTGGATAATTTCAATAAGAATAAACATTATGAACAGAAATAGTCTGTAGGTTAATATATAATGTTTGTATGTTTGAACGACCATTAAATGGTAATATGATGGTAATTTTAAAAATATGATGTGTAATTTAAAAGTAACCAGTGAGTGGTTTCAACTTAAAAGATCAGCTGTTATATTGTTTTATTAAGATTATTTTTGATAACTTAGTTGCTTCATTATTTTAAATGTTCAAATAAATTGTGTTTTTTTTTTTGTTTATTATCAAAGTTGGTATGTTTTTCTTTGTATAAATCTCTAAATAATTAATTTTTTATATTCACAGTAGACCTATAAGAATGGCCTAACCTTTCTGTGATTAATTAAAAAAAAAAAAAAAAGGGAGAGAAAATTCAACTTTATTAAATTAGGACTTTAAAATTTCTTAAGTTTAAACTCATAACGGACTGTTTTAATGAACATAAATTGAAGTTCACTCAATGTTATACAATCGTATTTTTGATCTTGATTTAAGGATGGATAGATTAATAAGTGAAACAGTAATATTAAATTTAATTTCATAAAATGTTAAATTAAGCTTTAACTCTCCTCTTTCAGAAACATTGTTTTTCTAAAATATACACCAAAATTGTTTTATTTTAAAAAGTAAAAAAAAAAAAAAAAAAAAATATCCAGTCATTATACACCACTATACGATTCTTGGTTAACCGATCGGATCTTGTTCAGAATCTCTATGGTTGTTCTAAAATTTTAGTACATCATCATATCCCTATTCTATTAACGGATTTAACTCTTTCCCCTTTTGGTCCTCATATTGGAGGAATTTCAGGTTGTCTGCATTTTTCCAAATTATATGATGATTACACTTTTGTTAATTTAATGTGTATGGAGATTTGAGCTTGATCGGGTTGGAGTGGAGTTGGGTGTTCTTTATGCAATCCAGTATGCTACTTGATTTAGAAATCTGTTGCCCCTTACTACATTTAATATTGTCTTAAAATGATGAGTTCAAAATTATCATTGTTGTATTAACCTATTCGGATTCTTAAGTTTTGATATTTTGATTAGTTTAATATAATTTGCTACCTTTTCCATGGCAACAGATTTCAGTGGAGCTAATCAGGGTATACTTATTTTTTTCTAAATATTTAATTGTCAAGTGAAGATTGAGTAATAAATGAGCTTTTTAAGTTTAAGTAAGTTGTGTTTTAGAAAGAACCCCAAAACACCACAACATTATTATAAATTCAAAACCCCCCTAGAACCGAATTCTGGCTGCGCCACTGCACTTTAGGACATAAATTCTAATTAACTTTTCTCTCTCTGACAGTTATTATTACGTTTAGATCATAAATAACAGTTACGCGTCAAATTTTGAAATGCTTATTGGTGTTGCAATTTGCTTGTGGCCAAACCTTATTGATACCATAAGAAATAGATAATTACATTTTAGGTCAAAAATCTTACTTAACTTCATCTGTCTGACAATTATTATTATGATTAGATCATAAATACCAATTAACATCAAATTTTTAATTGACTGTTGGTGATGCAATCAGGCTTGAATAAAGCCTGTTGCCACCCCAAAACCACACCCATCAAAACATACTGACCCAATTAAATTAAAGATTCTGCCTATTTTGACTATTTCGCGCTCTGCTGGAAAATATTGCAACCCTGAATTTATAAGCAAGTGTGGTAATTTTACCACATTCAGGTTCCGTATAGCGCAGTTTATTTTTTGTTTTCCCTTCTCTCTCCTTTTATTTATTTATTTTTTTATTTGCCTGGCAGACTTTAATCATAGTTTTCCTTTTTGTTTAAAAATTATTATTCGATTAAGTTATCCTATTTAGCCCATCGGCTTCAAAACGTTTATTTAGTATTCTTTATTTTCAATTTCGTCTTTGTGACGTCAGGTTGATTTCATTTCATTTTTAACAAATCAGATTCATATTTTTTTCGTTTGTTTTAAATTTTAATTATACCCTCCCTTTGGCATATATTTAGCCCTATGTTGTTGGCATTCCGTTACTTTTATGTTTTTCATCTTGTCAATGAAGTTTCGATGCCTGTAGTGGCAGTTGTCACTGTTTGGCGAGTTTTTACCATGTTACGGCAACCCTATCCTTTCGCCAGTGACAGGTTCGCTTTTTTTTTTTTTTTTTTTTCGGAGTTCTTCTTCGGTTGTTGTTGGAGATGGAGTGTATTATAAAATACGTAATTTTGTGTGTCATAGATGCATCATATTAAAAAAAAGGAACTTGCAAAGCAAATTAAAAAAATAAATTTATTTCTATATTGTTAAGCCCGAGAAGGGACAGATATTAAAATTATTTTATTTAGTCAATGCTACAATAATGTTGCATTTTTATATTAAATCTTGCTCAGTCTATTTAATCTTAAAAAATTAAATTTAAATTTGAAACATGATATTAAAGCAACTTTAAAACATTTCATTTAGAAATCTAAATAAATCTTCAACTTTTTAAATTATTTGAACTTCTCATGTTTCTTGTCTGTTAGAATTTGCTACAATACAAATTTTGCATAATGCATGTAAAACTGAAAAAAAAAGTTGAAGATTTATTTAGATTTCTAAATGAAATGTTTTAAAGTTGCTTTAATATCATGTTTCAAATTTAAATTTAATTTTTTAAGATTAAATAGACTGAGCAAGATTTAATATAAAAATGCAACATTATTGTAGCATTGACTAAATAAAATAATTTTAATATCTGTCCCTTCTCGGGCTTAACAATATAGAAATAAATTTATTTTTTAAATTTGCTTTGCAAGTTCTTTTTTTTTAATATCTCAAGTTGTTTAATAACAATTTAATATGAAGCAGATAAGATTCAAACGAGGGAAGTATGTGAAAGACTGCACATATCAAAATCAGTATTGGTAATATGAAATATACAGTTCAAACATTGATTATTCTGTAAACAATTAAAATAATAAAAGTAATTTTTAACAAAAAAAATGTATATAACGGACTTTAACGGATTGTTTCTCATCTTCATAATGATAATAAACGAATCATGTTCATTTTTGCAAATAATTTTATTCCATCGTGTAAAATACATTTGCAACCACTTTGGAAAGAGACACTAGTAAGCGGTGTGTGAAAGCTATTAATAAAATCTTATGTTGTTTTATCACATAAGAAGCATAAAAATAATAATGAGTATATATGAAACAACTGTATTCTGATTTTGTTATAAAATGTGTAGTTATGGAGGATGAAATTTTCAGCAAAATATTTCTTTTTGTAGCTGAATAAATATTTTACCTTATATTGACAGTTTCTTAATTTAACATTTCTGTAGAAGCAAAATGCAAACATCTGCAAGATTTTTTACAAAACGTGTACGATCTGTTATTTTCATATCGTCACAAACAGTCCATTTATTGATCTCGTTTTCATTTGAATGCACCGGTTGGTTCCTATTTGAGACCACCATTTGGCGAAATCGTGCCAAATCGTCGATAGTTAGCCAGATGTAGCTCTTTTATTGTTGGAAAGGCTGAGCAATAATATTTTTTGTGATGACGCGTTTGTTACGTATGACGTATTTGTTACGTCATCAAGTGATTCTTTATTCGACGTTTATTTGTATTTTAATGATATTTAATGATTTATAAGTTATTTAAAACATGTTTTTTTTTTTAATACAGTTAAATAACACTTACGTCATTAAATGGTTATGTGATATGATATTAAAAGAAAAAAAAGTATTGAAAAATTTCATCATCTGCTTCTTTATTTAAAGCTTTATTTTTTTTTTTTTATGTATGTGAGTGGCTACTCTTGTTACTTTAGAACAGTATAAATTAATTGATTGCAGTTTTCATGGAAGTCTCATGTTCACGAAGCGATCATACATGCGGTATAGTGATCGCCGCATTTACAAATTTCGTGTATTTTTGTGATCTCTATACAACGAGGTTGCTGTATCCAGTGATGTTTTTGTTCGGTTTCATGTTCGCGAAGCGATCATACGTGCGGTACAGTGATCGCAGAATTAACGAATTTCGTGTATTTCTCGGGGATTCCGATATGACGAGGTTGATGTATCCAGTGATTTTTTTTTTCGGTTTCATGTTCGCGAAGCGATCATACGTGCGGTGCGGCATTAACTAATTTCGTGTATTTTTGGGGATTCCGATACGACGAGGTTGCTGTATCCAGTGATGTTGTTTTTTTTCGGTTTCATGTTCGCGAAGCGATCATACGTGCGGTACAGTGATCGCGGCATTAACTAATTTCATGTATTTTTTGGGATTCCGGTGCGAAGAAGTTGCTGTATCCAGTGATGTTTTTTTTCGGTTTCATGTTCGCGAAGCGATCATACGTGCGGCGTGTACAGTGATCTCGGAATTAACGAATTTCGTGTATTTCTTGGGATTCTGATACGACGAGTTTGCTGTATCCAGTGATGTTTTTTTTTTCGGTTTTGTGTTCGCGAAGCGATCATACGTGCAGTACAGTGATCGCGGCATTAACGAATTTCGTGTATTTTCGTTTTTTCAACTTCACATTAATCGTTAACTTTTACGTAATATCGATGAAATGTGTATAAAATGTTGTTTTTTATTGCTCATATCATCTTTTTTATATCTATCTTTTTAAATTTGTCAAATAAAATATTTTATTTCACTCATAAATGCAGTATCTAAAAAAATCAACTGTGTATGGTATAATTTAATAATTCTGTATTTAAATTATCATTCTTTAGTCCAAATTGTTTTGAACGAATAAAATTTTACATTCGTTACATTGTTACTCTCGTATAAATGCAATATATTTTTCAGTGACGTTTTTATCGCTAAATTCATTACTTTTCCTATGTGTAACTATTTAAAAATTAAGAATGGTAACATTTTACCACTTGCTTATTGTGGGTTACAATATGATAAATGTAAGTAAACAATTTAGAAATCGCCAATGTGGCATCATTTTTAAAAAGCGCCAAATGGTGGCTTGAAATAGGACTATGCCGAATGCACCATTGTTATATAATGGCCTGAATCAATGAACTTTCCTTTATGCAAAATAGCAGATTTTGTTTAAAGGTTATATTATTTATTAAAACCTTTTGGTTTGAAAATCCTGTTATAGGGCACGTAATTTAAAAAGTTCTATTCGGACCCATAGAGACATTTGTTGAAGAAAATCTGGCTAGTTGCACAAACAAATATTTTCCACAAGAATTTAATCGAGTTTGACACATTTTAGTTCTGTTTTTGCAATGAACACAGGCAATGTTTTCAGTCTGCCATCGTGTTAGGAGATCATTGAAATCAACTGCATCTTCCCTATTATTAAAGTCATGTGGAAATCTCACAATAAATGCATTAAATGGTTCTGTACTAATACATATATCTCGATAACTTGGGCAATTACCACATTTCTTCCAAAGATCTTGCTTCAGTTGAAAAAGATCTATGGCATTGACTTTTTGTTTTGACAAATTTTCCAGTAGGTAATCAAGAAATTCTAACGGGTCTTGATCAGTACCATCATGAAACTTTACATGAAGTGTTTTTCTGACTTCAAGTGTATCTACGGTTTCAATCTGCGGATTTTGCGTGAATATTTGTTTCAAAGCTTTTGTTGTAGGACCAGGATCAATAACTCTTTCCTGAATTTTTTTAACTAATTCTGGGATACAGAAGAGAGTTTGCAACATAGCATTTGCGTAACACAAACGATCTGTATTTGTAAAGCCTTTAAAGACAAAGTAATTTAAATCCGTAATATGGTTTTTATTATTTTTTTTCACTAACAATTACTGATATGTCAGATGAAACAACCATTTTACTCTCAGGGTATTTTCTGGAACATACAGCTAATTGTGGCAAATCAGATCTGTATTCCTTTCTAAGACGATTATATTCCTTAATAGCATTTGGTGAGGCATAAAATTTACTTGCATCAAATTTAAGAAGATGTAAACCTTCTAAACTTGTGACTCTGGATAAAGCAACATAAGACATGCCACTTTCAAAAATGTTAGGACCCAAGTTAATCATTACACAATTCAGGCTCATTCCTTGACTTAATTTCACGATTTCCTCGATAATATCGTGAATATTTATTTGATGTATCACTTAACGGTTCAGACAGAGATACTCTCTGTATAGGGTTAGGATGCTCTTCAACTGGGCCGTTTAAATCAATGAAATGCCGAGAGCAAACATACCAGTCTCTAGTCACCGTTTCTGTATTTGTTATACCACAAGCAGAAAGCCATTCGTTACATTTACTCAAGTTTTTCTGTGGTTTAGGAAAAGGGAAAAACAAAACTCCCAGCATATAGTCTTTGTAAAAGTATCGTGCATAACTCTTGCAACCAGAAAATTTGCATTTTTTCACCATGTTGAATTTTAGTAATCATCGATTAAGAGAGAAATTTAAAAACGCATTTCGTAACATCACAGGATCACTAGATAAGTAAATATCGAACATTCATCCAATTTTGATAAAGACAGTAACATCTAAATTAAAGTCCAAATACTGCTTAAAGTGATAAAAACATAACACGGAATATTTAAAATACCTTTTTAATGTAGATCGTTCACAACTATTGGTGACATCTTCGGATCTTAAAGATAAATACAATATTCTCGCATATTTTTGAAATAGTAAACATATACCACGAGATCGCATGTCCAAGGCTAGCAGGTGCTTAAATTGGCCAAAACTGGGAAACGTGAAAAATTATTATTTGTTTTTATTTTTATTGCTTCTTCAATCTATCGATCAGAACTTACGATATATGTCTAATTTAATCCTTAAATCTTGATCTGAAACAAAAAAACGTGGGGGGGGGGGGGGGAATCTCTGATCAGTTGAAATTTTATTTTCTTTATTAGGGTTTAATCTAGAGCTAGCCAAATAGCCAAAAAGCTAACTGATAGCACCTTTTGCCCCCAAAGCATTTAGTTGATTAGCCAAATAGCAACAGCCAAAAAATGTACATCATTTCCATTTTGTTGTTCCTGCCTTTCGTAAACCTGCAGCTGCTGCGTGAAAAAATAATCTCAAACCGCCTCTGTCCCGGCAACTCACTTCAAAATTTGCCTCGTCCTCTCTGTGCAAGCATCTTACAAATAGTATGACATCATTTGCATTAAACAAGTATTGAGGAAAAGGAAATTAAAAAAGTTTGTTTATTTTTTGTTGATAATCCCAACTTAGGAAATGAAACCAAAACGGTTCATGAATGGAAGTTGTTCAGGCAGGTTCTGGCTACAAGGGGTAAAGAAATTAAACCAGCTGATTGTATTCTTTTTCCATAAAAATGGCGTTACTGACATGTTTCCCAATGTGACTTCTTTGTATGAATTTGTAGCAACAATTCTGTTGTCTACAGCAGATTGTGAAAGGGGATTGAGTCTCGTGAATATAACAAAAACTGAATTGAGAAATAGACTGACAATTAAAAATTTAAGTAACTTAATGATGATTAATTTGGAAGGAGAAGTTTGAAAAGAATTTCTATTTAAAAAAGCATTTGATATGTGATGTGTGGCCAAATCTCGAGAGGGTCAATCTTAGAGTGGTGTACTGTTTATATATTGTAGAATTACAAATAATACTCATTTATATAGAAATTTTGTATAAATAAAAAAAAATTTCTTGGCTAAAGCTATTTTTATTTGGCTAACAGTTATTGGCTGTAATTAGCCAAAAAGCTACAAATCTCTTTTTCCTAGATTAAACTCTATTTATGAATTCTAACACTGAAGATTTAAGAAATGCCCTAATGTTGATATGTATTATTTGATGGCATTCTAATATTGTTCAATATCATTATTGTTTTAAATTATTAGGAGATTTAAGATATTTTAAGTAAGAGAAAAAATGTACAGCTCAAGCAACACTTTCAAATCTTATATTTACTATTTAAGAATGTACACAATTTTACTTTTAAAATTTTACCAAGTTACAAAATTGCAGTTATTAATAATAGTGATATTTTAAACATTGCTGTAATGTTGTAATACGTGTGACATATAATGTGAAATTTTAGATATCAATGTAGTATCTGAGGTTTTTGACAACATGGTTCACACCATGGTATAAACCGTCAAAAACTGACACACGTCAAAATCCTGCCAACCCTGATTCTTTATGAAAGGAAGAAAAAACTTAACTGAAGTACATATAATATTAATTATTATTTATGTGAATAAATATCAGTTTTTATTAAAGTCTTATGTGAATTAGTTAATTTTATTTAGTTAAATCAATATGCAAAAGAAAATTTTAAAAAGCTTGGATGATAAAAGCCTTTCTCATTTAAAGTAGTCAATTTTCAACCCAAACAATAAGTGAATACATTGACAAAAGAATTTTAATTGTATTGAATATCACCTATGAAATGCCATGACAGAGAATTTAGTCATTTGTTTATTAATTGGTGTTTTGTACGTGCAGCCTAAGCTCCAATATCTTTTGTGTAAAAACATTTGGTGCATTAGAATGTTGTTTGTGAATTTTTAGTACATGAAAATTTGCCCTACCTGAAGTAGGTTATGAAACGCATACACACACGTAATTTATGTACAAATGTATATGCATACCATATATATAATTTTATTGTTCAATTTAACTGAATAATAATCCACAGCAAAATTAAACAAGGTGCTTATTAAACACTGGTTGGTACAGCAAAGAAAGGGGGGGGGGGAATTGAAGCCTATCTTGGAGCACCTAAAAATTGATAAGATGCAAACTAAACATTGTATTAAAGTGATGCATGATGTGTAAAAGTCAACATAAAAAACATAAACCGCTAAAGATATTTTAGAATGCATCTTCTTCAAGAACTTAAAAACTTCTTAAAACTGCTCAATAAAATTTATTTTCACTACTTGTGCTTTTCATTATATAATTTTTTACACATTCATACTCAAAATATTTCATTAATCTGTAAAAAATGGATTTATTCATTTTATAATCAATAATGATTCAATAACCCTTCTTATTTGAAGATCCTTCCTGCACCACTATATTAAAGATAATTAAAATTGCATTAACAAGAATAAAATGTGGAATGACTATTTGAAAAACTATACTTTAAAAAAAATTAAGAATACATGTAAACTAGAATAGGAACAATTTTAATATAACACAAAATGTACTTAATACTAGAATGCTAGCATTATCTGCATCTGCATGTTATTTCAATAAGAAGTGTACATCAAAATGACACACACAAATATTCTAAGGCTACGTACAAAAGTATGTCAATAGTACAGTAGAGTACGCAGGATTCTGTTTTTTTTTTTTTATAGGGTGGGAGGAGGGGGAGGGGAGGGTTACTGAGCTTGGGTAATATGTGGGGTTGTGAAAATGGCTTAAATTGTGAGTCCCCCTGCAGTAGCATAATTAGCAAGAAGTTTTAAAGTGGCAAGATAAAATAATGATTTAGCTAAATAGTATTAACATAAATCCACAAACTTGTATAATAAATATATAAGTAGCTATTTTTAACTGAGGCATTTGTAAAGTAAATAATATAGCTAGTGAGTAAATTTACACTAATATATACAGGGTGATTCATAAAAGATGGGCAGAACTTTAAGGGGTTATAGTACACTTAAAGACAAATAATATTAAATAGGAGACTAAGGGTCCCAGACGTATTCCCAAGGAGATAGGGGCATTAAAGTTTAGGGTCCGAAATTTCAAATGATTATAAAACATGGAAAAATTGGTCGATTCGTTTGCGGTTTTTGCAAAAAATTTTCTTTATGCCAGTATTTTCTTGAAATAAAATTTTAAAGTTCAATTTCAAAAAATGCCGATAGGGGGTGCTTTAGACTTTGGAGTAACAAACAACTATTTTTTAACGTTATTTTTTGTATTTCTTTAAATGATTTCGAAAGCTTAGACTTAAACTTAAATTTTGATCTAAAAATCTGAGTCCTAACGAGTAGTTAAGTAGCGTAAACTGAAATTTGAAATTTGAAACCCTTCTCCCCCCAGAACAAAAATCAGTTATTCCCGATCTTTGTGTCGTAGATTAGGCTCTAACTACTGCCGCGTTTTGCTAAAATTATTCTTTATGTCAGTATTTTCTTGAAAATAAATTTTAAAGAAAATTTTCAAAAAATTCCGATAGAGGGCGCTTTAGACTTTGGAGTAACGAACAACTATTTTATACCGTTATTTTTTGTGTCTCATTAAATGCTTTCTAAAGCTTAGACTTAAATTTTCAGCCCAAAATCTGAATCGTTAGACGTGGTTAAGTTTCTGGGGAGAGGGGTTTGAAATTTCTACTCCTGAGCACAGTTCAGTTTACCATGTCCACACATTGTGTGCTGTGATACGAGGTAAAAAGACACAAATTAGGATTATGTTACCAAAGCATATTTATTAACATGTAATCACAATAAATGTTCAAAATTGTGACCACCAGAGGTTATGCACGCAGAACAACGGCGACGAATGGAACGGCGAACATTCGCGAAAACATCAGGCTTTTCGAGCACTTCCCCTACAGCGGCGGAAAGTCTGGCGACCAGTTCCTCGGGGGATTCAATGGGTGTCTCATACATAAGAGCCTTCAATCGTCCCCAAAAAAAGAAATCGAGGGGTGAAAGATCTGGCGAGCGAGCAGGCCAAGCAACAGGACCACCTCGGCCAATCCATCTGTTCGGAAATGTGATGTCCAGATAGTTGCGGACGTCTCGTACGTAATGGGATGGCGCTCCATCGTGCTGGAACCACATGACCCGCCGGATGCGTGGAGGAACAACGTTTAACAGGTCTGGCAGCACATGTTGCAGAAATGTGAGGTATGTTTTACCGTTGAGGCGTTCAGGAAGAAGGTACTGTCCGATTAGGTGGTCTCCGAGGATTCCTGCCCAAACATTGATGGAAAAGCGTCTCTGATGAGCATGTGGATACGTAGCATGTGGATTGACATCCGCCCATACATGTGCATTGTGTGTGTTAAATGTACCTTCACGTGTGAAGGTACATTCATCGGTGAAAAGCACAGTTCGTCCAAAATGTGGATTTAGCGCGTTCTGCTGCAGAAACCAGCGGGCGAATTCAATACGATTTGGATAATCCCCTGGAGACAGTTTCTGGACTCGTTGCACATGAAACGGGAGCAAATGTTCATCCTTCAGTACCCTCCAAGTCGTGGACTGTGAGGTATCCACCTGGCTAGCCACTGTTCGTGTACTTGTACTTGGCTGCGCCGCTACTACATCCAGAATGGCTTCTGCAACAACTACTGATTCGTCCTTTTTTGCACGACCTGCATTCGACCGGGAAGCGAGAAATGATCCCGTCTCACACAACTGTCTGTGCAAGCGCTCGAAAGTTTTGCGGTTAGGCAACCGCCTGTTAGGAAATCGCTCTCCGTACATTCGTTGTGCCTCTGCACCATTTCCATCTGCCGCTCCGTAAATTAAATGCATCTCAGCCTTTTCCTTATTCGTGAAGGGCACTATCTTCCGATTCATTACTACAGCGACTTACATTTGACTCACCGTTCAGTGGTTTTTATGCCTGAATCGTGTCGAAATTTTGCATACGTGTTCTTCTTCTTCCCCATTTGACATTTGCATACTTTCTGTTTCCTTCTTCACCCGGTGACTAGCGTCAGGAATGGAGCTTTAACGTTTGCATGAGCGACGTTTCCAACTGTGCCAGTGCCTTTATGAGTGAATTCCGACTATGCAGTCCTTGACGAAAGTTGTATTTTTGCCTCGTATCACAGCACAGAATCGTTGGGCATGGTTAAGTAGTGCAAACTGAACTATGTTCAGAAGTTGAAATTTGAACCCCCTCCCCTCGCTACTGAACCACGCTCAGCGATTCAGATTTTGAGCTGAAAATTTAAGTTTAAGTCTAAGCTTTAGAAAGCATTTAATGAGACACAAAAAATAACGGTATAAAATAGTTGTTCGTTACTCCAAAGTCTAAAGCGCCCTCTATCGGAATTTTTTGAAAATTTTCTTTAAAATTTATTTTCAAGAAAATACTGACATAAAGAATAATTTTAGCAAAACGCGGCAGTAGTTAGAGCCTAATCTACGACACAAAGATCGGGAATAACTGATTTTTGTTCTGGGGGGAGAAGGGTTTCAAATTTCAAATTTCAGTTTACGCTACTTAACTACTCGTTAGGACTCAGATTTTTAGATCAAAATTTAAGTTTAAGTCTAAGCTTTCGAAATCATTTAAAGAAATACAAAAAATAACGTTAAAAAATAGTTGTTTGTTACTCCAAAGTCTAAAGCGCCCCCTATCGGCATTTTTTGAAATTGAACTTTAAAATTTTATTTCAAGAAAATACTGGCATAAAGAAAATTTTTTGCAAAAACCGCAAACGAATCGACCAATTTTTCCATGTTTTATAATCATTTGAAATTTCGGACCCTAAACTTTAATGCCCCCTATCTCCTTGGGAATACGTCTGGGACCCTTAGTCTCCTATTTAATATTATTTGTCTTTAAGTGTACTATAACCCCTTAAAGTTCTGCCCATCTTTTATGAATCACCCTGTATATATATATATATATATATATATATATATATATATATATACTATCAGTATAAATTTATTCTTTAGATAAATTATAAAATAGAAAAATAAATTAAACTTATGTAAAGATTCAAAAACTGCATTGAGAAATTCACTCTATTTAATATAATTTATTATTTATTTGTAATATGTTCTCCATAAATCGTGAAATATACTGGTTCAAATTTAAGTTTAAATTTTGGATCCAATATCATGAATTATTTGTTGATCGAAGTACAAAATTAATAAAAATGATAACAAATGAATATATAATAATTATGCCTTTAAAACTCAGATATAAACAGTTCAATAATAAGAAATTAGATTAGGTGTTTGATTAATCATCCGATTTAAATATTTCATATTTAACGTAAGAATAAATACACCAAGAAAAAAAAAAAAAAAAAAAAAACGGACATTCCCCCTTCCCCCTTTTAATCTTTTTCAGAAATATCCCCTGCAGTATTGAAAAACATTTTATTTTCCTTTAGGTATTCATTCCTTTACTCAAATTTATTAAATAAATGTTATTTTGATTAAATCATAGTAACTATGAACATCTTCACTAGTTAATGAAAAAATAAATAAACATGTGCAGTTGCATATGTTTACGTTCATTCTGATTGGTTTTTCACACTTCTTATGAATTTGAAACGTCACTTCCTTTGGAATGTTGGGGAAGAAATATCGATGATTCCGAATCTGGAATCGGACTAGGGGAGAATCGCTCTTTCCCACCGAACCGGAATCCAGGCCTGATTTCGGATGAACTGAATTCCGGTTTCGTTCCACTTCGGTGGAATGGGAGAATACGGCCGATGTTCGCGAAGCGATCATACGTGCGGTGCGGCATTAACTAATTTCGTGTATTTTTGGGGATTCCGATACGACGAGGTTGCTGTATCCAGTGATGTTGTTTTTTTTCGGTTTCATGTTCGCGAAGCGATCATACGTGCGGTACAGTGATCGCGGCATTAACTAATTTCATGTATTTTTTGGGATTCCGGTGCGAAGAAGTTGCTGTATCCAGTGATGTTTTTTTTCGGTTTCATGTTCGCGAAGCGATCATACGTGCGGCGTGTACAGTGATCTCGGAATTAACGAATTTCGTGTATTTCTTGGGATTCTGATACGACGAGTTTGCTGTATCCAGTGATGTTTTTTTTTTCGGTTTTGTGTTCGCGAAGCGATCATACGTGCAGTACAGTGATCGCGGCATTAACGAATTTCGTGTATTTTCGTTTTTTCAACTTCACATTAATCGTTAACTTTTACGTAATATCGATGAAATGTGTATAAAATGTTGTTTTTTATTGCTCATATCATCTTTTTTATATCTATCTTTTTAAATTTGTCAAATAAAATATTTTATTTCACTCATAAATGCAGTATCTAAAAAAATCAACTGTGTATGGTATAATTTAATAATTCTGTATTTAAATTATCATTCTTTTGTCCAAATTGTTTTGAACGAATAAAATTTTACATTCGTTACATTGTTACTCTCGTATAAACGCAATATATTTTTCAGTGACGTTTTTATCGCTAAATTCATTACTTTTCCTATGTGTAACTATTTAAAAATTAAGAATGGCAACATTTTACCACTTGCTTATTGTGGGTTACAATATGATAAATGTAAGTAAACAATTTAGAAATCGCCAATGTGGCATCATTTTTAAAAAGCGCCAAATGGTGGCTTGAAATAGGACTATGCCGAATGCACCATTGTTATATAATGGCCTGAATCAATGAACTTTCCTTTATGCAAAATAGCAGATTTTGTTTAAAGGTTATATTATTTATTAAAACCTTTTGGTTTGAAAATCCTGTTATAGGGCACGTAATTTAAAAAGTTCTATTCGGACCCATAGAGACATTTGTTGAAGAAAATCTGGCTAGTTGCACAAACAAATATTTTCCACAAGAATTTAATCGAGTTTGACACATTTTAGTTCTGTTTTTGCAATGAACACAGGCAATGTTTTCAGTCTGCCATCGTGTTAGGAGATCATTGAAATCAACTGCATCTTCCCTATTATTAAAGTCATGTGGAAATCTCACAATAAATGCATTAAATGGTTCTGTACTAATACATATATCTCGATAACTTGGGCAATTACCACATTTCTTCCAAAAATCTTGCTTCAGTTGAAAAAGATCTATGGCATTGACTTTTTGTTTTGACAAATTTTCCAGTAGGTAATCAAGAAATTCTAACGGGTCTTGATCAGTACCATCATGAAACTTTACATGAAGTGTTTTTCTGACTTCAAGTGTATCTACGGTTTCAATCTGCGGATTTTGCGTGAATATTTGTTTCAAAGCTTTTGTTGTAGGACCAGGATCAATAACTCTTTCCTGAATTTTTTTAACTAATTCTGGGATACAGAAGAGAGTTTGCAACATAGCATTTGCGTAACACAAACGATCTGTATTTGTAAAGCCTTTAAAGACAAAGTAATTTAAATCCGTAATATGGTTTTTATTATTTTTTTTCACTAACAATTACTGATATGTCAGATGAAACAACCATTTTACTCTCAGGGTATTTTCTGGAACATACAGCTAATTGTGGCAAATCAGATCTGTATTCCTTTCTAAGACGATTATATTCCTTAATAGCATTTGGTGAGGCATAAAATTTACTTGCATCAAATTTAAGAAGATGTAAACCTTCTAAACTTGTGACTCTGGATAAAGCAACATAAGACATGCCACTTTCAAAAATGTTAGGACCCAAGTTAATCATTACACAATTCAGGCTCATTCCTTGACTTAATTTCACGATTTCCTCGATAATATCGTGAATATTTATTTGATGTATCACTTAACGGTTCAGACAGAGATACTCTCTGTATAGGGTTAGGATGCTCTTCAACTGGGCCGTTTAAATCAATGAAATGCCGAGAGCAAACATACCAGTCTCTAGTCACCGTTTCTGTATTTGTTATACCACAAGCAGAAAGCCATTCGTTACATTTACTCAAGTTTTTCTGTGGTTTAGGAAAAGGGAAAAACAAAACTCCCAGCATATAGTCTTTGTAAAAGTATCGTGCATAACTCTTGCAACCAGAAAATTTGCATTTTTTCACCATGTTGAATTTTAGTAATCATCGATTAAGAGAGAAATTTAAAAACGCATTTCGTAACATCACAGGATCACTAGATAAGTAAATATCGAACATTCATCCAATTTTGATAAAGACAGTAACATCTAAATTAAAGTCCAAATACTGCTTAAAGTGATAAAAACATAACACGGAATATTTAAAATACCTTTTTAATGTAGATCGTTCACAACTATTGGTGACATCTTCGGATCTTAAAGATAAATACAATATTCTCGCATATTTTTGAAATAGTAAACATATACCACGAGATCGCATGTCCAAGGCTAGCAGGTGCTTAAATTGGCCAAAACTGGGAAACGTGAAAAATTATTATTTGTTTTTATTTTTATTGCTTCTTCAATCTATCGATCAGAACTTACGATATATGTCTAATTTAATCCTTAAATCTTGATCTGAAACAAAAAAACGTGGGGGGGGGGGGGAATCTCTGATCAGTTGAAATTTTATTTTCTTTATTAGGGTTTAATCTAGAGCTAGCCAAATAGCCAAAAAGCTAACTGATAGCACCTTTTGCCCCCAAAGCATTTAGTTGATTAGCCAAATAGCAACAGCCAAAAAATGTACATCATTTCCATTTTGTTGTTCCTGCCTTTCGTAAACCTGCAGCTGCTGCGTGAAAAAATAATCTCAAACCGCCTCTGTCCCGGCAACTCACTTCAAAATTTGCCTCGTCCTCTCTGTGCAAGCATCTTACAAATAGTATGACATCATTTGCATTAAACAAGTATTGAGGAAAAGGAAATTAAAAAAGTTTGTTTATTTTTTGTTGATAATCCCAACTTAGGAAATGAAACCAAAACGGTTCATGAATGGAAGTTGTTCAGGCAGGTTCTGGCTACAAGGGGTAAAGAAATTAAACCAGCTGATTGTATTCTTTTTCCATAAAAATGGCGTTACTGACATGTTTCCCAATGTGACTTCTTTGTATGAATTTGTAGCAACAATTCTGTTGTCTACAGCAGATTGTGAAAGGGGATTGAGTCTCGTGAATATAACAAAAACTGAATTGAGAAATAGACTGACAATTAAAAATTTAAGTAACTTAATGATGATTAATTTGGAAGGAGAAGTTTGAAAAGAATTTCTATTTAAAAAAGCATTTGATATGTGATGTGTGGCCAAATCTCGAGAGGGTCAATCTTAGAGTGGTGTACTGTTTATATATTGTAGAATTACAAATAATACTCATTTATATAGAAATTTTGTATAAATAAAAAAAAATTTCTTGGCTAAAGCTATTTTTATTTGGCTAACAGTTATTGGCTGTAATTAGCCAAAAAGCTACAAATCTCTTTTTCCTAGATTAAACTCTATTTATGAATTCTAACACTGAAGATTTAAGAAATGCCCTAATGTTGATATGTATTATTTGATGGCATTCTAATATTGTTCAATATCATTATTGTTTTAAATTATTAGGAGATTTAAGATATTTTAAGTAAGAGAAAAAATGTACAGCTCAAGCAACACTTTCAAATCTTATATTTACTATTTAAGAATGTACACAATTTTACTTTTAAAATTTTACCAAGTTACAAAATTGCAGTTATTAATAATAGTGATATTTTAAACATTGCTGTAATGTTGTAATACGTGTGACATATAATGTGAAATTTTAGATATCAATGTAGTATCTGAGGTTTTTGACAACATGGTTCACACCATGGTATAAACCGTCAAAAACTGACACACGTCAAAATCCTGCCAACCCTGATTCTTTATGAAAGGAAGAAAAAACTTAACTGAAGTACATATAATATTAATTATTATTTATGTGAATAAATATCAGTTTTTATTAAAGTCTTATGTGAATTAGTTAATTTTATTTAGTTAAATCAATATGCAAAAGAAAATTTTAAAAAGCTTGGATGATAAAAGCCTTTCTCATTTAAAGTAGTCAATTTTCAACCCAAACAATAAGTGAATACATTGACAAAAGAATTTTAATTGTATTGAATATCACCTATGAAATGCCATGACAGAGAATTTAGTCATTTGTTTATTAATTGGTGTTTTGTACGTGCAGCCTAAGCTCCAATATCTTTTGTGTAAAAACATTTGGTGCATTAGAATGTTGTTTGTGAATTTTTAGTACATGAAAATTTGCCCTACCTGAAGTAGGTTATGAAACGCATACACACACGTAATTTATGTACAAATGTATATGCATACCATATATATAATTTTATTGTTCAATTTAACTGAATAATAATCCACAGCAAAATTAAACAAGGTGCTTATTAAACACTGGTTGGTACAGCAAAGAAAGGGGGGGGGGGAATTGAAGCCTATCTTGGAGCACCTAAAAATTGATAAGATGCAAACTAAACATTGTATTAAAGTGATGCATGATGTGTAAAAGTCAACATAAAAAACATAAACCGCTAAAGATATTTTAGAATGCATCTTCTTCAAGAACTTAAAAACTTCTTAAAACTGCTCAATAAAATTTATTTTCACTACTTGTGCTTTTCATTATATAATTTTTTACACATTCATACTCAAAATATTTCATTAATCTGTAAAAAATGGATTTATTCATTTTATAATCAATAATGATTCAATAACCCTTCTTATTTGAAGATCCTTCCTGCACCACTATATTAAAGATAATTAAAATTGCATTAACAAGAATAAAATGTGGAATGACTATTTGAAAAACTATACTTTAAAAAAAATTAAGAATACATGTAAACTAGAATAGGAACAATTTTAATATAACACAAAATGTACTTAATACTAGAATGCTAGCATTATCTGCATCTGCATGTTATTTCAATAAGAAGTGTACATCAAAATGACACACACAAATATTCTAAGGCTACGTACAAAAGTATGTCAATAGTACAGTAGAGTACGCAGGATTCTGTTTTTTTTTTTTTTATAGGGTGGGAGGAGGGGGAGGGGAGGGTTACTGAGCTTGGGTAATATGTGGGGTTGTGAAAATGGCTTAAATTGTGAGTCCCCCTGCAGTAGCATAATTAGCAAGAAGTTTTAAAGTGGCAAGATAAAATAATGATTTAGCTAAATAGTATTAACATAAATCCACAAACTTGTATAATAAATATATAAGTAGCTATTTTTAACTGAGGCATTTGTAAAGTAAATAATATAGCTAGTGAGTAAATTTACACTAATATATATATATATATATATATATATATATATATATATATATATATATATATATATATATACTATCAGTATAAATTTATTCTTTAGATAAATTATAAAATAGAAAAATAAATTAAACTTATGTAAAGATTCAAAAACTGCATTGAGAAATTCACTCTATTTAATATAATTTATTATTTATTTGTAATATGTTCTCCATAAATCGTGAAATATACTGGTTCAAATTTAAGTTTAAATTTTGGATCCAATATCATGAATTATTTGTTGATCGAAGTACAAAATTAATAAAAATGATAACAAATGAATATATAATAATTATGCCTTTAAAACTCAGATATAAACAGTTCAATAATAAGAAATTAGATTAGGTGTTTGATTAATCATCCGATTTAAATATTTCATATTTAACGTAAGAATAAATACACCAAGAAAAAAAAAAAAAAAAAAAAAAACGGACATTCCCCCTTCCCCCTTTTAATCTTTTTCAGAAATATCCCCTGCAGTATTGAAAAACATTTTATTTTCCTTTAGGTATTCATTCCTTTACTCAAATTTATTAAATAAATGTTATTTTGATTAAATCATAGTAACTATGAACATCTTCACTAGTTAATGAAAAAATAAATAAACATGTGCAGTTGCATATGTTTACGTTCATTCTGATTGGTTTTTCACACTTCTTATGAATTTGAAACGTCACTTCCTTTGGAATGTTGGGGAAGAAATATCGATGATTCCGAATCTGGAATCGGACTAGGGGAGAATCGCTCTTTCCCACCGAACCGGAATCCAGGCCTGATTTCGGATGAACTGAATTCCGGTTTCGTTCCACTTCGGTGGAATGGGAGCGATACTCCAAAATGTATACACTTTCAGCACTCTTGTCGCCAAGTGAAGAAATCCGCAAAATCAGAAATATCGCCAATGGCAAACTGCGCAGCGTACATTCAATATTACAACCCTAGCAACTCCCTGTCTCTGCGTGCCGTTTCTGTAGTCCACGTGTATTTTTCTGGGATTTATTTTATTTATACAATATATTTTTTTATTTATGATTTACTTATGAGTATGCTTTTTATCAAATGTTTTGAAGTAGCGGGGAATATATTCACCCGTTTGAGAAATTGCCACAGGAAACATCTGTATGAAGAGAAAGGTCAGTGAATTTGCAATGTGTGTCTTGTAATTTTGTAAAAATATTATTTGTAAGGTAAAATGTAGAAATTGTATGCTGTTCGCGATAAGACAGTGATGATTATACCAACACAAATGAATGTAAAGTTATCTTATCGGCGTTTATATTTTCTGAATTGCTTACTTTTTAGTTTCACATATCTGTTACATGTTAAATAGTGGTGTTTTGAGTACTTGGTCTCGGCCAGCAAAATACTTTGTAGAATTTATTAAAGCAAAGTGATTTGTATCCTTATTTTCTTGCACAAATTGCATGTTTTTGTTTTGACAATAATTGAAAACTTTGAATTTTATATTCAAATGATAATTTACAAAATTTCATTTATTTTTAAGGTTTTAGGACCAGCGTCTACCGTGTATAAAATCTGCTGATTTAACTGAAAAGCTAAGTGAACAAATTTAATTTTTAAATTGCACCTACCATAATTTAATAACAAAATTTTTTAATAAATAGCTGCTTTTATTAACATCACGTAATTAAAAAAAAATTGAACATTGTAATCAAATTAGATTATTTTTAAAAACCGTGCTATGCATATTTTATAGTCTGGCAATCAACCAAACCAATCAAGAAGCAAGTAATAATATTACAGGGCATAACGAATAGAGGGGTTCATGGGGCTCAAGCCCTCCTTATTTAAATAAAGATAATTTTTTAAGTCACACAAGTTGTTAAAATTCTGTTATTTTCTGTCTTAATTGTTTGATTATTCATCTCTGACAAAACTGTGCATTAAAAAAACAAAAAACAACTTAATATTAATTAAATTTACAGTAGTAAATAAACTAGTAAATCTACAGATCAAGAACTAAAGTGTCAATTCTGCAGTTTTACTTTTAAATCATTTTATTTAGTATTTGAAATACTCAGCCACACAGTTTCATTTATTTCATATTTGTAATGCTAATCACTAGGGATGCAATGAATATTCAGTATGTATTCGGCCATACTACCTACCGAATATTCGATTAGGCTGAATATCAAATTATTTGGTTTGCCGAATATCAAGATATTCGGCCAAACCAACCTATTAAAGAAAATGCTTTAAAAAAATATTACCAATTAAGCCAGAATTTGGAAAAAAAAACCCTGACAAACTCAGCTGAAAATGAAGCATTTTATTACATATTAATGGTTTAACATAAAAACAATTATAAATTTATATAGATCATTCTAAAATTCTATTATAACAAGACAATCTGTAAAAATGAAGCTCATGTTGTTAGTTTAAATTATTTTACAACTAAATAAGCATTCCTTAGGTATTTTTAACTATATTTATTCTAAAGGGTGCATAAAAACGAAAAAAAAAATTGACTTTAGTGAAATATTTAAAGTACTAAGTTTTTTTTTTTTTTTTTTTTTTTTTTTCTCTCTAAGAAAACATTTTAATGTGGGTTTTTTTTTTTAGAGGACAGTTGTTTTAGAATATTAGAAGCTTTTATTGATGTATTTCAGTTCACAAAAGAAGCCATGGAGTTCTTTTTAAATTAAAAATGTTTTAAAACTATCCTTAAATTGGTCAATTTTTTTTTTTTTTTTGTAAAATTTAATTGTGAAAAGGGTTTGTTAATCAAAATTGTCTTTGTGTTAAATATGATGTAAAATTATTTTAAAATTTAACTTTTAAAAACTTACAAATCCTTAAATATAGAAGTATTCGGCCAAGCACTTACTATTCGGTACATTCCTACTAATTACTACAAGTAATATACCAAGTAGTGTCAGGGAGTTTAACTGTTAAGAATGATGAGAAATAAGATTCCATTCACTAGTACTCCGAAACATTTTTTTAGTAACTCCTTTACTCCCCCCCCCTTCCCCCTTGTCACAATAATTGGATAAATTTAATTCCTTTAAAATTTAGTAATCTTCTACTTAAAAAAGACAAATATTGATCTTGTAATAATGACAATATTAATTTAAACAGCGAATTATTCTCATAAATATTTTATTAATTATTGATATCCTAATTATTACATTTATTTGAAAACTAGCTGTTATCCGTGACTTCGTTCACGTATCATTAAAATAAGAATAAATTCATTAATTAAGCAAAATATTTCATTCCCGATAATTAGAAACGTAAATAATTAACTAACTCTTGATCACATTCCATAGGAGACAATACAATATTTCTATGTTATAGAGGCCTGGACATAACTAAGTTTTAAAAAAGTGAAATTTTGTGACAAATAATCACGAAAAGGAAACTGCAACCAATAAAAAAGGCGGGCCAAATAAAATCGTGGAAATCGGCGAATTGTGTAAAAACATATGTCAAGTTTACCTGGTAAACCATTTTACTTTTAACGCCTTTGTGAAACGTTTTAATAGCCATCCTTCAAAGATAATGGAAATAGTATATTCTTTTTCATTAAATTCAATTCTTGTGAATAGGGAGCAATAATTGTAGACCTAAATGCATGGAGCTTAAATTTGCCTCCTTGATTTAATCTATAACTACAGCGCCTATAATCTAGGCGCTGTACTACAACTGAAAAAAAAAAATCTTTATTTCTAAATGAAAATATGTTGACAGACGATATTTGTTCTCCAGAAAAAATTGACTCATGAAGTTTGAATATGTGAAAATACGTTTTTATTCAAAAAAATTTACTGTAATCAAGATTTTTTTTTTCTTTCACCATCTATTCAAATTGAAAATAAATTCTTTTTTTTTTTTTTTTTTCAGTTTTAATGAGAAAAAATATATTATTCCGTTTCATTTCTTCTTTTTTATCCACAAAATTGGAATAATTTAGTTGCCATTTTTAGAGCAACTTCGTTAAATTTATAAAAAAAAAATAATAATAATATCTCGAAATTTAAATCATTTTTTTAAATTCTGAGAGTTTATGACATCCTCTGCGAAATACAAACAGGCGGTCAGATTTTAATATAATAGATTCGTAATTATTTTTATTTTCCTAATAATCATGGTGTGGTTTTTGGCAAAAAACTCTCATCTGTATGTAACTGATACTCATGCATAATAATCGCTAGCTAAAAAAAAAAAGCTAAAAACAAATATTTAAATTTTTCGTTTTAAATATGACGTGAAACTCATCTAATTTCTAAACTTACCGATTCTTGTATTATTAATTTAATGAATTGATTCACGCTCCTTCTAAAACACATTTGAAAATTCCTATTTTATTTCAAATATGACGTCACTTTTACCTCAGAGAAATCTCTTTTAAATGGCGCATTTCTTGTTAATTTTCTTTTTCTGGCAATCAGGACGTAAATTTTAGCGGAAAACTCACATTTGTGTGTAACTGGTATTCAAGCTAATTATTAATCAGTGTCGATAAAAAATATTTCAGTTTTTCATCTTAAATATTACATCCATTATCTATTTACTTTCATTATACATTGATATTCATGCTCCTTGTATTATTACGAATATTAGAAAATACATGTTTTATTTATGACGTCATATTTGTCCAATCCGAGGAGGATCCTTTTCATAGTTCCATGGTCCAAGCGAAATCTATTTTTTAATAATATAATTATTGTTGCACTTTTCCTTCTAATTATAACGCAGTTTTTGACAGAAAAATATCTTTTTATTTTAACCGATATTCATACTTCATGTATAATAAAAAATACTCCATATTTTTGTTTCAAATATCACGGAAATTCATCTTCTTTTGAATTTTTTTAATTTTCAGTTTTCACGTGAAAATCGTTCAATTGAAAATTAGTTGTTGGGGAAAAATTATTTTTCCGTGTTTTTATTTTTGTGGCAACGATCAAAGTCCTAGCAACGATAAAGTAAAATGGTTAAATTGTATGGAAAAATGTCCCTTTATTCTCTATGAAAATAATGAAATTTTTAATTATTAAAGAAAATATTTGAATAAAATAAACAAAAACCAGCCTATGTTAATTTGAGGATTATAATCAACCTATATGCAAAAATACAGGATCATTAAATGCTCCATTTTGACACTGGCTTCAGCCTAACATTTGCACACAATGAGATTTATAATATTATTAGGATAACTATTTTGTTTCATCAGTGTGCTTTCATTAAATTCTGGTTCTAAATACAATCATCAAACAATTACCTGTTACTTTTTGTTGGGTGTCCATTACTGGAACAGAGAATGCATTGTTGGAATTGATTTATTTCTGTTATTTACAATTAAATTCTGATTTACATTGGGATGTGTGACTATGAGAATGAATAAATATTGTTGATAGATTAATATAATATAAATAAAACTAGAATGTAATTATTGTAACTATTAATTAAAAATATTTTTAAAGAAATTCCGGTACTTTTCGGTTAGCCGGGCGCCAGTGATATATATACATGTATATATACACACATACATATATATACATATATCTACATATACATATATGTACATACACATATATATATACATTTATGTATATATAAATATATACATATGTATTTATATATGTATATATATCACTGGCGCCCGGCTAACCGAAAAGTACCGAAATTCCTTTAGGGGTGTCCATTACTGGTATATCTACCATAGCTGTTTTTTGTTAGTTAAGCCTAACTGTCTAATTCTTTTATCTTATTTGGTCTTATTTTTCAAAAATATATATAAATTTTACATTATTTTAAAGAAAAAAAAATAGAAAATTTATTCAGAATAAGAGTTGCAAGCAATATGATGGACTAAAACTCACCTGTTATTTGAATTATCCAAAGTTTCTTACTATCATAACCAAATGACATCAAAAAATTTCAAAATGGCTTCTAAGCATAACAGTACAGCAGTAAATATTTTACTCTTGAAAAAATAACTGGCACACAAAACTGCTAAAAGTGAATAAAATTATCATTTGTATTAATCCCTTTTTGAATTATTAAACCTAATATAAATTAATAACTAAATGCCTCTGTTTTGAATACCAACAATAGCTTGCTTTTAAGCTGGGTCATTCCAAAAATAAAGCACCCTTTTGGGGTCTGACACTTTGTAAGGTTATATTTCCCACAATTTTGTTCCAAAATTAAATTCAAATACTTGAAAAGATATTTCAGAAATATTTTTCTTTAATGCAATTCTGAAATTTTAGATAAATTGCATTTATTAATTTTTAAATAGCTTTACTTAAAATTGTATCCTATAAAAAGCCTTGTCCCACGAGCAATTTTTTATTTTCAAACCATCATTTTTCACCATATATATTTTAAAAGGTATGTCTGATTATATTTTTGAAGTCTCTGTAGTCTTATTATTATATCTACATACTTTAAATATATATTTTTAGATATGTTTTCATTTTATAAGGAAAATTCTTGTGTCCCCTAATATTTGTCCCCTGTGTTACTTCTACTTTGTTCTTAATATTATAACAAGAATTTGTAACCTAAATGTTGTTAACAACAGTCAGTCATGCTCTTTTAGAGCTATCATTTATCTTAAGTATTCATTATTTCATATGTTAAATTTTGAAAAATATTATCTGAACTAAAGTGATTTTTGAAGGTAGGTGTGTTTTTTATGTGTCCCCTGTGTTACCATCAATTTACATTAATAATATATATATTTTTTAATTAATTTCGGTATAAATTGTACATCTCAGTTAAAAGAAAACATTCATATGACTTTGGCATTGTTTCTATAAAAATATAATTATAAAGATAATATTTTATTTCATTTTGTCCCCCGTGTTACTAGTCCCCTGTGTTACCATGATGTTGGTAACGCAAGAGACAATGAGGTAAAACAGGGGCTTAATTTATTTTTTTAGGCAATTGTGTGGCTAAAACTTACATATAAAGTTTTGTGTGTTATTTTAACTAAAAAAATATGCATATTGTATTATTATTAAAGTTAGTTTTTTCTAAGAAGGTGGAAAATATCATCATGCTTCTTTTACTGCAAACAACCAATTTTGTGTTGTAGCTGCTCTCTCAGTTCACATTAGAAAATATGAGAAATAAATTTCTAATTAATATATAAGCACATTTCTATGATTTTTGCATTCTTAGTACTGAACATGTGTGCACTTTGTTACTTTGGTGTCCCCTGTGTTACCGTATGTCCCCTGTGTTACTGACATTTTTTTTGTTTTAACAAAAAGAAAAAACTTTCGTAAGATTCAGAGGATTAAATATGCAATGACTAATATGTATAAATAAGTTTGACTAAAATTTTTATTATATTGCTATGCTTTTTACCTAATTATGTAAAGTTTTATATTGTGAGAATACTAAAAAGGTAACACAGGGGACATAATATGTCCATTTTGTGAGAAAATATATTCATAAACAAAAAATTATGTGGCAGTGAGAAAGAACATTCATATCAAAATGTTAAAATTGTAAAAATACTTTTTTACTTTCATAAGACAAAATGGGGAGATTATTTAAAATATGGTAACACAGGAGACACTTTTCATTCAATGTGCCTACATTTCTAAGTGTAGTAAATAATATTTTTAAAAAAAGTGTGCTGCTGATATTCAATTTCTATTTTTGAAGGTGTATACAATCCTCTCAAAGATTTTTTTACTTCATTTTTTGTGAAAAAAAATTTGAATTTTTTTTTTTCAAAAGGGACGTTTATTTTTAGAATGACCCAGCTAGCACATTTATCAAATGTTCACCCTTTATCACATTATTTTACTTCATCTGAGTTTCTGGTCAGTGTACTGAATGAAGAACTGGCACATTTTTTTTTTTTTTTTATATATAGTGTGTGTGATAAGTTGTAAGATAATTATTTCTCACTTTACATATGGGTTGTGGAGCAATCTTATGATTTACTCATTAATATATATATATTATGAAATTTTAATTTAATAAACAATATTTTAGAGAGATCCTGGAATGGTTATCTACTTCATATCTAGTATATTGTTATTAAATGGAAGTTTTATAATATATTTCTGTTTCAAACTTTTTTTCAACCAAACTTTTATTTATTTATTTATTTTTTTAGTTTCAATTTTGTTGTTGTTAATTTATGCCCATTGGAGGATGTACACATCAGACCAGGTCCTGAAGTCATTGAATTCACCCAGATGTGCAGCTTCAATTTGACGAGACACCATGTGGGCAGCAGTCTGACCTAGCGTGACACTTGTCTTTCCCTCCAACTGAGAGTACTCTTCGCACCACAGATTTTGCATGCCAGTATGTGGCATTGCCAGGAGCCATCGTCTAAAGTATTAACCACAGCTGATGCTGCTTAACTCTTGTGTTTTGATGGGAACAGCCACTGTACAGCATTGTGACATGTTGAATAAATATTGCCTGCTGTGTATTAGTCTATTTGAATTTTATACGCAAGCAATATTTTTTCGACTACTGGAGAAATGTGCACTATGAAGACAATGAAAAAGAAGAAAGCTCTGTTCAGCAACTCATCTAGCAGGGAGAAACCTTTGCCAAAAGTATGTGTTTATTGCTTATGTATGATTTACCACACTTTTATTAATATTGCTTAAGATTTTTATTGAACTTAATAAAAAATTGTAGCACAACCCAGGGGGGACCTGTTGCCCATTCTTATTTCTGGCCCAAGTAGAATGTAAATACATATATTTTATCATATGTGAGATATACATTTATTTATTTCATCAATTTTAAACCCTAAATAAAAGTATGCTCGATATAAACTTTTTTAATTAACTTTTCAGCAATTTCAGTTTTAATTTTACAATTATGATAGTTCTTACACTATATACAGTGGATTTCTTAAAATTCGCACATTGTTGCAGATGTAAAGATTGAAACTTGCCTTCATTATAATTTTAAGTGCATTATTACATTCAAATTACTGTTTTAAAAAATATAACCAAAACAGTGACCAGAAATCTCTGTAAACTCTGGACCTGAATTGCATGTATTTGAGGGAGTGTACTGTATTCACATATGGCATGGAATTTAAAATTCAATTTTTACTATGATTTTCTTCTAACTTGTCACTTTTTTACTATTATTAAATATCTTGCATTTGTGAAAGCGTAACTATTGTACAAAAAAAAGTACATGTGCTTACTCTTAGTGTGTCCACTGAAAGGTAAATTTGTGGGGGTTTTTTCTAAAAAATGTTTAGGAAGACACTCAGTGTGACACAAGAAAATCACCATTTTTGCAGTCTGTCTTTGAGTGATTTCTATCCAGAATATTTACAAATTATCAAAAAATGTATTAAAATTTAACAAAATTTTTAATATGAATTTTCCTTGTTAAAGATAGCTGTGACCAAGATTATTGCCAAGTTTTATGGCGTTATAATCATTTTAGATGTAGATGTTTGGTATATTTTGGACATTCATATTATATATATATATAATGTATACAGAGTGTCCCTGAATTCATGGGCCAAACTGTAAGGGGTGATAGAACATGCCTGGACAGGTTCAAAACACTATACAATCAGGGCTGTAGCTAGAAGTAAACAATAGGGGGTGCTCAAGAAAATGTAGGGGGGGTCTCATACTATTTCTCTCTCTCTCTGACATATGCATGCACAAACACAGATATATATGATCAAAGTATTATATAGAAAGGTAAATTAGTCTATATCCATATTGTAGGCACTATATTTCTTATTAAATTGTTTATAACTATATTTGATGCTAAGAAAAATAAAGGCTGCAGACAGGGATGTAATGGAGGGTATACGGTGGATATGCAGTATACCTTTTGGATTATTTTAAGGAATACCGTATACTCCCTTCTCAAAAACACTATAGCATATACTTTTTAGGGTATACCCTCTACCTAAGGCGTATGTCCTCTGGTTTTTTTACTACTACATCACTGGCTGCAGAATGAACATTTTCAGCGTATAATTATACTAGTGAAATAATAAGTGATGATGTCAATAAGTAAATAAAAAGCTGACAGTTCACCTGTTTCAAAAGAGTTACAACCTTTAATTTTATTCTGACTATTCCCTGCCCTTAAGGATTCTAAAGTTATGTTTTTATATGATAAAAAACATTAGAACAATCAAGAGTATATTTTGCATTTTAAAATTATTTTTGTGTCTAGTCAAAAGCTAAAACCACTTGTATTTAAATTGGCTATAACTCATTAGAATAACTTTGTTTTATGCTAATAATGGAAAATGCTACAAAATGAAAAGTTTCAGTATATAACTAATGCAAAAGTGAATGTTTGCATCAGCAAAAGATTGCTAATCCTGAGTATGTGCAGATAGGATGCGCACATATTGAAGCACTTATTTGCAGTTTTTAAACAAATGCTGCAATTTAGTATTAATGCAAAACTGTGAAAAGCCCCCAAAACTAAGTTCAATTTTTGAAGATAGTTTCATTTGGATTTTTGAAACAAAATTTCATTTGGTGGCCTTGGCAACTTTCCCACTGACACGGCTCACTGAAACCATAATTTTGCATCAGGCGAAAAAAAGGACTTTTTAAAAATGAAAGGTTTATGAAACTTTAAAACATACATATATGTCAAATACTCTCGGTCGAGCATTTTAATTAAATTTTGTAATAGATTAATTTTGTAATTCAAAAGAACGTTAACTATTTTAATTTTAAGGAATTCTTTCTTATTCCATTATTTCCCATGTAAATTTGCATTTAAAAGTAATTATTACTAGTAGAATGCACATTTATGAAAATATATGTATTTTCTAAAGTACAATATATTATGCTTTAAGATTGTACTCAAGTTCAAAGTGACAACTTTCTGACTCATACCCAGTCTTTTTTTTTTCAGTGCAGTGTGCACAGCTAACAATTCATGGATGTTTTGACAGAGCTTTAACATGATGCAGGGTTCCCAGCGACATGGAAAGTCATTGAAAATCTGGAAAGTCAGGGAATTTCAAAGTAGTCAGGGAAAGTCATGGAAATTAAAAAATATATAGGAAAAGTCAGGGAATTTACAAATATTTCCTAAAAAGTCATGGAAAGGTCTGGGGAAAAAAAATTTGAATTTGAAAACCTTTTTCTTTCAGAAAATTGTTACTATATTTCTCGCTACATGGCACCTGTGAAAAATCTCTAGGCTCTTGTCGATTTCAAGATCGAGAAATTCCTTCAAATGCAATGCAGATAATTTTAATAGAAATTTGAATAAAAATTTGCTCTAATGATCAGATTTTGACGAAATTGAAATGGGACCACTTGGGAATCTTACTCTTTTAAACAAAAGAAAAATTATCAAAATCTATGCACATTTACGAGAGTTATGTGTGAACAACACCAAAACATACATACGGGTCAAATTGATAACCTCCTTTTTTTACGTCTGTTAAAAAACCATAAATATGGACAAAAGTTTTCTACATTTTTTAGACTTTTTCATGACATTTCACGTTCTAGGCTTTGTTGTATGGCATTCATTTGAAAACTGGCAAAGATGTCTTTTGCATTATAGTATTTTATAGAATTTCATTTTGCAATTTTCTTGAAAGGTGCTTGAATTTTCTCCTGGAAAGAGAGTATGAACCCTGTTTTTTAGGTTGCTTGTTATTTTGTGTTATTTAAAGCAGATTGTGTGTATGCCCGTTTGGTCATGGAATGTTTTTGGATTGGGTCAGGGAAATTGCCAGACATGTTTTGCTGGGAACCCTGTGATGTGAAAAATGATAGTGTAAATGAAGATGACCACGATCCTGAAAACCTTGAAGACAGCAATGTAATTCAAACATATCAAGACGCCTTATCAAAGAAATTATACTGATAATAACAGACTTACAATGTCTTACTGAAGAATGCATGTAAACCAAAAGAAAAAACAACTATCAATAAAAGATTACTTTTTAATTCTATAAACTACTATGTGAAATATGTAATTGTATTTGTTAAATAAATGATTTTCATTAAATTTCAGATTTGAAATAATTTTGTATTGGTAATATTTATTTTTGTGTTTAAGTGTTTTTTGAAATTATTTGAAATAACAAATTTAATAACAAGTCTAATTTAAAAAAAATTTCCTTTTAAAAAATGGTACTGAAAGGTTACAAGTGTAAAAAAATATACGATTTACTCTTTTTTGGTGCGGGGGAGGGGGCTGTTTGCATAAGGCGGAATATTGTCTACCATGGAAAATTTTCTCGGTCCCAATCGATTCTGCCTTAGACAGAGTTTACTGTATTTAGTTGACTTATGTAAATGTTAATACAGTATGGAATTGTTTATCCAGAAACCAGATTCAGATTAATCTTTGATCTTGATTGAATCTGATTCTTAATCTGTGCAATCAAAGAATTAATTTGAAATCAGAGACAATGACACAGCCACATGTATTTTAAAATCTGATCAAATGGATGTTGCTTTAATGCCTAACCAGTTATCTGAACTACAGCTGACCCCAACCATTCTGGATAAATGGTTCTATACTGTATTTAATATATTTGTGGTGACAAAAAATATAAAAGGTTAATTTTCTTAAGGTTTATGAGTTGTATTACAATTTAATAAATAATATTTTAAGATTCAGAGTTATAAAAATTAAGTGCTAAAACTTGAATGAACTTCTCAGGAAAAAAAATGGCCAAACCTCTAAATAATAAAATTTTACATTGCATTCTGTTTTAAAATTAATTTTCTGAAGGTTTATATGGTGTATTAAAATTGAATAGATAATATTTTAAGATTCAGAGTTTATAAAAATTAGATACTAAAACTTGAATGAACTTCTCCTGAACAAAAATGGCCGAACCAATAACTAATAAAATTTTACATTGCATTTATACCCCACTCCACCACCACAAAAAAAAAAAAAAATCTCGTCTCTTTCCATTTCAAGGTGTTTTTCCATCCTAGGTGACAACTTAAAAATGCCGTCTCATTTTTTTTATCCAGATTCGGCTGTAGAAACTGCAAGATCAGGCAGCTGCCCAGAACATGAAAAACTAACAGGTGGAAAATTCACAAAATAAAAACATAATAGTTGTTGTTTTGTTGTGAAGTCGCACATAATTTTGAAAATTAGCGTTAGACTCAGGAAAATATCGAGACATATCAGTCTATGGATAGGAAGAGCCAGTGTTGAATTCAGACATTTTTTTCTGGGAGGGATTTCTGTGGCTCTGGGGGGGGGGGGGGGAATTGCACTTTTTAACCATTAAAAGCATAAAATCTTAAATCATCCAGAGGGGACATTTCAATGCTCCAGGGTGAATGTCCCCCAGGCCACCCCCTGAATTCAACACTGGGAAGAGCATTATAATTGACAGTTCCATGAAACTGATGTGGATATTACACAAAGATATTTTATTTTGCTGTAATGGAATTCATTGTTATGCCCACAGTATATGTTGGTCTTTGAGTTCTTACGACAATGAGACTCAAATCACTGATTTTAAATGCTTCAATTCTAATTCTAATAATTTGTAATACTACTACAATTACAGTATCATTTGGGAAAATGAAATATTTCTACAATGGAATGTTGTCTTAAATGAAACAATTACATGGTACTAACAGAAAGAACTCCAACAATTATACATGCTAAGACCGAAACCAGTTGGCAGGTTTTTGACAGTTTAAACTGTTATGTCAAAAACTTCAATTATACCTGCTAAAACTGAAACCTGTATAAAGCATAATTTTTTCCTATTCCTTTCGATTCAGTTTTCACAGGTTTTAATGAATAAATATTTGACAATTTGTATTTTATTATTACATATTTTTAATTTTAAATTAGTCATCTATTAGAAACGTAGTAAAATTCTCTTTGTAAATGTACTTTGCGGAGGAAGGTTTGGAAGGAAGGAGAAAAATCCATGTTTGCCCCATGTGAAAAAAAAAAAAAACTAGTTTCGGCCCTGCGTGAATGGCAAAAACTATATATATGATAGAATCCTGAATTAGCAATAAAGGAAGTATTAAGTAATTATACTGCAATCATAAGCATAAAATTATACACGCAAGTTTTGGTACTTTTATGTTAGCCTACACAAATTTCACCAACAGCAGCTACTATTTTTTGCATATGAAAATATTAAATTTGAAACAATGATTTGGTGTTGAAATAAAATGTTTTTATTTGTGGTATTTTCTATTTTTTTGTGTTTTTTAAATTAAATGAGTGAAAAGTTCATATTTTATATGAAATAAATAAAATACAAATGATAGTGATGGGAACAATATTTAGTTATTTATTATCTGTGCCTGGCTAACATAAAAGTACCAAAGTTTCTTTTAAAAAGAGGTAACATGCAACATACAAAACATATTTTAAAACAATTTTATTTGTCATCTAAATAGAATTATATATTAGAGTCATTTTGAAATGAACTACCACTTTATGATTACTGTTACACAGATAATTTGGTTTAAATGCAACAAATGGTTGTATTATTGCTTTCTTGAAGGTTAACACTCAGAAAGAAAGTTGATCTTTTATGAGTTTCTCAATGTTTCAGTGGTGGGGGGGGGGGGGGGGGTTAATAACTGGTGATTTTGATTGAGGTTACTTTTAAAAACTGAATGTTTTTTAAAAATAATTTTGACCAAGAAAAATGTCATTCTAAGGAAGATAATGTTAGGCCTAATGATCCTATAGTCAAAAGTATCTAATTAACATAATTATAATTGGATAAATAAGTAATTAAATATATAGCTAATACTCATGAAAGGTAATAAAAATACTTACTATTTTATAGGAACTTTTCAATAAATATAAATTAAGGTAGTAATTTTGTTTTCATTAACACTACTACTATTTTGCCACACTTTGTTTACATTAAGTAAAGAACATCAATAAAGCTTCCTCTAGCTTTATTTTCAATTACAGATACAAAAGGTTTTGTAAAATAATTATAATACTCATGAGATGTCTAAAGGTAAAGACTATAGAAAAGACATTAATATTAATTTTTAAACTATTATATAAATATATATTAGAAGAAATATTTGTATTTTTATATATTTAAACTAGTCAAAAAGATTTATAAAAAACTTTGGTAAATCGATGTTTTAATTTTAAATTTCTGTAATTTGCTAACTACAGTAATCTAACACTCAAATACTTAAATGCATTTATATGCATTTAAGTATTTGAGTGTTAGATTACTGTAGTTAGCAAATTACACGTAAAACGTAAATTAATACATTTTATTATACATAGCGTGATATATTGTGTTATGTTATGACCATATCAAACCATGAACCATATTATCATGTAATTATGTTATGTTATAACCATATCAAAGGATATATATAGGGTAGTTGTGCCAGTAATGGACCCCATTCCAGTAATGGGCCATTTTCAAAGTTTTGGATTTATAAAAAAATAACCAATAAAAATTTAGCCTTTTATATATTTTTTCATAATTCCTGTCCTCCTTGCTTGTTTTATATTCTAGGTTATTGTTGACACTCTTAATCAAACCAATGAGGAAGCAGAAAATAATGTTTCACAGTTCCACAGATTTTCTGTGAAAATCTTAATGAACATGCTAAGAGCTAGCTTCACTTAAACAATTCATATATTTTTTATTTTCTTGAAAAAATTGCATGTTTTCGTTTAGACAATAATAGAAAACTTTGAATTTTACATACCAATGGCAATTTATAAAATTTCATTTATTTTTCAGGTTTTACGAGCATGGTCCATTATTGGAATGCTTAATAAGTCAATTTCTAGTAATGGACACCCCATGTGGACATATTGAAAAAGCGAATTCAGTAATGTCCGTAGTGCATATTTTTTTTTTTATTTAAGTGAAAAGCTAAGTAATCAAATATAATTTTTTAATTTCATTTACCAGAATGTAATAATATATTTTTTTATATAAATAGCTGTTTTTATCAATTTCACGTAATTAATAATTATTTTTAAGATTGTTATCAAATTATTTTTTTGTAAGCCGTACCTTGCATATTTTATAATGCGGCAATCAACACCCATCATTAAGCAGAGAATAATCTTTAAGTGCATGGGAAAATGAGGGGCTCATGGGATTCAAACTCGCCCCATTTAAAAAAGGACAATTTTTTAAATCGCACAAGTTCTTAAAAATCTATTATTTTTTGTTTTAAATGTTTCATTATTCATCTCTGACAAAAGAACTACATACATAAAAAATCACTATAATATTAAATTTAAAGCAGCAATGAAAGTAGTAAATCTACAGATCAAGGGGCTCAAATGTCAGTTCTGATATTTTATTTTGAAATAATTTTATTTAGTATATAAAAAACATTCAACCTACACTTTCATTTATTTGATATATTTTATACAAATTGCTAAAAGTAATATATAAAGCAGTTTTAGGAAGTTTAACTGTTAAGAATAAAAATAAATATGATTCCATGTACTGGTACACCAAGACACTTATTTTTATTTTTTTTTTAAACTAACCCTTCTAAACTCCCCTCCTCAATGACTTAATAATTTGATAAATATAATTCTTTAAAATTTAGTATTTTAAACCTTCTATCTAAAATAATTAAAATATTGATCTTTTGATAATGAGAATAATTAATTTAAACAGTGAATCAGTCTCATAAATATTTTATTAATTATTGATATCCTAATTGTTAAATTTATTTGAAAATGACTATTTTATTTCATTAATATGCTTTCATTAAATTTTGGTTTTAAATACAATCATAAAATCAATTATCTATTATTTTTTGTGGGGTGTCCATTACTGGAATTTTGGGTGTTTTGATATATTTCTGTTATTTACAATTAAATTTTGATTCACATTGGGAAATGAGACTATGAGATTGATTAAATAATGTTGATAGATTAATATAATATTAAAAAAAGTGGGATATAATAATTATAACTATTAATTAAAAAATAATTTTTAAAAAAATTTCTTAAGGGTGTCCATTACTGGCACATCTATCCTATATAATATATTTTAATGGAATATGTGTTCAAAGTATAAAGCATTAAACAGGCAGTTATTTTGAAAATCTCCCATTAATAAAATAGATTGAAACCACTTTTATTTTTTGAATGGATACCAGCATTGCAACTTTAAATGTAAAAAGATATGTTATATAACTGTTTAATGTTATTATAATATGCACAAACACATTAGAAATAATACACAGGTGCTCAGAGTTATTCATAAGAAATAAATATAAATAGACAGAAAAAACTCAGTGCTTACCAAACCTGAAATTGCTTTATTGCTCTCTGACTGTTTTTTTTTTTAAATGTGATATTAATCCATTAGTAAAATTTCTGGCTAGCAAGTGCACACTTTCAAAGCAGAAGAAGAAATTAAACTTCTACTTTCAAAAGTGACACCAGCTGGCCAATTAATTCAAAAATTGAATTAAAAGAAAAGAAAATGTCCATATTTCCCTTTATAATGGATAAGTCTTAGAAAATAATCACTCCAATTCGCGAAACACACGGCAGCTACACAACTGAAATAACTGTAAACTAAACGATGACTCTTCTTCTATTTAACTTATGATATTAAGCATTTTTCTTTAATAGCGCAACGAAATTATCAAAATAATCAAAAACAGAGCGGAAATCTATTTTTAAAATATCCATATCGTCACATGCAGCTCAATCTCTGTACAGTAAATATATAAACAAAACAGCGTCAAAACTGTATACACTTTGTAGCATTGTTATGGGCAAATGCGCCAAATCCTTTGGCGAAATATTTTTCGCCAAGGAAGTGCTGAAAGTGTATACACTTTGGAGTATCGCGGAATGGGAGAATACGGCCGATGTTCGCGAAGCGATCATACGTGCGGTGCGGCATTAACTAATTTCGTGTATTTTTGGGGATTCCGATACGACGAGGTTGCTGTATCCAGTGATGTTGTTTTTTTTCGGTTTCATGTTCGCGAAGCGATCATACGTGCGGTACAGTGATCGCGGCATTAACTAATTTCATGTATTTTTTGGGATTCCGGTGCGAAGAAGTTGCTGTATCCAGTGATGTTTTTTTTCGGTTTCATGTTCGCGAAGCGATCATACGTGCGGCGTGTACAGTGATCTCGGAATTAACGAATTTCGTGTATTTCTTGGGATTCTGATACGACGAGTTTGCTGTATCCAGTGATGTTTTTTTTTTCGGTTTTGTGTTCGCGAAGCGATCATACGTGCAGTACAGTGATCGCGGCATTAACGAATTTCGTGTATTTTCGTTTTTTCAACTTCACATTAATCGTTAACTTTTACGTAATATCGATGAAATGTGTATAAAATGTTGTTTTTTATTGCTCATATCATCTTTTTTATATCTATCTTTTTAAATTTGTCAAATAAAATATTTTATTTCACTCATAAATGCAGTATCTAAAAAAATCAACTGTGTATGGTATAATTTAATAATTCTGTATTTAAATTATCATTCTTTTGTCCAAATTGTTTTGAACGAATAAAATTTTACATTCGTTACATTGTTACTCTCGTATAAATGCAATATATTTTTCAGTGACGTTTTTATCGCTAAATTCATTACTTTTCCTATGTGTAACTATTTAAAAATTAAGAATGGCAACATTTTACCACTTGCTTATTGTGGGTTACAATATGATAAATGTAAGTAAACAATTTAGAAATCGCCAATGTGGCATCATTTTTAAAAAGCGCCAAATGGTGGCTTGAAATAGGACTATGCCGAATGCACCATTGTTATATAATGGCCTGAATCAATGAACTTTCCTTTATGCAAAATAGCAGATTTTGTTTAAAGGTTATATTATTTATTAAAACCTTTTGGTTTGAAAATCCTGTTATAGGGCACGTAATTTAAAAAGTTCTATTCGGACCCATAGAGACATTTGTTGAAGAAAATCTGGCTAGTTGCACAAACAAATATTTTCCACAAGAATTTAATCGAGTTTGACACATTTTAGTTCTGTTTTTGCAATGAACACAGGCAATGTTTTCAGTCTGCCATCGTGTTAGGAGATCATTGAAATCAACTGCATCTTCCCTATTATTAAAGTCATGTGGAAATCTCACAATAAATGCATTAAATGGTTCTGTACTAATACATATATCTCGATAACTTGGGCAATTACCACATTTCTTCCAAAGATCTTGCTTCAGTTGAAAAAGATCTATGGCATTGACTTTTTGTTTTGACAAATTTTCCAGTAGGTAATCAAGAAATTCTAACGGGTCTTGATCAGTACCATCATGAAACTTTACATGAAGTGTTTTTCTGACTTCAAGTGTATCTACGGTTTCAATCTGCGGATTTTGCGTGAATATTTGTTTCAAAGCTTTTGTTGTAGGACCAGGATCAATAACTCTTTCCTGAATTTTTTTAACTAATTCTGGGATACAGAAGAGAGTTTGCAACATAGCATTTGCGTAACACAAACGATCTGTATTTGTAAAGCCTTTAAAGACAAAGTAATTTAAATCCGTAATATGGTTTTTATTATTTTTTTTCACTAACAATTACTGATATGTCAGATGAAACAACCATTTTACTCTCAGGGTATTTTCTGGAACATACAGCTAATTGTGGCAAATCAGATCTGTATTCCTTTCTAAGACGATTATATTCCTTAATAGCATTTGGTGAGGCATAAAATTTACTTGCATCAAATTTAAGAAGATGTAAACCTTCTAAACTTGTGACTCTGGATAAAGCAACATAAGACATGCCACTTTCAAAAATGTTAGGACCCAAGTTAATCATTACACAATTCAGGCTCATTCCTTGACTTAATTTCACGATTTCCTCGATAATATCGTGAATATTTATTTGATGTATCACTTAACGGTTCAGACAGAGATACTCTCTGTATAGGGTTAGGATGCTCTTCAACTGGGCCGTTTAAATCAATGAAATGCCGAGAGCAAACATACCAGTCTCTAGTCACCGTTTCTGTATTTGTTATACCACAAGCAGAAAGCCATTCGTTACATTTACTCAAGTTTTTCTGTGGTTTAGGAAAAGGGAAAAACAAAACTCCCAGCATATAGTCTTTGTAAAAGTATCGTGCATAACTCTTGCAACCAGAAAATTTGCATTTTTTCACCATGTTGAATTTTAGTAATCATCGATTAAGAGAGAAATTTAAAAACGCATTTCGTAACATCACAGGATCACTAGATAAGTAAATATCGAACATTCATCCAATTTTGATAAAGACAGTAACATCTAAATTAAAGTCCAAATACTGCTTAAAGTGATAAAAACATAACACGGAATATTTAAAATACCTTTTTAATGTAGATCGTTCACAACTATTGGTGACATCTTCGGATCTTAAAGATAAATACAATATTCTCGCATATTTTTGAAATAGTAAACATATACCACGAGATCGCATGTCCAAGGCTAGCAGGTGCTTAAATTGGCCAAAACTGGGAAACGTGAAAAATTATTATTTGTTTTTATTTTTATTGCTTCTTCAATCTATCGATCATCGCGTGCCAATTTTTAGCTAATTATTTTAAATATTCCGTATTATGTTTTCATCACTTTAAGCAGTATTTGGACTTTAATTTAAAGACTCCACGTTTACTACATTTAGAGTTTTTTGATTGGAGGATTTATTTTTTTACAGAATTAGGTGTTTTGAAGAAAATTTGTGGAAGCGCGTACAAAAAGTCGGAAAAACTCTAGTAAATTAACTCGTTCAATGGGATTTCCTGTGTTAAATTAACATTAGGATGTCACACTGGAAATAAATAAGCCTTGCGCTACCGCGCAAGGCTTAATACATATTAGATTATCTTATGTCAGCTTGCATATTATAATAAGTATGATGTGGTCCTCTACCTGGTTAATTTTTGTCTTTTTTCGTCGAATTTTCAAGGAAAACAATTCTTAAATTCGTCGACCTCCCACTTATCATCTTATGAAAATAAATGATTGATAATTCAAGATATAGTGGTCCAGTTGAAGTGGATATAGCCAAACTAATATTGGCATATCATGTTAAAATTATCACAATTTGTAATAGTCAAATAGAAGCAAGATTATTGATAAGTATAATTTTTTTTTGTTCTCATTTGATGTTACATAGAATTGATATATATTTTTTACGAGTTAAATTTGTTTCCGAATAAAGCAAATTGGTGTATTATATATAAAAAATATATTTTACTTAACCTTTTATTGTTATTCAGTGAACATAAAAATATATCTATTTTCGTCAAAAGAAAAATAAACTGTTCCTATAGTTAATTAAGTCTCCCTTTTTTTTAATGTAATTTTGTTGTTATTTTGTGGATAAAAATTAAAAAATATATTAATCATCTAAGTTATTTTTTGAGCATAGAATCCTCTGAAGAAACAAAAATAGAAAATATATTCTGTGTGCTCAAATAATTAAAGATATATGTTCTTAAAAAAAATAAAGAACAGATACCTGGGTATACTAGAACATTATAAATTATAATGCAGCTCACACTTTATTCTTTGAACCAAAAAAAAAAAAGAATTTAATTAAATCACAACACTTGGTGCCTTGGCCACGTTCTTTAGAGGATTTATTATTATTATTATTTGTGTGCAAATACTGAAGATTTTTTTTTTTTTAAATGAAAACGAAAGTTATTCTCATTGATGATGGAACATGGATTATTTTCCATTTCAAGATCATTTTACGTTTTTTTTTTTTTTTTGTGCCTGGCTTCTTAATAGAAAAATGTTCTTCCAATATTTTTTTTTAGAGAAAATTTGTTTATTTAGGCTGTGCTCTTGAATATAGTTGTGTTCTTAATAAATATACATATATGAAGTAGAACCGGTATTAATCTAAGTTTAAAAATAAAAGAAAAATTCTGAGTGTTTTATCTATATTTCTGTTTTAATTCACAAACTTTTTGCAACATGTCGAAATCCAAGAACACTATTAGTCTGAATATTCAACCATTTGATGGTAATCCATCTACTGTCGAATTTTTTTTCGACCAGCTTGAAGACATTCAACAGCTAAACAATTATAGCGAAAAAAGAAATGCTAGCACTGTTTAAAACGAAACTCCTTGGCCCTGCTCTTCATTTTTATTTAGATTCACAATTTAATACTCAAACTAAAAAATTAGCAGACATAAAAACTGAATTTATCCAGTTTTTCGCTTCAAAGGAGAACAAAAATTTGGCCTTTCGTTCATTAGATAAGATGAAATTGGAACATAATGAATCAGTTAGAAATTTCTCATACCGATTAAACAAGAATCTAAAGTTAGCTCATCCAACAGTTGATGATGCTTCGCTCCAAATTTTGAAATTCACATATTTTATGAATGCTTTACCCAAAAATATTCACGTAAAATTATTAGAGGAAGGTATTTCTGACTTTACTAATGCTCTTTCAAGAGCTGAACAATTACAAAATATTTACAACTTCACTGAATCACCAACCACCCCTGCTCCTGTCACTTTACCTGTATATAATATGGAACATTCAAATAATTCGTTCCCTAATCCCGGTGCATCTGATTATAAACATTCTGAAACTAAAAATAAACGAAAGTCATTTTGTGATAGAAATTTCTCTTCCTATGGCAAACATCATCCAAAACAAAATGTTAACCAAATTACGTTTAAAAAACCATTCTATAAAAGAAATCTTCGTAATTCATTTCGTCATAGGACTGTAAATCAATGTGCTTTTTGTGGACGCCAGGGGCACTTAATGAAAACATGCTTTGAATTTAAAAATTTTGTTCAAAATATGAACCAAGCTAACTCTCATAATGGTGTTAACATGCTTCAAAATACTGCTAATGAATACCAAGCTAATCAACAAAATACTCATGAATATAATGATGGATTTTCTAAAGATAAGAGTTTAAACTAATGCAGGAGGCAGATCTATCTGGCACTCTGTCCTCCAATACTTCACATTTGCCAGAAAATACCTCAAAAACTCAATTATATAGAGTTACTTCTCAAGGAATTTTATCTTCTGAGAGTATACTTAAAAAGGACCAATGTTTACCAAAAAATGGTATGCTCAAAGATGCAGAATCACAGACTATTTTTCAAAATGAAAATATTTATGATTATATTACGAATTCTGGCAATTGTTCTCAAGTCGATAACGCAAATACTTTAGTTGCGGAATCCCAAAATGATAGTGATGCCATTGAAAACTATGTAATTTATAGCACATTTAATTACAATGACTCTCTTCCTTGTATTACCTTAAATGTACAACATCATAATGTTATTTCTTTGTTAGACACTGGGTCTATTATTTCTTTAATTGATCAACAACATTTCAATATGTTAAAACCCACTATAAAATATAAATTTCTCTCTCGAAAAGTATCTATTTCGACCATAAACTCCCAAGTTGAATTTTTTGGATGTATTCGTTTGTCTTTCAAAATAGACAAATTGTTTTTCAATCATGTATTTTATATTACTAACATACGTAATAGAAATTTTGATATCATTTTGGGTTATGATTTTATTTGTAAATCCCATATAGCACACGTGCTTCCCTAGGACATCCCCAGGAAGATTGACATTCATCCTCCAGGCATCCCTGAGGATGCAAAAATTTGTCATCAGGAGGTCCTCAGGAACCGAAAATGTCCGCCTCATAGCATCCCAGGGAGCTCCCCAGGACCTCCTTCAGGTTTCTCCTCAGGTTGTTCTAGGGAAGATTTCAGGAAGTAATACCGGAGGAATTTGGGAGACTTCAGGGTCACTTAATGTGCATAAAAAACAACCGAAGTTATTATTATTCGACGTAATGTAAAAAGTATTTATTTTTTTTTAATTAATAAATACGAACATTATCTTTTAAAAATTTACATAATACACATTACTTTTATTAATCACGCACACAGAATCACATGACAGTTATGATACAGATTTTATGAATAAACTGCCTTACCGCCGACTGGACTTGAACCTGGGTACTTACGCATACGAGAAACACGCTCTAGTGATTACGCTACACGGCCGTTGTACCTGAATCGCTTATACGGTATTCATGTATTTCTTTCTCTTCTTATGAGAGTCAGTAAATAGAAAACATACATATTTTTATGCTTCGTATAGCAGGAATTCTGTAACTTTTATTGCAAATAAAGATGCATACCCTTTGATATATATTCAATACAATATTAAATTGATAACTAGAAAAAAAGCGTATCAATTATTTAATGCTGTTCTCAAACCCAAAGGAACTGTTTTCTGACACATTTTTTAACTCGTTTTTGTTCGGAAATGCATTAAATTGGCAGGTGGTCTTATTTAGAAACTATGTAATACTAGAAAAATGTTTTCCTTTTATTATTATTATTATTATTATTATTATTATTATTATTGTTGTTGTAAACGCAGATCTTTTAGAAAATACTGTGAAAGTCATCGTTTTGACCCGAATTCCCCACGCGGCATCACAAGAAAAGGGAAAAGGGAAGGGGTGTTTTATCATTTGCACCAACATTGCGTTTTATCATTTTAGTTAGGAGCCACATATATCAGGGTCAGGGGTCTATGATAAAGGGGTCAATTAAATAAAAATATTTAAAATTAAATAAATTAAGTAAATTAAATTATAAATTATAAATAATCACAATTAAACAAAATAAGAGAAAAATTGACGTTTTTATGAGCCAAAAATTGAAAGACAAATTCAAAATGCACTTTTTTTAAAAATTAGAAATATTATAATTTTAAATTTAGAATTAGAATAAGCAAAACTCAATTTGATTTCTAATATTGATATTACCATATTACAAGTTGCTAAACGATATATCTATAAAAGCTTTTCTGAGTTTATGCATGCTAGGCTGTTCTCAAATTCAAATTGGCTACTTTATGACATATTTTTTAGTTTATTTTTGTTCGGAAACGCTTGAAATTGGCAGGTGATCTTATTTATAAACTTTGTAATCAAAAGATGTTTTCCATTTTTTTTGGTAAAGACAGAAGATCTTTCAGAAAATACCGTCAAAGTCGGTGTTTTGAGCTGAATTTTCGACGCCGTAGCACGAGAAAGGAGAAAAACGTGTCGTCATGTAACATCAATCACTTATAACCCGATAAGTAATTTATTTATCAAAAAATGGAAAATTCATTTCGATCTCAAATCAATTCAATAGTCAGGCCAGCCAATTTTATGTCTTTGCGTTTAAAAGTAAGTCAAAAGATGTGTCAAAGTTTCACGTTGTTGAGCAGATCATTTGAGAAACACCCTAAGATACATAAATACATCGTTTAATTTTCAATTACCTACATGAAACTGCTGTTTAAAATGACAATAATATTTCTTTAGCTCTTAATTTTTAAAGTATGGGCATTTCTACTCTATATCTGTAACTAGTTAAATATGAAAAAAAGTACTGTTAATAAAATTTGTGTCTGTAACAAAAATATTTTTTTTCTTATTGTAATAAATAAAACTAGTGTACAATTAAATCTCCATTTAGCGATCTTTTGAAATCCTGTGAAAACATTCAATACATAGAAATTTCATTATGCACTATTTTTCATTGAAATATAATTTCATTTTAGCTAACAAAACTAATATTTCAGGAGATTTAAAATGCCTAAATGTACGGATACTTTGACATAAAATTTGAGTTCTTTGTTATGATTGTCAACGAAGTATTGTGTAAAAATTCTAAACAAGGAAATCCTTTAAAAGCAATACTTTTGTCTTTTATAGAACCATTGGTCGACTGCTTTAAAGATTATTTTTCTATTGTACCGACAATTGTTTATTTTAGTTATATCAAAGCTAAATTTGTAATAGCTTACTCCTTATTCTGGGAAGATGAACGTTTCTCTGCTTTCAACCATGGAACTAAGTTCCATGCTTTCAACTACTTTTCTTTGCAAGTATTGCATGCATTCCAGTAAGCATACATATCCATTCTTCATCCATTAAAAGGAATTGGAGGTTGCTCAGTACTATTCATGTTCTTATTATAGTTAAAATTCTACCCTTACCTGACTAAACATATTTGCATTATGGGACTTTTGCAGCTGATTATATAATCGTTCTTGACATCTGGATAGATGTATTTCCTTGCATTTGAGAAACATCCTAAGATACATAACTAATAATAGCCGTATATTAACAGGAGTGAAGAATTTGCACGAAAAATAATCTTTTATAAATATCCTAAACTAAAAAGTTTGCCAAATATAAAATAGGTTTCTTAAATGAAAGTTTTAACAACTAAAGCAAAACACAACTCAGTTTTAAATTCTGGAGAAATATTTGTTATTTAGAAAGATAAATATTTATTTATATTTTCTGAATCTGTATGTTGTTAATATTTCTTAAGTTCACTAAATTGAGATTTCACCTTCATTATTAAGAATTAAAAAATATATACCATGTATCGTAATTTGAAAGATGTAATAGAAAATAACTAATTTGTATTTAAAAAATAAAATAAAATTAATATGGTAAAACCTCCAGAACAGACGCTTCATAAAAATTCATACATAATTAAAAATTGACATCATTTAGCGAACATATGCTCATTACCAACACATATATAAAGTATATTAAATGAGACAAGTGGTATTGACCAGGTCCGTGATAATAATCAGCACGAATTTATATCTTTAACCCGATTTTGTAAGAATGTATATTTAAAAAAAAAAATCTTTCAAGCAAAACTCTTATTCAGGGGGGAGGGGGGGGGGGGGGTATGTTTGTATTTTTTAAAACCAAATGTGACATTTCAATAGAGCATGTAATCTCTAAGTTGGTGTTATAATTTAGACTTAAAAGTAAATTATTGATTTGATAATGACGATAAATATAAAATTATTAATTAGTTGAAAATGTAATAATAAAATACATAAATATATATGTAATTTTTAAAAAGATCAGAAAAAAATATTAATAGAAGAATAATAATAAAAGTAAATATGCTCGATATGACTTAAATATGATTCAATTTTGAAACATACATGAAAATTAACTTTTACAATCGAAATAAGATTTTTTTAAATAGATTGTTTAATTTAAAAATGCTTATCTCTAATCTATTAACTATCAAATTCTGAATAGATACAAATACGTAAATATATATTAAACTGTTGATAAAACCCTTATTTGTAACAAATTTTTGATTCCTTTTGATTTCTTACGGTTACGAAAAAAAAACCCTCATTTATTAGAAATAATATATATGATAATTTAAAATGGTCAGCGAAAAAAAAAAATAATAAATCTAATTTATATTTTAAAATTAAATATTGATCTGAAAATTATTTATATATATAATTCAAATTAATATGAAATGATTAGTTATTTATTACAAATAATAATAATAATTCAATATATAAGACTATATTTAAAGGATCAGAAGAAATAATTTTTACTAGGTATCTCTAATCCTTAATTTATAAAATATGGTTCTATACAAATATATAAATATATATTAAACTTCGTGTTTCGAAAAAAATAATTCTGATTTCTTATAATTGAAAATAAAAATAATTTATTAGGAGAAAGTAAATCAATTTTATATTTAAAATTAAATTATTTCTATAGAAACTAATAAAGTATATAAGTGAAATCAATGTAAAATTATTAGTTAGATGAAAAAGTAACAGTAAAAATATATAAGTAATTGTTGAAAGTTCAGAAAAAATAATTAATGAATGTAATGATAAAATGAATTAATATATAAGTTAATTTTTAAAAGATCAGAAATAAAATAAATAATAAATTTTCAATTTATATTTAAAGATTAATTTATTTTAATTATTTATTTAACTACATTTTGATTGCATTTTATAAATTAAAAATATATCTAAATAAGGATAATTAAGTATTATAATAATTAAAAGTTAAACAATAACCAGATGTGCTTAGGAAATAAAATAAATCCAATAATAATATAAACTTTATTAATTAAAAAATCAAACCAAATCAAATCAAATATTTTTTTTTATAAAAAATTATACTAAGTTATTTTAGTGTCAAAATCACCCATGAGATGGCACCAGCACCGTCTCTTCTTAGGTACTTCCCTGGGAATATCATCCCGAGGAGCTTGATCCCTGGGAGGGATCTGGGAGATCAGTCCTGAGGAGCTTGCTCCCTGGGAGGGATCTGGGAGATCAGTCCTGGGGAAGTGATTAAAGTATCTTCCCCAGGAACGCCTGATAGCGTCATTGCAGTTTCAGGAGGAATTTGGGATGAATTGGAACTCCTGGGGAGGTTTTCAGGAGCTTTGGTGCTATATGGGATATGGTATTTCCATAACACCATCCTTTAATTCCATTCTACTGAAAGAAATTCTTGTTCCGTTAGTAAACAAACACCAGATATCCAATGATTCTCATATGGATCAGGCACAAGTATTTATGTGCCAAAAAAATGACGTTCCTAATACCTCTACTTGTACTATAGACCCTCAAAGTATAAATATGTCTGCACCAGTAAATGATTTTAGTGAACATCAGCAAACAAAAATTGACAGCTCTGGGATTGTTCATGAAAGTTCAAGTTCCCCCCAAAATGAGTTAAAAATTTCAAACTTTCATAAAGTAACTATTCCAGCCAACACATGCATGTACATGCAAGCTCAATATTCTTCACAACCTGAGGAACATTTCATGTTTATTCCAACACTAAATAACCGTAATATTGTATTTATGGAATCTCTCCATTCCTTATCAGCCATAAAAAAAATTCTTTTCTGATTGTAGTACAAAATATTTCAAACAAACCATTTCACCTCAACAAGGGAACTGTCTTGGGTGTATATGAAAATATTGATGAAAAAGATATTCAGCCTTACGATTTTAATGATGAAGCTGATAAAATGTGCAATTTAATCCAACCATCAGAAGACATTATAAAAATGAGAATAAATGATTTAAGTCCTACAGACTTTAAATTAGAACATCTTGATAGCAAACAAAAAGAGACTCTATTGTCCTTGCTATGTGGAAAAGCGCAAGCATTTTTGAAGTCTCTGCGTACTCTTGGTCATACTGACCTAGTCATTCCACAAATAAGTCTACTTAATTCGCATCCTATAAAATCTCTTCCATTTCCGGTGCCACAAGCATTAGAGGAAGAAGCCTTAAAACAGATTAATGAGATGTTAGAAGCTGATATCATTGAGCGTTCCAATTCATCTTGGGCATGTCCCATGTTATTGGTTAAAAAAAAGTCAGATCCATCAAAGCCTCAAAAATATAGACTCGCCTTAGACCTCCGTCTACTAAATGCTGTAATTATTCCATCTACCTATCCTTTACCTAAAATTCCAAATTTACTAGTTCAGTTGTCTAAAAAGAATTTTTTTACAACGCTGGATCTCCTTTCTGCATATTGGCAAATAGCTATGCCCAAAGAGCTACAAGATAAAATGTCGTTCACAACTCCATTTGGCGTTTTTACCTATAAGCGATTAATGTTTGGTTTACGCACAGCAGCGTCTACATTCCAGCAACTTATTGACACGATAATTCAATTATCTGGTGTAGATGCTTATGCTTATCAAGACGATATTATTGTTGGAGCCAACTCATTTGAAGAAATGATCCATAATTTAAAATTACTTCTTGATACATTCATCAAATACAACATAACATTATCACCTGAGAAATGCTCATTTTTTCATACCAGCATAGACTTTTTAGGTTTCCACATTCAAGAGCATAAAATTTTTCCTATTTCCAGCAACATAATAAAAATTACATCTTTTCCTCATCCCAAAACCAAGCGACAAGTTAAAGCTTTCATTGGTGTATGTTCATTTTATCGATCACTTATTCCATACTTTGCAGATCTAATTAGCCCTCTACTCGAGTTAACAAAGCCAAAAACTAAGTTCAGTTGGCAATCTGTACATGAAAATGCCTTTCAAACACTACAATCATTATTTTTTAAGAAGCCCGTGTTAAATCTACCTAATTGGGATAAAGAATTTATTGTTAATACCGATGCTTCACAAACTGCGATTTCAGCTGTCCTCATGCAGGAACAAGATAATTTAAGGGTACCTATTTCATATTTTTCAAAGGCTTTGTCTGATGCTGAAAAAAAATTCCCTGCCATAAAGTTGGAATTGTATGCATTATACAAGGGTATCACCTCATTCAAGTATTACCTTTTTGGAAGACATTTTCTCGTTCTATCTGATGCTAAATCACTTGACAACTACAAAAGTTCTTCTTCTCCTGCAGATGTCACGACCAGATGGCTCATGGAGCTCTCTCAATTTTCTTTTTCGTTTGCTCATATACCAGGCAAAGAAAATGTATTAGCGGACTTTCTTAGCAGAACTGCTCAACCACCTACACAGGACTTGACATCTAATCCTGAAATTATAAATTCTGAAGAAGTTCTACCAGTAACGATGAATATAAATGATCTACACGATGAAATAGATGGTCAACTTCAATCAATCAAATCACTAGTAGAATCACATCCTACAAAGCTGGATAAAGTACCACAGCAACATGAAGATAAGTGCCAAATTAATTGCTTGTCACAGACAAACTCATCTACTCAAGATCCATTATTAGAAATTTCAAATGCAACAATAGCAAGTGAACAAACCAAAGATTCAAATTTAAATAAAATAATACTTGATTTACAACAAAATATTAATCTCCAGAAACACAAGGGTTATTATCTCAATCCAAATAACAATATTCTTTGCTACAATAATTTTTTTCCTGCTGAAGAAATTGATCTGCATCGTGCTGTCTTACCCACCTCATTGATTCCCAAAGCACTTACCATTGCTCATATTACTCATCCAGGAATAAACAAAACCTTACAGAACCTCCTAAAACGTTTCACATGGAAAACAATCATTGCTGATACTCAGAATTATATTAATTCATGTGAACTATGTCTTATTCACAAAAATCGCAAGAAGAAAATTGCTCCATTTATGGCTGCTCCTGTTCCAACTGCTCCAAATCAAAAAATATCATTAGATATTGTTGGTCCTCTCAATAATCACTCAAATGTCCTAACAATAATTGACCACTGTTCTCGTCATCTAGAATTGGCTACTCTTAATAATATCTCTGCTCCAACTGTGACCAATGTTCTTTTAAACTACATTGCTACCCATGGTAGACCTGATATAGTATTGACAGACAAAGGATCCCAGTTTACTAGTGACATATTCTCGTTTTTTAATAAAACATTAGGTATCAAGCTGAATCACATCACAGTGGCCCACCCAGCCGCAAATGGCCTTTCAGAGAGGGTGAATTCTCAAATCAAATCATCACTGAATACTATGACTTCACAAGGTTTTGACACCAAAACTGCTGCCAAGATACATCAATCAATATACAATGCTACAGTACATCCTGCCACCAAATTCACTCCTAATCTTATTCATTTTGGGCGTGAAATTAATGATGTTTACATGAATTATAAAGGCCACCCCTCTTGGAAAATTATTGACACCGCCCATGACATCTACAAATTAACAGATCTCTTGGATAAAATTTATTATCAATCCTATCTCAATAATGAAACAAATCGTCAGAAAGTCTATGAAAAGTCTAGACAACAGCACAAATTTTCAGATATAAAAGTCAATGACACAGTATTCATTACACTCCCTAATGTATTCAAGAAAAAGCCTCAAGGTCCATTCATAGTGCAAAAGATAATTTCACCTGTTTTACTGCAAATTGTGTCATAAAAAGACAGCCGTTCCTCACCTATCCTTATACATACCAACCGAGTAATAAAATTACATCCTAGAGCTCCTAAACTACAAGATACCACACAAGCAATTCCACAAACTGTCAGTAACAATAATAATCAAGCTGCAACTACATCTCAAAATTTCTCTTCTACCAATCAACAGTCCAGCTCCTCTTATGCTCTACGACCTAAGCGACCAAAATTTGTGCCACACAGTGATGAATTCCAGTATTATTAACCTTTTTTTTTTTCTCTTTCAGCTGTTGTCCAGTCATGCCTGCTGATAGTGTTTGATCGCGCGCCTTGAACACTATCAAACTGATAAGAACTTAAGAACTCTTTTTTTTCTGCTGGTCAGAAAGTCTTTTTTTTTTACTCCTCTTATCACAGACATGTGGACTACCTGCTGTATAAGTGTTCCTTTTTTTTTCCTTTTAATAATTATCCATCAATAGCCCACTTGACTGTATATTATCAAGCTCTGCATTTTGCACTTTATGAGTAATACATTTGTAACTTTTCTTCTTTTTGAAATATATAATTCATATTTAAAATATGTTTAAGCTAAAATTGTAATAACAATACAATAGCATTTTGATTTATTGCATTTCTTTACATAATGTTGCTTGCTATAGGTCACCATCAAAATATATAATACATGTTACTATTTAACTCTTGCAATATTCTCATAGTTATTCTGTTTAAAAAAAAAAAAAAAGTCTGGGTGAATTATTTTGTTAAAAATCATTTAACAATATCATTTTGTCACCTATTGTAATTTACATGATTTTCTAAAGTGGATCATGTTATTAGTGGAATTGTGAAAGCACAACTTAATGGTACATTATATATGGTATGTACATAATTTTATTGCTTTCTTTTGTATATATGTATATTATATTATGACCTGAATGACATTTAATTAAAAAGTCCTAGGCAAATGTTGTATTATGAATAAGGTCTGTTTAGTACCTTGCCAATTCTGTTAGATTGGTTTTTCTCAAGAGTGGCCACTCATTCAAAAACTTTTTGAAAATGATTAACCATACTATTTTATAAATAGTTATAACTTTTGTATTGTTTGAATGCGTATTTTACTTTTGTTTATATTTTTGCATTGATAATGTGTATTGTGAAATTAGGTTATTACATCTCACTTTGGATTTTTGTGTAATAACTATTAACCACATCTTCATAAAAATGTGTTGGTAAAAGTTGAGTTTTTGTTATTGTATTGTGTATTATACTAGATTTCTTTTTAGTAAAAGTTTATAGTTATGAGTTTTATATAGTGTTTGCATAGACAGAAATGAACGAGCATATTTGGTTTTACTTGACATAGTTATGTAATTGTAAAAGCAAATATTGTTTCTGTCAACATGTTACATAATTTATGACTTATAAAATTGGGTACAATTACTTTATTCTTTTTTTCATTATGATATTTATATGTTATGATACAGGATATATACAAATATGTTGTGGTATGTTATTTTCTTGATATTTTATGCTGTATTTGGACTCCATCATTCATTCTGCCCCTATCCATCTCTGGCTCAATTTAAAAAAAAAAAAAGAAAAAAAAATGGCTTGTGCAAGTGCTTTTAGTGCCTCACACTTCCCCTTCTCCATTTTTTTTTTTGTGGAGGTGTGGGTGAGTGTGGTAATTTTACCACATTCAGGTTCCGTATAGCGCAGTTTATTTTTTGTTTTCCCTTCTCTCTCCTTTTATTTTTTTATTTGCCTGGCAGACTTTAATCATAGTTTTCCTTTTTGTTTAAAAATTATTATTCGATTAAGTTATCCTATTTAGCCCATCGGCTTCAAAACGTTTATTTAGTATTCTTTATTTTCAATTTCGTCTTTGTGACGTCAGGTTGATTTCATTTCATTTTTAACAAATCAGATTCATATTTTTTCCGTTTGTTTTAAATTTTAATTATACCCTCCCTTTGGCATATATTTAGCCCTATGTTGGCATTCCGTTATTTTTATGTTTTTCATCTTGTCAATGAAGTTTCGATGCCTGTAGTGGCAGTTGTCACTGTTTGGCGAGTTTTTCCGTGTTACGGCAACCCTATCCTTTCGCCAGTGACAGGTTCGCTTTTTTTTTTTTAATTTTCGGAGTTCTTCTTCGGTTGTTGTTGGAGATGGAGTGTATTATAAAATACGTAATTTTGTGTGTCATAGATGCATCATATACATATTAGATTATCTTATGTCAGCTTGTATATTATAATAAGTATGATGTGGTCCTCTACCTGGTTAATTTTTGTCTTTTTTCGTCGAATTTTCAAGGAAAACAATTCTTAAATTCGTCGACCTCCCACTTATCATCTTATGAAAATAAATGATTGATAATTCAAGATATAGTGGTCCAGTTGAAGTGGATATAGCCAAACTAATATTGGCATATCATGTTAAAATTATCACAATTTGTAATAGTCAAATAGAAGCAAGATTATTGATAAGTATAATTTTTTTTTTCTCATTTGATGTTACATAGAATTGATATATATTTTTTACGAGTTAAATTTGTTTCCGAATAAAGCAAATTGGTGTATTATATATAAAAAATATATTTTACTTAACCTTTTATTGTTATTCAGTGAACATATTTTTGAGGATAAAATATATCTATTTTCGTCAAAAGAAAAATAAACTGTTCCTATAGTTAATTAAGTCTCCCTTTTTTTTAATGTAATTTTGTTGTTATTTTGTGGATAAAAATTAAAAAATATATTAATCATCTAAGTTATTTTTTGAGCATAGAATCCTCTGAAGAAACAAAAATAGAAAATATATTCTGTGTGCTCAAATAATTAAAGATATATGTTCTTAAAAAAAAATAAAGAACAGATACCTGGGTATACTAGAACATTATAAATTATAATGCAGCTCACCCTTTATTCTTTGAACCAAAAAAAAAAAGAATTTAATTAAATCACAACAGCATGAACTCGCGCGAAAGTGAATAATGATTGATAATGAAAATGAATGATTTATGGCAGCATTTGAGGTGTTCTACCAACTTTAGGAAAATGTAATCATTTAATAATATGGTTCTCGGGGTCTCTTCGAACGCCCACTCTGTGAATGTATTACAGAACTGGAAAATAAAGATGTTCGGTCCATAAAGAGGTTCTTGAGTAAAATTATTATCATCTAATTCAACCTTGACAAGCCATTAGATATATAAGTCATCCGAAAACTCAGTTCTTGTGAAGAAAAGGTGGATGGATGCTGCTTCTTCATACCAAGAAATTTTGTAGTCTGCTCAAATTTCTTGGACTGACTTACTTCCGATAGCTCCATACAAAACTTTAATCCTTCTTCTCTAGAACAGCATGCGTTATTAATAACGTTAATATAACATTTGTTGTTCTTCACAGTCTAATACACTATATTGCCAAAGGTGACCGGTCACTTGCGATTTTAGACTTTTTGTTAACTATCTAGAAAAATAAATGAGGAATTAACCTGAAACAGCAGGTGTGTAAACACTATAGTAAAGGTTATATATTTCCGCGAAGATTTTTTCACGAAACCCCATAGGGGACTGTCTACAAATTGAAAAATAACGAATATCTTCTGGATAACCCTGTAAAAACTAATGTAGCAAAAGCGTTCAAACTCGAGATTATTAATAAGTGGCTTATTGTCTGAGTGCAACGAAGACTCATACACAGCGCAGTTTTACTTTGCCCCATATATAGCTATGATGAATATTAAAACCTTTCGTCAAGCATAACTCAAAAAATATTTAACGGATTTCGTTCAAATTTTTACAGCAGGTACCTATAAAGGTGACAACGACGTCTATTTATTACCAAGAATAAATGTCAAACCGTTTGGAAATTATATTAAAAAAATAGATAAAAAAGCACAATTAAAGTACATACGTCACGAAAATTTTGTGCGTACGTCATTTTCACCGGCGGGAGATTTTCGTAGACAATCGGAATTGAAAAGTTCATGGAATACATGGAGCAAAAAAATATGCACGCACTAATATTCAGCACAATAAAATATATTTCAATTTAGTAGAAATCGAAAATTAATCTGGATTTTTTTCTGTTTGAAAGAAAAAAAAGCCTCAATAACTTGGTAGACTTGGTATTAGAGATTTGGCGCAAATCTCAGCAATAGCAGCTTTTTTTATTTCGCGTGTGTAAATTAAAAAAAAAAAAATCTTTGGTGTTTAAATAAAAGGTTTCGATTTATGGCATTATTTCTTTTTTTCTCTCTCTCTTTTTAGCATTTTAAATGGGATTAATGAAACGCATGTATTTTAAATTAAATGAGTGAAAGGTTTATATTTAAATGAAATGAATTCAATATGAAAATGTTATAGGAACAATATTTGGCGATTTATCAACTGCGCCAGGATAACATAAAAGTACCAATATATCAAACGGTATGTAGTATGTGAAATGAAACAATTATATTATAATCACTCATCGTACAAGAAAAAAAAAACTAATATTCTGCATTCAGAGGGAAAAATCCATCTCCTGTGCCGTAAGATTTGGCGAGTTCTTTTTTGGTGATAAGTTTATCGATGTGATTGTTGGGATCTGCAGGATTTGGCTTACTTTTTCTAAATCTTATTTTTGTTTTTTTTGCAGATGTAGTATTATGTAAATACATTTTTTTGCAGATATTTTTTTATTTTGTATATTTGGCATTCTATTTTGTATATTTTCTATTTGGCATTTGAAAAAGAGATTTTTGCCTTTTTATCTGTGCCTTCAGAAATATTAAAAAATAAAAAAAGATTTACATATATGAAGCGTATAATGTTATGTTTTGCATTTTTATACGGACCACTTCTCCATTTTTAGATTTCAAACGCTGTTTATTATTTACTAGCCGTTTATTAATTGTTTACATTTTACCCCCCTGACAATAACAATTATTTATCACAAAAGTGCCTCTTAGGTTTGTTAAATAAGTTTGTTTATGTATTTTCATTACTTATTAAAATATCGAATATGGCGATAAAATTTTATTTTAGCATCGTGCTTAAATTTTTAAGATAGTGCAAAAACATGCTTTAATAAACGTATGTTTGTAAATATTAGAAAAACATGTTTTACCGCTCTCTTGAAAAATTTTGTAAGATGCTAAAACTACCTTTTGGCACCATTTAAAATTTTTTTCGCCAACCGACATAGGATACGAAACTTTTCCCCGTTCAGATAACATGTAGCTAATATAGCCCTCAGGGTACTTTGCAGTTATACAGACATTGTGGGGTTTTTTTTTAAAACGCTTGAGACAATTCAGGTTTAAGAAGTTGAGATTTACTGTCAAATGATATAAACAACTATGAACACAAAACTGATGAATTATTATTCAGGTTTATGTATGTCCTTCTATATTAAAAAAAAGTAATCTGGAACTGAGCCAAAAACGAAATGGACCAATCAAATTCTGCGTAGATATTCCGGGTTATTCTCATCGCTTTTTTACTAGGGACTTTTTTGAGGAGCTATTACTTTTTTTCTAGCCAGCCTACGGATTCGAAAATTGTACCATCAGACGCGAAATATAACAAGCTTTCAGAAATTAAAAAATTTATCACGGTCGGACAATAAAAACTCAAAAAATCCTTAAAAATCGAGTAAAAAATCTTTTATTGAAAAAGTCATTTTTGTATATTGTTGCCAATTTCTAAATAAGCGCAAAGGATTATGTTTTATCTCAAATAAAAAATTATTTGCGCGAGACTATTAAAAACAATAATGAAAGTTTAAAATAAAACTTAAATGATCACGTGTTGAAAGCAGGAAATAAAGAAAATTACGTCATAAAAATTGTGTTTATACATGAATATTAAAAATAAAAAAGATGAATTAAATGAAAAAGGATTATAACCAGTTAAATGAAAAAAGCATTATAACCTGATTACAGAAGAAAGTCGCCGTTCGTGATATCATCATCATCATCTTTTTAAAACAGGATACATTACCAGGTTTTAAGAGGCTGTGAAATCAGAACGGGGGTTGGTGAGCGTAGCGAGCAGGGGGCAGAGCCCCCTAGTATTTAAAAAAAAATTGCATCTGATTACACTTATTAGATAAATTACTTCTGTTTGCATTTAATAACTGATAAACGGCTTCTGTATATTAAATGAATTGTTTAAATATTGGGAAGAGGTGGCGAGAGGTAGAAAGACGAGTAAACAAACGGATAGAGAGACGAGTAGCGACATATCTAGGCTGTCGGGTAGCGAAACGAATAGACAGACGGCTAGAGAGAAAGGTAAAAAGAGGGTTGACAGAGGGGTAGCGAGATGGGTCACGAGACGGGTAGCGACATAGGTAGACAAGAATGTAGCGAGAAAGGTAGAGAGGCGCGTAGCGTGGTACATAAAGAGGCGAGTAGAGAGATGAGTACAGAGACGAGTTGACTGACGGGTAATGAGATTGGTAGCGAGTTGGGCACAAAAACAGACGGATAGTGAGACGGGTACACAGACGAGTAGAGACACAGTAGATGGGTACGGAGATGGGTAAGAAGAAGGGTAGAGAGGCGTATAGCCAGACGGGTAGAGAGACGATAGACAAGTTGTGAGACAGATAGACAAATGGGTAGCGAAGTGGATAGAGACACGGCTAGACATTACAAGTAGATAGACGGATAGACAGACGGTTAGAGAAATAGATTGGCGGGTAGCGAGACAGGTAGAGAAATATAGAGACAGGTAGCGAGAAGTGTAGAGAGATAGACAATCGGTTAGAGAGACGGGCAGAAGAACGGATAGGGAAACAGACAGATTGTAGAGAGACAGACAGACAGACAAAAGAAAAGTCTGCGGATTGGCGCAGTAAAGGCGCAGGGGGCAGAGCCTCCTACAGAATAATCAAGAAGTATCTGTTAAGCTTAACTTTGAAATATATATAATTTTTCAATTTTGCCGATATGGAGATTTAATGTAAAAGTTATTTTACAGAAGTCATCGAAAGATTTTTTGTATACTTTAATAATAATTTAGACTATAGTTTTGCAATCTGGTTTGTAGCAAAGCATGCTATCAAGGTGGTTTGAAGTGCAAGAGTTTCTGTAAACAGTTATAAAAATAATAGATATATAAGCAAACAAGAAAAATTTTAAATTCACACACAAAAAAGGTGCAACAATGAAATTAAATTTGCGTTAAGCCACGCTTGATAGAATAATCTATTGGCTGCAAATCCAATTACGTAACTTTAAAAATCTTTTTTTTTTTTTTTTTTTTTTTTTTAAAGTTTTGCGCAATACGCGCTTAAGAAAATGAGATTCTTTGCCACATGTTAAAAAAAAATTATGACAACACATCTGATAAACGGTACTTCCTTTCTATTTTTTAACAGTGTATATATATGATATTTTGTAATTCTATCATTTAATTTGCTCTTTTTCTTTATATTGTAATTGTTAACCCTATGTTCTCAGCAATATCACTCAGACTAATCCCTTTGAGGGAAGTCCTAGTTGTAATATACTGTGTTCATTTTTATGAGGATAGCATGTATACTCGTAGAGAAATTAAGGTTTTCATAAAAACAGTCCCAAATTTCGTCTAGTTTTTTGCTTATAATTTGCAGAGTTCTTAATTATAAAATAAAGTTATTTTCAGAAAATATGAAAAATAACATTGTACATAATACTCTGCAATCAGAATTAAAAAAATAATAAAAATTGGATGAAAAATGAGCAGGTTTACTAAAAAATGTTTCACTGCGCGAACGCGAATGCAATCAAAATATAATATACATATTGTATTAGCTAAATATATAGAGCAACTTTTGTGAAAGTCTCAAAATCATAGCTTGAAAATTCTGAAAATGATCGTCGATAGAATAAGCTCGAAATCCGTTGTTCCCAAAAAGATGAGGGGATGTATCAAATATCTGTTGATTAGTGCCAAGATAGCGTACACAATATTGCACATATTTGGATACAACCCCTCATATTTTTGCTTCCTTTTGGGAACAACGGATTTCGAGCTTATTCGATCGACGATCATTTTCAGAATTTTGAAGCTATGATTTTGAGACTTTCACAAAAGTTGCTCTATATATTTAGCTAATATATTATGCACAGTATATTTTGATTGCATTCGCGCATGCGCAGTGAAACCTTTTTTAGTAAACCTGCTCATTTTTCATCCAATTTTTATTATTTTTTAATTCTGATTGCAGTGTATTATGTACAATGTAGTTTGTCATATTTTCTGAAAAGAACTTTTATTAATAATTCTGAAAAGAACTTTTATAAGCAAAAAACTAGGCGAAATTTGGGACTGTTTTTATAAAAACAGTTATTTCTCTACGAGTATACATACTATCCTCATAAAAATGAACACAGTATATTACAATAAGCTACTTATTAATAATCTCGAGTTTGAACGCCTTTGCTACATTAGTTTTTACAGGGTTATCCAAAAGATATTCGTTCTTTTTCAATTTGTTGACAGTCCCCTATGAGGTTTCGTGAAAAAATCTTCACGGAAATATATAACCTATACTATACTGTTTAAACACCTGCAGTTTCAGGTTAATTCCTCGTGTATTTTTCTAGATAGTTAACAAAACGTCTAAAATCGCAAGTGACCGTTCATCTTTGGCAATATAGTGTACTACATCCAATTCACCTATTTACCAGATTCCACAGTTCAAAAGTCATGACCTCTTTTCATCACTTAAAATAATTTTATAAAAAGGTCTTAAAAAGCATGTTTTTAGGCAAGTAAGACCGCCAGTCTAAGCTCTCTGAGCCCTTATGCGTACGTGCCAGGACACCACACAGGTACGTACTATCGCCAATGCACGTCACTTTCCTTGCACCCCAAAAACTCTTGAATGCCTGGTCGCTCCGGAATCTATACCCCAGAACTAGAGGATGAAAACTGCACGGTTTGGGATCGCACCTCCGAATCCCACGGAAAGCCCCAAGTGAACAGGACACCCACAAGAGCGCCGGGCTCAGGACTTATACTCTGAGGCAATGATAGTTGTGACAAAAATGCAGTGGTAGATTGGTTGATGGAACTGTTTGTTTGTAAACATGCCCTTTCCTTATAAAAAATAAAAGTTATTTTAATTTGTATTATGTTGTTAATTTACACCTTTTAGCATTTAAAAGAAATATACAAAAAAGTAACTGTTGAAAATGTACCAAAACTCAAAGTTTTCTTCATTTTTTAAAAATATTTACTCTTTTATTGCTTTTATCTTCTCTATTAGTATTTCAATTTCTTTATTCGCTTTTACATTCAGTTTTATACTTTCAATTTTATCTTAGTATCAATTTCTGTAGTCGCCAACTTTATTCTTTTCTTTTTAGCTTCAGAAGCATCTTTTTCTTTTTTCTTTTACAGCATCAGCTATAGCTCTGAACATGCATTTTTATAACTTTGAGTGAGTTTTAAGGAATCTCATAATTATTAACATTGCTTACGGATGATTTAATTTTGTCGTGGACAACTCTTTGTGCAATCAGGGTATCATCTTTAAAATTGTCAATGATGCATCCTGAATTAATTGAAAAACTTCTTTCTACATTGGCATTTCCATGAGATAATACCATGACTATTTTCATGACCATATTTATACACTAACAATCACCAAACTTATTAAATATCTCTCTCCAAAATATGTCAATTCTGGAATCTTGGTGTTTATAAGTTTTCAGTTTTTCTTGTCAATGTCAAAGCATACCTTTAAATATTCTCCTTCAGCATTGCCGAATTCATTATCACTGATAATTCTGCTGTCTACTAACATTGTCAAAAGATTTTTTATGCGTTTTTTGTTGAGTTTCACATCTGGCTACATCTGGGTCAAAACAAGTTAATGCTTATGCTAGAGGATGAATAAGGGGGGGATTTTTGCAATAACTTTAAGCATAATGCTTTAGACAAGATACAGAATCTTTGTGGAATTGTAAAAGCTTATAAGAAATTTTCTGTTTATTTTTATAAAAGCCTTCCATGTACCATAAACTAAGTCAATTGTAGATGCTGATTTCAAGTTTTTATTATTAGACATTTTTATTATGAATACAACCATCAATAAGTACGCTCTCTTTAACAAATTTTGACATTATATTTCTAACTATTGATGTTAGAAAATTACAAAGAAAAGGTGCCATTGGAACATCTGTTTGATACTCTTTCGAAAAAAGTTCGACTTCCTTTGAGAGAGATTTGAAAAAAAAGTCAATCTGGCTTCTAAAAGTTCATCTTCCACAGTTTTGAAGCTAGCACAAGCTGGTTCTTTTTCGTCTTTTCTTGCACACTGAACGAATTTTCTAATATGTGACAAATTATCAATAGCACATTGACACACATGACTAACTATTCTGCAGCCACCTAATTGAACAATTTTTTTTAGGATATAGATCTAAATCTGTATATTCAGAATACAGAACTAGATGAGCTGGTACATATTTAAACAAATTGTAGAGGCTATGGAAAAGACTGTTTAATGACCAATTGGTCACTTGAATACCTTTCATAAAGGCTCCATACAAAATATGTAAATCACAGGTATCAATGTTCAGTAAAATTGGGTACCAATCTTTGGCGCACTCTAGTTCAGCTTTTAAATGTTTGTAAAACTTTAAATTAACATTAGGTCCATCCAATGAAATCTAAACTATAGTTTTCAAGTTTAAAGGAGATAAAGCAGTTTTAAAGCTTTCTCGAATTTTATCAGATGTTGAACTACCTTAAAAAGTTGAAGTTAAGTAACGTCACATACTTAATTTTCATCAAAACACCAAAATCTTACATTTACATCCATTTGAGTTTTCTGTTATATTTTATTTATAGATTCGTCAAATCCTACTGTTACATATTTACATTTTGATAACTTATCCAACAGTTAATTTTGAAAATATGGCGAGATTCCATATACAGTCGACTCTGTGAAATCCGCAAATCTCTATAACCCGCCATCCATTTTCAAATGTAAACAATGGAAATCATACTTTCATAGTTAAACTCATTAAAGAAATTACATATAGTTGTTTTTATGAATTATCAATTTTTAAATGCTTTAAATTGTGATTTGACAAGTTTTATGTGATTTGCATGATGTATATTAAAATAATAACTTTAGGTAAGCAAAAGGAACAACTAAATGCAAATATCAGTGGAGTAATTTACATTTTAAAACTAATACATTCATGTAACAGCTGACTAAAGAAATATCTGCAAAAATCAGTAACTGATTTGGTCTTATTTGAAAGGCACTTTTGCTAAATACACCTTTAAAGAACTTGGATATAAATATATATATAAGATTTAAGCCACAACTTATATTCCCATTTCGAGTAAATGTTCAAAAAATTAAATAACAGCTAATGATATTTAAATTTTATAATAATTCCAACATACTTAGAATTAAGAGCTAAAAGATCTTCTTAAGAAGATCGTTTAGCTCTTATTGTTTCACACCAGTTTCAACTTATTTTCTATACTTAGAATTATTAAATTACTTTTGAGTTATAGTGTTCCTTTTTATATTGTTATTTTTGTACAAATATGAGTAATTTATAGTTCAGTTTAAAAAGAAAACAAAGGAATGATCTGTAATCTACAAAATTCTGTAATCTACAAAATTTTATAATCTACAAAACTCTTGGTTCCAAACTGTGCAGATTTAACAGAGTTGACTGTATTTAAAAAATTAATAATATAAATAAAATTTGCATTGTATAATTAATTTTTCTTTAAATTAACTTAGTTATTAAGTTATTTAAACCAGTTATGCATTATATTTTCCTTTTCTATTGTAATTTGTGTTTAAATATTTCTAATTAATAGTCCGACTATAAAAAAATAAAATGTAAACAAAGAAATGATCTATAATCCGCCAAACCCTTGGTCCCTAAGTGTGCGGATTTCACAGAGTTGACAGTAGTACAGAAATATGCAATTTTACTCTTTCCCAATTTCATTTTCTATGCTATTTCGCTATCTAGAAAAAGTAAAACATCCCTTTCTGACATTCCCATTGATTTATGTGTCACTACTGAATGAATGCACCATATTTCAGCTTTTAACACACTTTCATTAAAAAGTAGAGACTTTAAGCCATGATGCTTGGAAACTGTTAATTGAGTTATCTTTTCTGCAACTGAAACTTTTTCTGAAATGAGAGTATTATCAATGTCCTCAGTTGATGAATCAGAAATGGAAGGTACAGATGTTTAAGATGAATTTGAACACAATGAACCCAGGGGGTGCAGCAAACATTTTTTTAATTTTAGGGCTAATGTATGTCGACCATCCCCAGTGATTTTTCAATGTACTTGTGTTATAATGCAAGTAATTTAAGAAACACAGCATAAATTCTTAGAAAATTCTTGATTAAATTTTTTTGTCATGACAATGAAATATCCATAATATGCTGTATTGTACAATAGAAAATAAATTTCGAAATTTTATTTTGTTTCACATTTAATTATCTTCATCAAAAGTTGGGCTTTCTCGATTTCAATTACTATAGCAGCGTTTACAATATCACTTGGTATCAAACCGGATTTACAGGACGTGTTAATATGCCACTATCGTTCCTGCTTTCATTTTGCACCCATTTACAAACGCAAGCATAAAACCCCTCCCCTGCAAAAAACCGGAAGCTGCGTAATTTTTCCTTCTGAATTATGATTGGCTGATTAGGGAACTGCGGTACAAACTTCCGGTGTAAACATAAATAGAAACCGCCTACAGTCCTTTTCGCGTGTGATAATCTTCGTTCTTTTGCTTTATTGAGAATTAAAATGTCTGACCGCTTTTTTTAATGCAAACTTTGATTGACATATTTGTAACACCAGAGCCAAGACCACCGCTAGACAATTTTCTGCGTGAGGCGAGCATTATTTTGCCGACCTTATGATGCAATCGTTTTTTCACCATTACTCAAACTTTTTTTAAAAAATAAGTAAATAATACGATAACTATAATTTTTTTTTAAAGAAAACAAATATGTGTAAAATTCGTTTACATTTAAGAAATTTAAAATAATCAAACTACATAAGATATATATATATTTTTTAAATACTACTAATACTGCTAACTTGGCATTAAATGAATAAATCATATTCTACTAGTATTTACAAGAAAACCTCATACAAAGAGTAAAACTTACACTTCAAAATCCATTTTATAGGGGGTCCCAGAAAAGACTAAAATTCCATTTTATTTCTTAAACCAAAACTAGAATTTTAATTATTACAAATAAAACATTTTCATCTTAATTATAAAACATTATCGACATGCTTAACTTTATTTATCTAAATGAGGACACATAATGTTAAGCGAAGACAATTAATGGCAAGCTAATGTTAAAACTGTGGGAGCATTTTTAACTAATTTCATTATCTGTGAAAATGAAATTCTGGCGCCTGGAGCACAAGCCCCAACTGACCCTCTCTAGTTTCGGACCTGACTCTGCCCGACTCTCCCCCCATGGGGTCGCTACGGCCCTTTCAGGGCCATCGCTACGAAATTTTAATGGAGGGGGAGGGGACCTTAAATTAGCAAGTGAAATTTCAGTATCTGCCAACCCATTGGCAAACAAAAATAGATAGTTCTTGACGTTTGCCAATTAGTTTTATAATTTTGCCACGTTACTACAATTAGAAAATATAAACAGTTTTTATTTGTAAAAAGCTTAATAATGTTCACAATTCTGTTTCTAATTTTTGCCAAGTCTATGAAAAATAGAAAGTGTATTATAGTTTTTATTAAAGTTTTAAACAAATTTGCCTACCAAGTTTGTAAATTTGCCAAGTGTAATAGCATTCGCGAAAGGTTGGGGGGGGGGGGGGGAGGCTACCTCCCCTTAGCGAGGGTTATGGCTAAGTTTAATAACAGTATTGAGCCAAAATATGTCAAACATTTAATCAATCAAATTATGTATAAAATTTGTGTATGAATTTCAAATAGCAAAATAAGGATATCAGTAACAAGTTAAATATATTTTTGAAATCGTAATACAGTAAAACCTGTGTAAGTTGACCACTTGCGGTGCCACGCTTAAGTGGTCAACTTAGAGAGGTGGTCAACTTATAAAGGGTGATGATTTTTTTTTTTTTTAACGTAATATTCATACTATATCATTTTCCCACAAAAATGTTATTTATGGATAGGGCTTTAAAATAATATTGTATTACCATGCATATTTCTAACACCTTATAAAAGAAATTTTGGAGCCATTTTAGGTTAACAAAATCTTCCTTGATAAAAAACAATTACAAAATATAAATGTCTTGTACTACCTCTATACCGAGTTTACTGGATGGAAATAATAATGCTTCTGTACTACAACACAGTTCTAGTGTAACTCATCATTATCACAAATAATTTTCTTAACTGGGTTGTTACAATTGCCACAAACTATCGCAACTGGTGGAAACATTTCTGCTTACCAACTAGCACCTGGGGTTATTGAAAGAAGGGAAGGAATGATAAGAGAATGGGAAATAAAAGAAAGAAATCTAGAATCAAAGAACGGAGGGGGAGGATTGAAAAGCCAAATCCACAAGAGCAACAATGTAAGAATAGATAAGCCTTGAATTATTTATCTATACCTATCACTACTAAAAACATTTCTCAGGTTAATACTATTTCACCTTTTTAGAAATTCTAGTTAAAAAGAAAAAAAATAGAAAATTTCACGGAGAGTCACTTAAAAAAAAAAAATACATGGTTTGTTAGCTTTCTGGATGGTCAAGTTATAAAGGGTTTTGATGGGCATTTTATAATAGTTCTAGTCAAATTTGAATAATTTCAGTGGTCAAGATACAAGATAGACAGGTGGTCAGGTTACAGAGGGTTTGTCTTATAGTTTTGTATAGGATCAATTTGGTTCCTGACAATAGAGGTCAACATAGACAGGTGGTCATCTTACAAGGGTGGTCAACTTTACAGGTTTCACTGTATACAAAACAAAATCCTATTATATGTTAATTTATATAATATGTTATAAAGTTCTGCACGGGCCAACCCGACCCATAGAAAGAATATATATATATATATATATTCTCGGTATAAAAATTAAAAGTTCGGCCCGAGCCCGGTTCGGCCCAGTATAAAAGTTAAGTTTGGTTCGTGCCCGGCCTGGTCCGTAGAAAATATTATTGGTTCGACCCGGTGTAATAGCTAAAAGTTCGTCCCGAGACTGCCCCGGACTAGAAAAAAGTTAAAATTTCATCGGCCCGGCCCGAGCTAATTTCTACAAAATGTTGATTTTTACGTCGACTTGGTTAAAAATTTGTCTCGTACGGGGAGTTCTGACCAAAAGCACTTATCTAACTTTTTTTTTTTTTTTTCCATGTTTATAATCTTCATTTTTATAGAAATGTCGTAGCCTGCGATATTTATTTTTTTAATGAATTTCTATTTGTTGTATGTAAATTATGTTTCAGTTATCATTAATATTGTTAATCCATATTCCATGTATTGGAGATTTAAAAATCTGAAAAATGCTGTACAGTAAAATCTTCTAAGACGGAATTGCACAGGAAAGAAAAAAAAATGCGTTATAGACAAGTTCCCTCCTTCGCAGGTGTAAATATATTATATATTCTTTTCTTACGTATATTCATTTTACATGGATCAACACAGTTTTCAGTTTAAGACAGGGTTTCGTCATAGGCAGGTTCTTTTTTCACACGTTTTACTATATTTTAATTTTATTTATTTTTTTATTATTATTTTTTTTTTTATTTATTTATTTATTTTTTTTTTTGCACGGACAACGAGACAATGATTTTCATACGTGACGGGGCAAAACCGGGAATAAAAAATTTCGGCCCGTGAAGAGTAGGAGGGATGAAACCAGTGCCGGCTCGGTACGGAAAAAATAAGTTAGACCGGCCCGACCCAATCATTCAGGAAAACAGTAAGGCCCGATCCCGGCCCGGCCCGAGCTTTCAGAAAAAGTATGACCGGGCCTGGCCCGAGTTCGGCCCGTGCAGATCTCTGCCATGCTACTGGGCTTTATTATTATTGTGGAGAGCAGCATCAGTACAAACCCTTCGTTATATATTATATTTTTTGGTAATTACAAAAACACACCATTTCTCTCAAAAGATTTTTCTATATAGTCTGTAATAATTTACATTTTTGACTCTCATTAAAAAAATATTTAGTTACTTAAAAAAAGACGAAGTGCCTGTACTGATGTTGCTCTCCATAATAACAATAATGCCTGATAGCATGGTATATCAATTAACATATAATTATAATACGTGCATTACAAAAAGCAGATTTTTCTGTTAATAAACTATCAAAAATCGCCTATTGGTAATATTTAAAAGAAAATAGCTATTAAAAATAAGGTAAATCTTTAAGACCTAATTTTCCTTAATTTTGCCTTGGGGAAGTCTCATTTATTATGATATCGAAATCAATATTATAAAGCAATCAGAGATTATCAAGCTAAAAATAAATAAATAAATAGATAAACCTACTGAAGCAAACTTCACAATATATTATTGAAATTAAATAGAAAAATTATGATATGCGGAGAAAATTACCTTATGATTTCAAATTATCTATATGAAGATTTAATTTTACAATAGTAATACTATTTTCAAAAACACAACTATCAACAATGAAGTATTTAACTCGATAATAAATTCACCTTGAATTTTCTTTGTCAAAGGAGTTTTTTATATCGCACTAATCAATATAGAAAATAATCTTGAAACCAAATTACTCTTACGAACATAAAATAAATAAATAAATAAATAAATAAATAAAAATATAATCGCCGCAAAACGCGGGATAAAATTCCAAAAATCCCTGTACGTAATTGCGAATAAACTTTATTGAAAAGAGAACTTTTTTTTTTTTTTTTTTTTTATTAAACTTAAAGATTAAAACCGGATTCCTTATTATTAATGTTGAAAAATCGCCGAGAAAACGAAAAAAAAAAAAAATCTTTAATTTTACTTTAGTGAAATTTACTACAGTTACTTTGAAATTTACTACAGTGAGAACTAAAACATTCTAACAGGAATTCGTTTTTCAATATAAAAAAAAATTGGCGCAAAAGCGCAACAACGCAAAAAATCGTATTAAAAATCGCGGGAGACAAAATTTAATTTATTATGCTAAATGTTTAAAACAGAATTCTTTTTGTGGTTATCAAAAAATGATCGCGGAAAGAAAAAAAAGGGGGGGGTGGGCTAAAAATTGCATTGAAAATTGCAAAAACTTCCAAAATCGTGGCGGACAAAATTTACTATATTAGGCTAAAAGTTTAAAACAGATTTTTTTTTTCTTAACGATTGCAAAAAATCGCAGCAGAACGGAAAAAACCCCGCCAAGAATCGTATTGAAAATCTTATTAAAAATCGGTAAAAAATAAAAAATTTGGGGGGCAAACTTTACTATATTAGTCTAAAAGTTTAAAAACAAATTATTTTCATGAAGATCAGAAAAATCGCTGCAATACGCGAAAAAAGCTAAAAATTGAAAAATCGCAGAAAGCAAAATTTTCGACCGTCCATCGTGAAGAATTGACGTAATTTTGCATTTTTGAAAACAAAAAAGAACTTAAAATAAAGTTGTAAAAAAACAATAAATAGCGCAAAAATAAAAGCACTGACAAAACTTTCAAAAGATGGAGACACCAACACCCTAACCGGTGAACTGGCGCTGTTTGTTTACCCGACAGGAATCATGGGTAAATGCTGGACTAATGCCCTAGGAGCTAGCAGGGGTGAAAATGACCTAGGCTAGTTTCATCTTCAAACCGGCTTTTTCATTGTATACGGGGTCGGAAATACAATGATGGTATCGGCGTGGATTGAATCAGGATTAGAGTGTAGTATGTAAACGACCCTTAAGAGGGTAAATATATTCCATGCTAAATTTTTAACATCTGAAAGGCATAGTTAAACGAAACACAAAGAATATTCAATTGTTTAAAAATAAATAAATAAAATGCTTTATTGTATCATAGAAAATAAATTTCGCTTTTATTTAGTTTCACATTTAATTTTCTTCTTTTAATATGTACTTTACTCACACCTCTATAATTTTTAACAGCATCTTTTACAAATCTCAAACTTTTTATCATAAGTTCATTGAAACCATCTTTTAGCATACAATTGTTCATAGAAAATCCCTTCTCAAGATCAGCATTACCATGATGTAGATGTAAAAGAAGTGCAGTTTTAAATTACACTTAAAAAGTTAAGTAAATTACTTTATATATTTGTTGTTGTTTACCACTTACTTTTGAACAACCAATGAAAATGCCTAACAAAAATCAGCTTTGTCGATCACAATACAAAACAAAACTAACTTCATCAGTCATTTGTAAACAAAAATAGTTATCAAAACAAATTTTAGAGAAACAAAAAAAAAATTTAGTAGAATTTTAGGGCTGTAAGAAAATTTTAGGAATTACAGGGCGAATGTGATCCCTGTGAACCTGCAATAGATGATGGAAAGGAATTGGATGAAACCCCAACACTCAATGATTTAGACTAATCTAATCTACTAATTATGTTTATCCTCTACTCAAACTTACTGCCAATGAAATATGATCTGTCTCACCCCACCTTTGAAGAGCTGTGAAGTGCTGGTGCGATGGAGAAAAAGTTTTTCTTTATTCCCCTTTAAGATTATAGTTGAACTTACACTTATTACAGGAAACAGATGAAATTTCTCACTTTAAATAAGCAATATGCAAAAACATTTCAGAATTCCCCATGTTATATATACTGAATAGCCTTTTCTGTTTCCTGAAATGATTACACATAACACATTTCACAGTAAACGGAAATTAAAATTTGTTTGAACAAACTTCCAGGATTGAGTTGAATTTCCATGATTGATATTTCTAGGTGAACAAAATTCCCTGATATTTCCATGTTTTCCAGGTCTGTGACAAGACAGTTGTGTCGCTATCACGAATCTATCAATTTTGGATAAAAGTCTCAAATAATAGTCTTCAACCAGCATTGTTGCTCTTTTGTGGCATTGGCCAGGTCGGCGGACCTCTGTTCCTATCTCTGTGAACTGTTTCCACAGAGAGGACACCATATTTATCGGAACCCCCAACGTCCTTACAACAAGTAGCCTTTGATTGGCCAGCCTCGAGTCTTCCAACTATCCGCCATCTTGTGGCATCATCTTGACAATAACAACTAGCCATACTAACGATGGGTAAACGAAGAAATTAAAAAAAAAACAAGGATTGGGTTATGCTACGATGTTTCAAAACGTCCTTACGCTACAAGCTTCAGCGAGAAAATCAGGTACCTCTGCACAAATGTGATCTCAGCGCCACTTCTTTATGACGACACAGACCACCGCTTGGCGGCAAGTATGTCCGTGGATAGCTTAACTATCATCTGATACTTTATTTGCGTTTATGCATAACTTATTTTGTCTTGTTTAAAAAAAAAAAAACAGTTTGTCCCTTTGTTTTCACCAGTGTATATAAGAGGTGCTACATCATAAAGAAAACTCAAAAATCTGGCTGAACACTGGAAAGATAAACTGCCAGAAATGAGACTGATATTTCTTAATAGAGAATGAAAGTGCTTTCACCAAGCCTATTGAAGAAAATACATTTGCTTTAAAAAGCTAATTGTCTTTATTATATGAAATGTCCTGAGTTTAAAATCATTTAAAATGAAAATACTACAAGCATAAGTGCCATTGCTAGAAAGATTTATATATAGCTGATAGATTTATAAAAGCCAGATATGTACTTAAAGATGTATATTGCTTATAAACTTATATTTGTACGCACATTCTTAATCATCGTCAATCCAGTAAATATCTTAGAAATACGGGTAGTGAAGATAAATAGATCATTCTTATATAGATATTTGGCTGTTTTCCACCATAAAGTTTTAACTGTTTATATTAAGTCGACAAATTATGAATGAGGTTTATTAAAATACCACCAGTAGACAACATACTTAGATTTTTCATTTTAAATCGCAAAGCATCTAAATAATCTTCAACTTCAATGTAAATATATTGCTATCTTTTTATTTGATAGTAATTAGCGTTTTCAAATAGAATTTATTACTTTGATAAAACAAATTAAAAAAAGAAAATGTATTTCATATTAAATGTTGCCAGACATTACAAAAATAATCGGAGTGGAAATTTTTAGAATATACAAAAAATGTATTAAAAAAAGAATTCAAAAGCAGATTTTCAAATTTCAAGAAAAATGAAAAACAGTTATATTTATATATATATTTTTATATTTATGGGATTTCCAAATTTCTGCTATTATTCATCAATCGACTGACTATAGTATACATTAAGGCATATTTTAGTATAGTGGGCAGCCAGCTTTATAACATTGTGTGAATATTTTTTTTAACGAGTTTTGTACGTACAAATTTTATTCTGTGCAATGGTAATGATATCTACTTTTTCCTTTAATGTGGCCCGCAGCAGTAAGCGAATTTGATATGCCTGTCTTAACTGTTTTTAGGTGCGTTCGTAATTATATAAATACGTAGCACCTATAGTCGTCGTTTGGTCCGTCCGTCTGTCTGTCTGTCCGTCCGTCTGTCTGTCTGTCCGCATATAACAACGCAAAAACTACCCAACCGAATGGTTTGAGATTTAAGATATATTATCTTTGCAGAATTTTGTCGAGACATTTCAAATTTTATTAAAATCGAATCAAAACTTTAGGAGATATTAATAAAAATATTTATTAAGAAATTTGAATTTTTTTTTTTTTTAAATCGGTGCTTTCTTGTTAGAGGAGCTTCCGATGGATGTTAAATCGTCAAGCGACCGAGATACTTATTCTATTACAGAAATTAATCTGCAGACGATATAATTCATTTCACAGAATTAAAAATCATCAAGGTCTGAATATTTATATAACTAGCTACAGTACGAACGCACTCCGTTTGTCACGTTTGACGTACAATTTCCAACTTGTTTAGCACTGTGTTGCACATCAACAACACAAAGTCAATGTTACTTATAAAGTAACTAAAAAACTATTTTTGTTGCTATCTTCCAACACAGCAGTTAATAAAATTTGCTCATAGAATTCTCAAGACGACGAAGCAGAGAATATTTTCCATACCAAAGTTTTATTTATCATTTGAGCAGTTCCACATTGTTATTGCTAAAATGAACTTCAGATTGGCGACGCCCAAAATAAATTTTTTACAAAGTTCATATACTTTACAATTTTTTTATTAGAAAATATTTATGAGAAATATGTAATTTTCTGTTTGTTGCAAATGTGAAAAAAAAAACCTTTTTTTAGGCAATGTTCTATTCTTTTGTTCTAAATATCTTTTCATATTGAAACCAAAAATTTTGAATATTTGCCACACACGTCACTTTAATATCAGAAACACATAGAAAATTACTGAAAATTTTTTATTGGTCTGAGATTTTTAAAGATATGTCATATTCTATCAGCTCCATTACAAGAAACTAGCTGATCTACATGATCCTGTAAAAAAATACTACGGATTGAGACTCTAAAAACGGCGGCTGCACAAAATCCTTCTTCGGGTATGGTAAATACAGTTAATTTTGGTTAACAGACTGCATCGTTCCACAGTTGGATAGGAAACAGGTTCCAACAACCTGTTATTTTTATAACGTATAACTAATCGTTATGTATGTTGCCAATGGACTTTTTAATTAAAAGGCATTCCAACAGAATGTTTGAAATAATTTTGAAGTATAGACACTGTTTTGTTTTCTGTTGAGATAAATCCACATCATTAAAATCAGTTTACATGGTTTAATTCCATTTTTTTTCACAATGAAAACTTACCTAGTTATGATACTTTGAATTTCATGCATTTTTAGCTTTTCTGGTACTAAAAACATGTTTTCCAGTTTTAGTGACTAACATTGAAAATTCATAAAATTTTAAGTATCACAACACAGTAAGTTTTGGTCATTGAAGCATAAATTTATATTGTTTTATTTGTTAGAACACTTAGAAACGTATAGGACTCAGACATTGTATAAAATTTTTAATTTCTTAACTATTTAAAAACTAGCCATTTTAACACAAATCTATTTTTATATGTCGCAAAACAAAGTTTGAGACATTTTTGCAATTGGAACTATACTTCTAAAACTACGGTTTAGAAATTAGCTATTGAAACACTTTAAGTAGAGACACCCAGCAGAAGAAAAAACTCATAATTTGCAACATGATTTGTATAAAATTAAATTTGATCCCAGACTTCACTGCATATCTAAAGCTGATCCCCACAAATATTATTTATTCACCTATAAATCAAATGCAATTCACACTTAGAAATTTTCAAATTAATTACAGCTGTATTAAAATTAAGTTACCGCACGTCTTATATCAGGGTTCATACTCTCTTTACATGATAAAATTCAAGCACCTTACCCAAAATTCAAGCACCTATTCAGAAATGAAAATTTTAATGTTACAAAATACTATGTTTGTATATTGCAAATGTATAAAGAGGCGAAAAAAATTTCATTTTCATATGTTTTCAGGTGAATGCCATACACCATGCATAACATACAGTAGCAAAGTTTTAAATGTGAAATGTTATGAGAAAGTCTCTGAAAAATACAGAAAATATTTTTGCAGTATATTTTGAAAGTTATCTGTGCTAACACTAGACAAAAGTAGACACTTGATAATTCTGCACTGCTATAATACACACAATTTAAAAAGAAACTAAACAATTTTTCATACCTTACCTCAATTTGAAAACATCCACTAAATCATTTTACAAAAAGGTATATTAAAACACACACACACAAAGAAAAATTTGCATGTTTCAGCGTGAATAATTTATTGCATTTTAAATATAAGACTTTTTTCAGCCTTTAAGCTTTTTAACTGCCTCTTCTATTTTTTTCATCTAAAATTTTGACTTCAGTCTGTTTTTCTTTTACGGTTCTTTTCAGGCTGTTTGACTGTATGCAGAAAGTCATTTTTTTTTTTAAGACTCTGCTTTCAAAGACAGCTCATCCCGCTGAAGTCAGAAGTTCTTTGATGTCAACTTGCAGGCTTTTTTTCTTTTTCTTTAAGTCATCTAAATCATCTTCAAGCTTTCTTTTCTTGTTCTCAGTGAGACATTTTCCCCTTCTCTTTTTGCTAATCTTTCAGGTACATCATGTATCTTTGTCTACCACTGGATGCAGACGAAAGTAGCTCTTTTTTAATAGGTTCTTTAAGCACACTACCACAATACTCTATATGATTATGAAGAAAATCTTGTGTGGATGAATATACAATAAAATTCAATGTTTAATACACAATATCGAACTGTAGCACAATAAACAGACATACATTTCGTGAGTAACTTGGACTCACATGATCAGTATCAGTAAAAATAAAAATTATTATATCCCCCCAAAGACATGAAACAGAAACAAAAACCCAAATGACAAACAATAACACACCGAAAGCTCATCCCGCACGAGCAACCAATAAGATTGTGATGCACTATGGAACAGTAAATCAACACAGAAAGGTGAGATGTAAGGTATGCTTGAAAAATCTTTGACCAAGGAGTTACCGAATCTATGAATATACTGCTTAAAAAAAATCTAAATCTAAAGGAGTATTGCATTTCTTAATAATAGTGGCTGAATCAAAATTGAAATTACAGTGGAACTTCCCTTTAACGAAGTCCCTATTTAACCAAGTTTTCTACTTAACGAAATTTTCTGAAAAAATTTGAACACCATTAACATGGAAATTAATCTCCTTATTATGAAAAATATATTCTATATAACGAAGTTTCTTTCACTTTTGTAGGTATATACAGAATTCAAACTAAGAGGTTGCTGTTTGCGATGGATATGCGAAATTATTTCAATGGATTGTATGAAAATGAACACATTTAAATAATTTCCATTCTGCTTAGTACTAAATAAAACAATTTTTTCACACTAAGAAAAATTATTGTTTTCACCACTCTACCACACCGAGATCCCTGTGCTGACAGTTGGGGGAAGTCAAAATCACCCTTTTTAATTTCAATGATATAGAGGGTGCAGCGACGCCAATGCCGCCGGATGCATTGAAGCAAAAAATATCAATTAGAGTCAGACAGTTACCATTCTGACCTTCCATTGCTTATCGACAATTGCTTTGTACATCCACAAGAATGTCCTTCAAAATGCAAATCGAAGAACATCAAAGTTATTTTTGTTCCTGCCAATACAACTTCTAAACTTCCACAATTAGTTTCAGGAATAATAAAAAATCCTGAAGAATACTATAAAAAAAAAACAGAAAAAAGACAATATAGTGAAAACTTTGAGAATCTGTGTATGAGAGCTGATGAAAGCTTGGGAATGTGACGTGATTCCATCGACCGTACACAACTGTTTTTTTAAAAGACTGCTTCAAAATTGAAACAGAATAAAAGGCTTCTGAATCCAATACCTGGTTGTCATATCCGAAGAGAAATTTTCGTGAATTTAAGTTGATTTCTATTTAACGAATTTTCTTCATAACGAAGTTTTTAAGTGTGACGACGAGACTTCGTTAAATGGAAGTTTCACTGTATCTCCCTCCCTCCAACAATGACAAGCAATAGAGGATTTTTGTAATTCCTTTTTCTTAACGTAGTTTCTGTGTTCATTGATTCTGAAACGGAGTTGTCGTTTAGTCTGTCCTATATAGGACAGACTAAATGACAACTCTGTTTCAGAATCAATGACACATCAAAACTTCAGGGGTATTTACAATATCCAATGTCAATGTGGTTTGTCCTACATAGGACAGACTAAACGACAACTCCATTTCAGAATCAATGAACACAGAAACTAAGTCAAGAAAAAGGAATTACAAAAATCCTCTATTGCTTGTCATTGTTGGAGGGAGGGACATAATTTCAATTTTGATTCAGCCACTATTATTAAGAAATGCAATGCTCCTTTAGATCTAGATTTTTTTGAAGCAGTTTATATTCATAGATTTGTTAACTCCTTGGTCAACGATTTTTCAAGCGTACCTTACATCTCACCTTTCTGGGTTGATTTACTGTGTCATAGTGCATCACTTCCGGCTTAATCTTATTGGTTGCTTGTGCGTGATGAACTTTCGGTGTGTTATTGTCTGTCATTTGGGTTTTTGATTCTGTTTCATGTCTTTGGGGGGATATAATAATTTTTATTTTTACTGACACTGATGATGTGAGCCCAAGTTACTCACGAAACGTACGTCTGTTTATTGTGCTACAGTTCGATATTGTGTGTTAAACGTTGAATTTTATGGTATACTCTATATGATCTTTTATAATTCTTAAAGAAATATAAGAATGTTCTTTTAGGTTTTCCATTTCCATATTTTTGTTAATAGAGAATCCTCTCTCGACAGAAGCTTGTCCATGGGACAAAAGCAACACAAGTTTGGTTACATTGAAGGCTTTAATGTGTCCTTTAACACACATATGATCATAAAAAAAATCATCCAATCTGTCTGTCGATTCATTAAAGCTCATGAAAACTGATAAGTTTGTTGTTTCAAGGAAATCTTGATAATCCAGAAAAGTGGTTTCACAGTCATCTTCTGGGATCCAACCATTTTCTTGAAAGGCATTTATGAAATGCAGTTTTCTTTATTCCGTGCAATTTTACCTGGATTCAAACACGATGAATTGCGTACAATACTATAATTTATTGGGCTTTTTTCGAGGATTTTTTTCATCATTGCACAAAGGAAGTCCCTTATTTCTTGCTTCAGAGAAATAACGTCACTTTCTTTCACAGATTTCTGCTCTGTTAGATTTTTGAGCAATTTTTCCCCAGTGAATAGTTTCTATTTTACCAATGGAATTCAACATATCAGTTTTAAATTCAAATCAACAATGTTTCGAAACTGTTACATTTTTTATTTCACCATCCTTAAGAATTTTGTAATTCAATAAGCATGACTGAATTAACATTTTGTTAAATCAGCGGCAAAAAATGGCAGCACAGGTTTTTCAGTTTGATATTTCGTCATGAAAGGCTGCACCAAAGATGCAACTGATGAGAGAAAACACAACTTAACATTTAACAATTCATCTTTAAAAAAAGATTTTATGGAGTCATATGTGCGATTGTTGGGATTGGGAATTTTATTTTTTTCGACACAAGAGATAAATGACTTTAAATCTTCCAAGATTTCAATGGCTCTCTTTATAGCTGGTAGGCTGTCAAGCCATCTATGTCTGCAAAACTTCAAGGCAGTCTTGCCAGTTGTTCATAATAATCTTGAAGCCTTGCTGGAGAGGCCTTGAATAGCCTATGCAAATTAATAAAAAAAAAAGCATCCATTTGCCAATTTGAAGAAGCTCCACCAGCTTTAAATGCATTATTTAACACGTGCAAGCCGCAGCTACCTATATTTAGTATACCATGATCATACTGTTTTTTAAGGGTTTTTTATATACCTTCCAGTTAAAGTAAATCCAAATAATTTAAATTATCTAATTTAAAAAATTAGAATTCCAACAAGGGCGACGACCTTTCCCTGCTCCGATTTGCTGGTACCCATGGATTCACGACACGTGAATAACATTGCTATCACATCGCCTCCAATCTTCCTCAGATAAGAACGGAATTTCCGATCTTGCAGTCGGTAGTAGCAACAAGTTACTACTCTTTTCATTTTTTTTTTTGTTAACTTAATCCTATAGAGGGAAGGGAGAAGGGACAAATGGTTGAACTCTGGAACCCCTAAAAAGAAAATCTCTGAACAAATATTTTAGCTGATTTTTTTTTAAGCTTGCAATTATATTTTATTTCGAACATCTGAATAAGAAAAATTAAGCACCTATAAAAAAAAAATAATGAAAATTAAGCACCTTCATTAAAATATAAGCAAATTCAAGCACTTTCAAGGACCTTTTTTCTCTCTTAAAAATTCAAGGACTTTCAAGCAGAGTATGAACCCTGTTATATGATGCTATATTTTCTTTCCCTTTTTCAGTAAAATTCACAGAAAAAAAGTTTTCCAGCTCTTCTTTTCTAAAAATGCAGTAATGACAAAGTAAAAAAATCCCTGACGGCTCGGTCTACAGGCACAGGTAGATTTCGAAGACGCAGACCATAGGTCACCTGTTTGTCGGGAATTGCGGAAGAAATGACTTTTTTGCGATGATGCTGCAGTTGGAACCGCATACTTCGAAACCAAACTTGTTTGCAGGCGGAGCCAGCAAGGATTTTTTTTTTTGCTATAAGAGTTGGTCCTATAAAAAACATGTCAATATAAAAGTTTTAGATAATATTAAGAGGATTTATAATAAATTTAAGCGGATTTGAAATTTTGGGAATTGACGAAGTTATGAATTTTTTTTTTCTAAACCCACCCCCCCTTAAGACAATTTTTAATTAGATCAAAAATCTGTCATACATAAATTTTCGGCCCTTCTCTTAGAAGTAATAATAACTTCAAACGGATTCGATATGTATCATAATTAAGAAATTATGGTTTTTTTTCTGTTTTCACAAAAAAGTCCCCCCCCCCCCCCTGGTTCGATTTTGCCCATTAACGAACTTGACCCAGATTTTATGTATCAGTTTCGAAAAGATGCGGGAGTTGGAACCGCCTACTTCGAAAAATAACTTGTTTGCAGGCGGAGCCGGCAGGGATTTTTTTTGTTTTTAATTTTTTTTTTTGCTATAACTGTCGGTCCTATAAAAAACTTGTCAATATAAAAGTTTCAGATAATACTAAGAGGATTGATAATAAATTTACGCGGATTTGATATCTTGTGAATTGACGAAGCTACAGGGGCGGCCCGTCGTATAGGGCACTTGGGGCCAAGGGCGGATCTAGAGAGTCTTCAAGGGGGGGGGGCGATATCAGAAATTTGGAGGTTAATATCTGACCCACAGTCTTGGTCGGGCCGGGTCTAATTTTTTTTAATTGCGGGTCAGACTTACTTCTACTTTTGGCTACGGGTCGGGTTGACTTCTACGTTTACTGCGGGTCGGGTTTGGGTTGGGTTAACTTGTCTTTTGATACGAGATGGGTTTGGATTGGGTTAATTTTTACTTTTTTTTCTGCAGGCCGGGTTTACTTCTACATTTTCCCTGCGGGTCGTGTTTTTTCACTCTTGCGTAACGTGTTCGGGTTGACCCTGTTTTTTAAAAGAATGTCTAAAATATTTTTTTCTGATAAAATCTATATGCAGTAAAAATTTCCTAATGGACAGTCTCGGGATGGGCTCGGGGTTTAGCTTTAATTACCGGGCTTTTATAATCTTAGCTTTTATACTTTTTTCTTTTTATACCAATCAGGGCTCGGTCCGAGATTTTAGCTTTACTCGTATATCGATCTGGGCCAGTATTCTGTTTTTTACGGGCCGGACCTGGCCAGCATTTTTTTCCGGGCCGGACTTGGACTATACTTTTAACTTTTATACCGTGCCGGGCCGGACTTGGACCATACTTTTAACTTTTATACCGTGCCGGGCCGAACTTGACCATACTTTTAACTTATACACCATGCTGGGCCAATAATCTCTTTTCACGGGCTGGGCCGGGCTCGGGCCGAATTTTCAGATTTTATACCGTGCCGGGTCGGGCCAATCACTTGTTTTACACGGTCCGGGCTGGGCTCGGGCCGAACTTTTAACTTTTACACCAAGCCGAACTCGGGCAAAAATTTTAACTTTTATACCGGGCCAAACTCGAGCAAAAATTTTAACTTTTATACCGGGCCAATAATTTTTTGTACGAATCGGGACGGGCCCGGGCCTGGAAATTCCGGCCCATGCAGATCTCTGGGATGTACACCGAAAGAGATCCCGAAAAACATGTTTTTACAAAATGTCTGTCTGTCCTTGTGTATGTCCCCTTTGTATCATCGAAAGTGTATGAAATTGTGCATAGAATTAAACCAAATTTCATTGATAGGTTTTTGACTATGGCTAGCAGGTCGTACTTAAATTTGGGGATATTCCACCGGAAGGGGCCGCTGAGCGATTTATGTGCAATATTTCGTAGTTTAACATAGGCTGTTCATGCAGGGAAGGTAACACGGCGCTTCGCTAGCAGCTGATGTAAAATGGAATTCTGTGAAAGTGAATTTTGAAGTATTAACATGGATGAGATAGAAGAAAGCTTTGGGATTGGCACACCCGATTACTTAAAAGTATCTCTCTTTGACTTATTAAACCAAACTAAATTTCTAAAAATCATGCTAAAAAAATGTACAACATCACTACAATTTTTACGAAAACAAATTAATACTAGTATGTTGTGGCTATCACAAAACTTTCTTCTACATAAATCAAATTGTCTGCAATAAAAATTAAATGACAATCTATTCGCTCTTGAGATACAGCAAACGCGGAAATCGTGAAAAACAGATCATAGTGGCTACATCTGTTGGGCGGTCGCGGTATACACCCAATTCTAATAAAGATCTATATATGCCAAGGTCAAACATAATCTAAAGTTTAATGAAATACCGTGTGTAAATTCTTAAGATATAGATATTGCGAAAAATACAGCATAGCAGTATCACCTGTTGAGTAATTTAAACCAAAACATCATCTGCACCAATTTATGTCAAGGTCTAACTAAATACGAATTTTCATTAAATTCCGCGCATTAGTTCTTGAGATAGAGCGCCCACAAAATTTGTATTACTTGATTGATTGTAACACTGCTTGAGAATTGCTAAGGAACAACTCGTTTTTTCAACGTAGCGTTCCCAACAGCCAACCAACATAGTAAAATTAATTATAGATGGCGTACTAAGGACGGACCTGTTATGTGCCTAAAATGTAGTCCATGGGAGATCGTTATTCATTCGAAAATTTATGCAGTTAGGTGTTTGAAAAAAATAGCGCCTTAGGTTGTTGAATTAATTTCTGTGAAATTCCGTGTGGTACGGTATTAATGAAGTGCAAAATGTCTACAAGCACTGAAAAACGCCTTGTGAGAGGAGTGGGAAAATATCCCCCAAGGACTCTTCAATAGTTTAATAGACAGCATGAATAACAGATGAAAATGTGCACTAGTGTCCGAGAAGGCCATATTCCTTGAGAGATTGATATATCTTATTTTTTCATATAAAAAGACCCTTTTTTGTCAAGTCCGAAAATTTTCAAAGGAGACATTTCTTTATTTTATTTTTGTTATCCCGCTTTCCCATGTGGTGCGATCTGTACCATTTTGCATGATAAATATAACACTCTACCTCTATTACATATGTTCTTAGTTTCATTTCTTCAATCATTGCCTGTGATTATTTATTTCAAAAAATGTTTCTGTTCCTTAGCAATTGTCAAGCAGTGTCTATAGACAGACAGACAGACATTTTCTAAGAACAGTCAATTCTGTTCAGGACCTCCTAAAATGTAGAAATACGTCGAAAATTTTTACCAATCCAATACTTTGTTCTTGAAAGCCTGAGTGAGGCCACTCGGTCCGGAGGAGCTGGACCGTTGAACGTTAATGCCTCACCCGGGAAGAAACACTTTGTTCGAAAAAAAAAAACCCCCTGACGGCTTGGCCTATAGGCACAGGCAGATTTCGAAGACTCAGATCATGGGGCGCCTGTATTTTGGGAATTCCGGAAGAAATGACCTTTTTGCCATATTGCGGCAGTTGGGACCGACTACTTCGAAATCACCTGTGTCTGTAGGCGGAGTCGGCTAGGATTTTTTTGTTTTAATTTTGTTTTGCTTTAAGGGTTGGTCCTATACAAAACTTGTCAATATAAAAGTTGTAGATAATATTAAGAGGATTTATAACAAATTTAAGAGGATTTGATATCTTGTGAATTGACAAAGTTATGAATTTTTTTCTTCTTAAACACACCTATTCCTCCCCCCCCCCCTTGAGCCCATTTTGAATGATATCAAATATCTGTCCAACATAAATTTTCGGCCCTTTTCCTAGAAGTAATAATAACTTTAAACGGATTCGATATGTATCATATTTAAGGAGTTATGATGTGTTTTTTTCTGTTTTCACTAAAAGCCCCCCCTCCCCCCAACCTTGGTTCAATTTTGCCCATTAACGAACTTGACCAAATTGAGATTTTATGCATCAGTTTGGATGAGATTTGTGCAGAATTATTGAAGTTATCGTGTCCATAAAAAAGTGATATAGATAGATAAAGTTTTGAACTGGGTGTGGTTTTGGGTTCTGGGAGTCATGATCGGCGTAGATCTGGAAATCTACCTAAAATGCCACCCGAACATAGGCTCGGAGGCAAGAATTTAGAGGTATGTACGAGCGAATAATGGTTTTCATACGGGTTGAGTCAGACACGGGCCGAATTGTTAGCTTTTATACCGGGTCGGGCCCGAGTCAGGAAATTTCGGCTCGTGCAGATCTCTAGAAAGAATGAATTCCTTGCCAAACTCGTCCTGGAAAAAAGAAGTCTATACCGGCCCGGCTTGAGTCTACAGAAAAGGAATACCCGGCCAGAAAAGAGTGGAGAACAGGCAAGGTCAGAGTTTCGTGAATGAAAACTGGCTCGAGATTTTTCTTTGGGCCAGACCCTTTCCCGCACAGACCTCTGATGTCGGTTTGCAGACCTTTTATTAAAGCAATGGGGGGTGGGGGTGCGATACGCCATTGCTGGCAACCGGACCGAATTTTCTGCTTTTATGCCTGGCTCAGGCCTGAAAATTTCGGCCCGTGCAGACCTCTTAGAAAGAATGAAATCTAATCCAGGCACGACCCGAAAAACCTGAAGTCTGGTCGGCCCCAGTCTCCAGAAAACGCGAGGCCCGGTCCCGACCCGCGGCGGGCCGGGACCGCCGGAAGCCTCTAATGTCGGTTTATAGACTTTTTTTCGGCTCAAGGGGGGGGGGGGGCGATCGCCCCCCCCTTAGATCCGCCATTGCTTGGGCACGGCCCCACCTATACTTCTCTATTAAATTTTCTTAAATTTAATATTTTTTATTAAAATATCAGCAATTTCAGATAGTTTCAACTCCAGACTTTTCCAGCCCAGTCCAAAATTTTCTCTGGCTCGCTTCCATCCTCGAAAAACGTTATCAATCCCTTCCACCGGATGCCGTAAATCACCCTTTTGACAACTGACCGCTCTCAGAAGGGCCCCAGAAAGCTGTGCCCTTCTCACGATAGAACTCTATGGCATTTTGCACAACCCCGCATCTTTGCGTCTTCCTGGTATTTATCGCCAAACAGTGTGAAGGAACAGCTTGAATAGGACACTTTTGGGGCAAAATCTGTCTGGCCCCATATAGGAAAAGACTATGTTTGTTTCGGAAGATATCAGCGCTTACGAATTATCGACATAATTGGCGACTTTTACGGATGGGAATCAGACATTTTTTTTATTATTATCCGAATTTTTTTTTTCCAATAGCAATAAAAATTTCTACATTTATTTATGGTGCATTTAATACTTTTGAATAATAATAAAAATATTTTTTAATTATTTTTGAGTTTATATAGTTGGTATTTTTCTTCAATGATGAATGTTTTTATTTTTTTAGGTTTTATAGGCAAGTTTCAGCCAGAAAATCTTTTGTGATCTAATGGTTAACTTGATGTTAAATAATATAGCAGTGCAATTTGATTTATGAGTTTGAAACTACACATTTTTAATTTATATGGAATCTGTTAAGACTCTTTCATTTACAAAATAATTATTGCCAAAATAGACAGAATAAATGGATATAAATAATTGAATTACTATATAAATTTACATTTAATCTGTGTTTTTTTTTAAAAATAAATAATGCTTGTTGCAATCAATAATTTTTAATTAAACATAGATAAACTTATTTTTCGGTAATTTTCTTACGTGTGTTGCGCGATTTACTTTAAACAATCGAAATTTAGTTTATACATAAAGATTTTGGATTTGACATCTTAATTAGCATCTGTAAAAATTATCATTGGTCTTTAAAATTCTGAACGGATCGCGTTGTACCCGACCAGAAACTGAAATTTCAGCTTAAAGTCAACCCGAAACACGACAAAGAAAATTTAGTCAACCCGAGACCCTTTCACTTGAACGTGAACCCGGCCCGAAAACAAATTATTCAAATCCGAACAAGAAAAATAAAATCATATTTTAATTTGATTAAAGAAAAATAGTGTACAATTATATATCATCTCAATTTGATTTTTTTTCTATCGAGAATGAACACATTTTTCGTTCCCTGGTTAATATTCAACTATTTAGTTTTGTTCAATTGAAAAATATTCAGGATTTCCTTTTGAAAAATCGGGTCAACCTGAACCTGACCCGAGAGCTTCAAAACCTAACCCAAATCCGACCCGTACCCTAAACATTTAAAGACAACCCGACCCGCAACAAAAAATAGCGTCAGCCCTACTCAACCCCATCCGCTGGTTGTTTCGGCTTCGGGTTAAATCATTTTACCCGACCCGATGGATTGTTATATTGGTCATTTCACATTTAAATTTTTGCAAAAATGAAGCAATTATTTGCGACTATTCTGTAACTTTAAAAATAACTTTTACATTTTAACAGAATAAATTTTAAATGTTTTCTCTTATTTTTTCTGAAATCTTTCACCCAAAATGTATTAAGAATTAGGATGCACGTTTTACTTGAGAGCGCGGCAGACATAGGAAAAAATAGTAATGTTGATTTAGATTTTAAACCTTTAAAATAAAATAATACTTTAATTAAGCATCTATTAAGAATAGTTGTTTTGTTGGAATAATAGCTTTACATTAAACATGAGTAATATACATCTTTGGTAAGTTATATAGTGACATATTAGCAGTAATAACACTAAGAAGCAAAAAACAAAGAGTGTTTTAATAAGTGTGGCTGTGACAACTTTACTGCATGACTGAAGATCTCATCTCAAACTTCAATTTCTTTTTCTATATTTTCAAAATCCTCAAAACTTTATAAATTTTCACATTATGAGAAATGTCGGTACCTAGATTTTTTCAATTATCTAATACGTTAAATAAACACCCGCAATAATTTTAATAAAAGACAAAGTGTATTTTTTTTTTTCTTTTTTCAAAATTTAGTTGCTTTATTGTTGTACAAATCTTGTTTTCGGTACACACAGTACTATTCGCATTATAGTAAAAAATATAGTATACGACTCCAGTTTACTGATACCTATTACTTACACTGTCACACTTATCATATACAGTGTCTCACATAAGTGATGGGACACTTGTGCTTTACAAAAGGAAACTAATCAAATAAATTAAAAAAAACATGTACACATTTTTTTGTGGGTGTGTTTCATACTTAAATTTAGTAAAGATTATTACATAACATACATTTTGTCAAAATATTAAAATATTAATTTAATAAAAATACAAATGTTTAGAACGGAGCAAAAAATAGCTCACATAAGTGATGGGACACCATTATATATGCAACAAAAATAGTCTGAAATAAGCAATAAAAATATTTTTTGGGGTTTTATTTTTACTTAAAAGCAATTGGCAATAATTTATAAAATCGTCTGCAGTATTTCTCTCCAGTTTGTTTTGGAATTTTTGTGTTTTTTAGCTCTGTGTAGCCATGAATGCTAAACGAAAAGAAACTTCGCCTGAAATTCGAAAATTAGTTATTAATTTGCATATTGAACGTGGAAAATCTATTAGAAAAACTGCTGAAACAGTTAACTTGAGTCGTTCAACAGTTTTCAATATCATTAAACGATATAAAAAGAATCATATGATTCAGGATAAAAGACCTGGCCGACCATCAAAGCTATCCAATGGAATAAAGCGAATTATCGTTCGAAATATTAAAAAAAATCCAAGAATTAGTTGCTTCAAAAGTTGCTGCTGATTTACAAGCATTATATGGAATAATTGTTAATCCTGAGACTATTAGAAGGGTAATTCGATCTGCTGGATATCACGGTAGAGTAGCCAGGAAAAAATTCTTCGTAAGTGAAAAGAATAGAAAACTCAGACTAGCTTTCGCAAAATCCAACATAAATAAGAATTCTGATTACTGGAATAGTTATATTTGCTGATGAGAGTAAATTTAATATATTTGGTTCTGACGGTAGAATCTTGGTGTGGAGAAAACCCAGGGAAGAATTTCTCAAACAGAACTTGGTACCAACAGTAAAACATGGTGGAGGAGGAGTTATGGTATGGGGGTGTATGTCGTCCGCTGGAGTTGGTAATCTTGTTTTTATTGACAGTATAATGGATCAGTACAAGTATATTGATATTTTAAAGCAAAATTTGAAATCTTCAGCACGAAAATTGAACCTTCATAACGATTTTAAATTCTACCAGGACAATGACCCCAAGCACACTGCTCTGAACGTTAGACTCTGGCTGCTATATAACTGTCCTGAAATAATAAAAACACCACCACAATCTCCAGACTTAAATCCCATAGAGAATATTTGGCAAGAATTGGAATCAAGAATTCGCAGACACACCATTTCTTCAAAACAACAACTAAAATCGGTGCTTCAAGAAGAATGGGGTAAAATCACTCCAGAAATCACAAAAAAATTAGTCGAATCATCCCAAAAAGATTAAATCATGTTTTAAAAGTAAAAGGAAATCCAACAAAATATTAAAACCTTTTAAAAAGTAAAATTTTTGGATAAATATTTGATGGAAAAGTAAGTGTCCCATCACTTATGTGAGCCATTTTTTGCTCCGTTCTGAACAATTGTATTTTTACTAAATTAATATTTTAATATTTTGACAAAATGTATGTTATGTAATAATTGTTACTAACTTTAAATATGAAACACACCCAAAAAATTTTTGCACATGTTTGTTTATTTATTTTATTGCAGTTTCTTTTTATAAAGCACAAGTGTCCCATCACTTTTGTGAGACACTGTAGGTGCCCCACCTGTGAAATAGGGCACGAGCCGCCACTGCGAAGCTATGATTTTTTTCTTCTAAACCCCCCCCCCCCTGGGGCCACTTTTAATTATATCAAAAATCTGTTATACATAAATTTTCGGTCCTTTTCCTAGAAGTAATAATAACTTTAAACGGATTCGATACGTATAATAATAAAGAAATTATGAGGGTTTTTCGGTTTTCACAAAAAGCCCCCCCCATTTCCCCCACCTTGGTTCGATTTTGCCCATTAACGAACTTGACCGAGATTTTATGTATCAGTTTGGAAGAGATTTATGCAGAATTTTTCCAGTTATTGTGGTCAGAAAAAAGTGACACATATATATATAAAGTTTTGAACTGGGGGTGGTTTTGGGAGTCATGATCGGCGTAGATCTGCAAAAATTTTTCAAAATTTCCAACTTAGGTGAGAATGTAATAGGTAGTATTTCTTATGAAATCTACCTAATAAACACAATCCCCCCCCCCCTAAAAAAAACCATCATACTTTATGAGCATATAGCAACATCCCTTTTAAATATTCAAATTTGGAAGAAACAGCCATATAGCAGACACGGGGACCAGAGATGTCTGCTGCACTAATTCTTTCTACTAAACTGCAACAAGATTGAAATTAAAAATCAGCATCACAATTCATTTTTACTAAAGAACATCTTTTACTTCCTATTTGGCAATTTCGTACAGTTTATATTTGAACTATTGTAAAGGGTTGCTACTCAAGCAGGAGAAAAAAAATTCCCTGACTTTTTTTTTTTAAATTTCCCGACAAGTGTGGTAATACGTATTGGTTGTGGTGAAGGCAAATTAAGTTTATTATCAATTAAAAAAAATAAACTTTTCTAAGTACAGATAAGATTAACTTAACATTTTACCTTTGAATCTTGTAGTGAAGAAAGAAAATGCTAAAATAATATCAATGTTATTTAATAAAAAATATATAAAGTTTTAACTCGAGTATTTAGTCAGTTCAAAATATAACTTACTGATTGAGATATAATCACATACGTTTAATAAAAATAAAAAGGAATTTATATTTCATCTACTGCGGTGCTCTCATTAGAAAAACCCTGAGTAAGTTTCCTGTATTCGAAGGTTCCAAAACTTGCAGGGAGGGAACTTCGTCCGTAGGAGCAAAAGGACAAAACACTGCGATAATTCTCGGAATGACCGATTGAACGGGAGAGACTCGGCATGAAAAGAAAATGCTGGACTTCGCTAAAATAAAGTCAACTGACCAGTTGCCCTGGCAACAGGACTGTGGCGAGACCGGTTCTAGAGTCTTTCTTAACTCAGTAGACACCAAATAAAAGAAATGCATGGAGCAAGAATAAAATAATTACACGATTTCTTCATAATAGTTTTAATGAAACTTACTGAAACAATGAATATTTTTCCACTTAAAAAAAAAAAAAATTGTGAAATCCTTATTAACAGAAAAACCACTCTACTGTGGCATTACCATGAGATAAAATTAAAACAATTTTCACAACCTTCCAAAGTTCTATAAAGTCTGAATTGTTGATTAACTCTCAGTAAACATGATCTAGACGCATGGTGGAGGAATACTTAATGAAAGTGTCTTTCCACATTCCCTTACTTTTAAACAATACTTTAAACTGCATTTTTGCTTTATCAGCAGTTTCAGCATGCCCCAAGTTCAGGGATTTAGCTTTATTGCTGTCATCAAACATTTTTTTGAATATAGCAGCAGCATCATTAAATGAGTTATAGGAAATGTGTGAAAACACAAGTTTCATTGCCCATATTAATTCTGCAGACAAGACATTGTCTTTTGTCACAAAAGTGTTAATATCTGATTTCTGAGCCGATACATTTGATATTGAAGATGTTAACCACGGGCTCCACTGAAGATTCAGATCAGGATCGAAAAAATGTCTGGGGTTCCAACATCGACTTCGCTCAGTTGGCGATCACTGCGAAATTTCCCTGACTTTTCCAGATTTTGGAGGAAAAAAATTAAGTTCCCTGACTTTGTGTTAATTTCCGAATTCCCTGACTTTCCCAGGCGACGTAGTAACCCTGATTGTAGTGCATCATATTGTATTGTGTCATACTTGAAACTGATGAAAAATGTTTTTAAAAAATATTTTCCCTATGAACCCATTTTCGAACTTCGGAAATTATTAACAATAATACAACCTATTTTCTTTTTAATTTTACAGTAATAGAATGTATTTTCTATAATTTTTTTGAGGGGAAAGGGAGAAAAATTAACAATTAAAATTTTGTTTATTTTTTTTTCACAAATTATATTCTATTGCATATCATATTAAAGTAAATTTTTTATAGATTATTTATTTGTATCATACTTGAAATTGATGAAAAATGTCTTACTTAAAATATTTTTTTCTATGAATTCGTTGTCTTATTTTATATTGTTCCTGTTCTACTATTAACCCATTTTACTTTTTGAAAAAAAAAAAAAAAATGCAATTCAAATTTTTAAAAATTATTGTATTATACCGGAAATTGATGAAAAATGCCTTTTTAAAAAATTATTTTCCCTATGAACCCATTGCTTTCCCAACTTTGGGAACTATTTTACAATAATACAACCTATTTTTCACAATCTCTTATGTTGCATATCATATTTAAGTTCATTAAAAATGCTGCAATATGACACTTCTTTCACCTTCCTATCTCATTTAGGAAATTTTTTTATGACAACTTGAAAATCTAGCATGCTTTTCAAAACAAACTGATTTTAAAAAACGTTTGGTATTTTTCTTTAGTCTATATAAATACTATGTGCAACAGTTCATTAAAATCCGAGATAAGGTAAAATTTCTTCAAAAAGTGTGTTGATTTGACATGGAATGACTTAAAATTTTACATGCTACTTTCCTAATAGAAAAGGTTCTGTGCATATTTTCTCGTATTTCTACAATGTTTTAATGACTTTTTATTCTTTGATTATTAGATGGATATGTAGAACAAGAAAGGAAAGTCATGAGTGTGAAACTATTGTAGTTTATGATACACGAAATTTGCACATGTGTATATAAATGTTAAATATTTTATAGTTTCTGCCAACAATCTATGGAAATTTTTACATCTACTCCTCTATGAACAGTATATTTCAAGATGCTTTTATGAGATTATTTAATAAGGCGCCAGTAGCTGAAACAGGGTGATTTATCATGACAGCAGGTGCTGCAGATCTAGATTTATTGAACATATTTGACTCGCCCAAATCTGCACATTGTTGTAAATGTAAAAAGTGAAACTTACAGTTAACCCTTCACTTTGTAGGAAAAAGCTCCATTTAATACAATTAAATTTCTGGTTCAAATCATACAAAGAAAAGTTAAGATGTGGGGAAAATTCCAAGATTTTTTAAAATTTTTATACTATTCTACACACATTTTAATATGAAATTCTGATTAAATATGACTGAACCCATGCGTTTTTATTATTTACTTTTAATCCTATTTTCTTAAATAATTCTGAAAAAATAGCCAACTCTCTGATGATCTTATTGCTTGGACAGCATATTCAGACAGACCTGAGATTTTATCATTAGGATGATGTATGCAGAATTATTCTGATTCTATGGCAAAACAAATACTACAAAGCCAATCTACCAGAACACAAAATATTCTTTTTAATTACATTTATTTCACATCTGAATAAAACTACAAACGTCTGCCACGACGACCACCTTTTCTTCTTGTAGAATCTGATGGAATAGGTGTAACATCCTCTGAAAGAGAAATAAATACATGATAAAATATAGAAAAGTAAAGCGTGGTACTAATAGTAGCTGAAGTATAAAAGATAGTCCTATTTTTGAGCAGGATAGGAAAAGAATAAATACAGAATACACAATCGCTTTTCATATATAGATGTAAAACTGAAAGAATTCATGCTTAAGGTTTTTAAAACACCAATCCACGACAAAAGATTTTTTTTTATGCAGGGTGTTACAAAATATACGAATTTTAGTAGCCAACAAAATCCCCCCCTCCAGACAATATATTAGATTTGTCTTTTTAACTGAATGATAGATAAAAAATAATCATGGGCTACTGTATTAATTGTATACCTAGAATTGCTTTGACAACCCAGGTAATAAGATACGTTAATATAACAAACTTTGAATTAATAAAATATGTATATTGTTCTAATTAAATGTTCTTTTTGTAAAGAAAATTTTGATAGATATTACTTCACCAAAACACTGAATAGTATAATATGCTTTAAGGCATTTTCAGGGGTGATTCTAAGTAAAAAAAAAAATTCTGAAATTCACAGCAAATTTTCTGAAAAGTTAAGAGGTGTGTGTGTGTGTGTGTGTGTCCACACTCCCGCCACTTTTTTTTTTATAGTACGTTTGACAAAATTTGCAGTTTTTTCGTAATTTTTGACGAAATTTGCAGTTTTTTTTGAGATCTGTTTATAAAATTTGCAGTTTTTCTGCGATTTTATGACAAAGGCACGTTTTTTCTCCCGTGATCCGGTGAAAAATTTCGCCGTTTTTCGCGATCTTTTGACGAAATTTGCCGTATTTTGCAATGTTTCTGATGAAATTTACAGTTTTTCACGATTTTCTGATGAAAGTCACTTTTCCATGCGGCCTTTGACAAAATTGGCGATTTTTCTTCAAACGAATGACGAGATTGATTTTTTCGGCGATCATTTGCCGAAATACAGATACATTTTATGTCCGAATTTTCGGATTTATGACAGATATATTTTTTAATTTTCGGAAATCATTGCCTTAATTTTTCGGAAAATTCGGACCAGAATCACCCCCTGGGCATTTTACCTAGATAGCAGGTACCATCAGTGAGCTAGAAGCTTTCTGTGTCTTGTACAGATTAAAATGAATTAGAAATGATTAAAAAATATTAAATTACTTATTTATTATAAATTTTACTTAGATTTAAATTTCTACTTATGAAAATGAAATATTTAAAGAGAATTTACTGCAACATACCATAAATATGCATATTTAACTGACATACATGTTATGCAAACTTGCCAAGTTCTGAAACCCAAAAATAAGGAGCCCCCCCCCCCCCCAGTAAAAATGTTATTTTTTGAATGTAAGCACATTTAGTACAAGTTAATTTTAAGTTGTGCTTCGTTGTTATTGAAGATTAACACAAATATATCACTTTTACTAAAAAAAAAAACTTTTTACATGTGGAAAAAAACAAGCATGTTATTTTTGGGTTGCATGGTTTTAAATTAACTACGAATAGCTGATAAAAATTTCTTTCCTCATAAGCACATACAAATTAATAGTGGAGACTTTAAATTTATTTTAGACAATTTATTGATAATCAAAATAACAGACAACTGAAAAAGGTGCAAGAAAATCAGGAGAAATGTCAAAATTCAGGAGTCTCCCACCAAAATCAGGAGACTTGGCAAGTCTGTGTTATGGTACAATGATATTGAACAAAAAATAGCTAACTTATAATTCAGGTTATTTAAAAAGAAGGTAGAGATAAATTCATATGTTCGGTAAATAGTGAAGTCAACTTTTCTTTATAGAATGATGAAGGTAACAGAATGGTAAACAAACAAAAGACAGAAAAACACTTCATACAAAGCAGATTAATAATGAAAAATTTCCCAGTCAGATGGACAAAATTTATCTACTTTTCCAGTTTTGATTTCAGTCTCGAGAATTTTTCAAAGTCTTGCACCCGTGACTACTCTGGTTTTGAAGTTGATGATTAGCTACAAAGCACTCATTTAGGACATTTTAAAGCAGTAACACACAGCAGAAAGAAAACTTAAAACAATAACACTTACCAATTCTTCCAATTTTCATGCCACTACGTGCCAACGCCCTTAATGCAGACTGAGCACCAGGTCCAGGAGTTTTGGTTCTTAAAGAAAAAAAAAAAAACATTTACTTTCACCCATATATATTTTTTTCGTTTCAAGAAATTCGGCTTAAACATTATTACACTACACATAGATTTTATTATTTTCAGAAATTAAAACTGTTCAGAGGGTTCATACCCTTTTTAACAAAGTTAATTCCAAGAGTTTTCAAGGAGTCTCAAAATTTTTTCCAAGCGATTTGCTTTGAGTTATTAATACAACCTCGCTATCTTTTTTCAAGATGGTATATACAAGGATGGGGTTGCTCCTCCTGAAATGTGAATCTTCAATAATCTTACTAATTTTAAATTTTAAAATAGTAAAAAGCATTGGAAATTTGAGACTTAAGAGAATGTTGATTTCTCATTATGGATCACTAAGCTCCAGTTCATACGTATCAGAAGCAAAAATTAATTTAAAACTTTTGTTTAAATTCCCTCAATATTTTAATGTCAAAATCACTGCTAAGAATTGGAAGTTCCAAGTTTAATTTGATTTTGTGCTCCCCCATGACATCAATTGTTTTTCTTAGCTGCCGGCTGCACACTTTTACTGTGTAATACACTTTCCACGCTGTTTGTGCGAACTGTGCCAGTTAACACTGCTCCATGATGAAATAATTAGATCTTTTGGGATTTTCCTTCAAAAATCAATAAATTTTTAATGTAGAGGGTAAAAAAATAATTAAAATATCGAGTTTTAATATTAGCAGAAAAAGATTCAACATGGCTTTATTTTACAGGAAAAAAAAAAACTTTCTGGAAAAGGAGTGAAAGCGGTATGCAAACCATGTAGTGTAGAAATTACCTTAATGAAAAATTTAATAACTTAAATTAACTCTAAATTTATACACACAACACACACAGATATTTCTTACCTATAACAATTTAATAGTAGAATAATGATTTAAGTTTTAAGTAAATCATCTGAATGTTTGAATTTTTTTTAATTTAAATTATTTTGGATTTTTATCAAGGAACTTTAATTTAATAGAAATGTGTAAATCTATGCAGAGAAAATAAATACACTCACAGTGCACAAATATTAAATCAGATTTAAATAAAATAAATCAGATTATTGATATTTTTTAATAAACCCTGCTTCAATTAAAACATTGAAGCTGCTAAATTTTGCTTCATGATAATTTAAAGAATTTTTACAGTATTTTGCTTATTTTTAAGGAGTTCGTATGCACCCTGGAATTGGATACACAATACAATAAATTCAAACTTTTTTTCTCTATATTCTGAACAGTGAGATGCACACCAATAAGCAAAGTTTACACACTGAAAATCTTTTTTCAGATTAAGGATTATTTAGAAAACCTTCAAATACTTAAGACATGATCTTACAAAGGAACACATGCAATACACATTTAAAATTTGAAAATTTAATACTTATGAATGAACCATTGTACCAGAAGAACTGACACCCCTCCCTCTCCTAAAAGGTTAAAAGACTTTATGTGCCAGAATACAATCATCTCTGGGTACTTTTTGGTTTGCAGAGTGCCAGTGAAATATATATATATATACACACACACACATACATATGTGTCTGTACAATAGTATTTATTGTTATATATATATATATATATATATATATATATATATGTCACTGATGCCCGGCTAACTGAAAAGTATCCATTTCTGTTACATGCAATTTATGGACACCCAAATGCAAATTTATTCTACCTATCAAACGAACTCTTTCATACATGTGTTAGAAAAAAAAAAAAAAAAATCAGATTACCTAGTTCCACCAGTTGCTCTAAGCTTTATGTGTAAAGCAGTTATGCCAACAAGCTTGCATTTTTCAGCAACATCTTGAGCAGCTAACATAGCAGCGTAGGGTGAAGCCTCATCTCTATCAGCTTTTACTTTCATTCCACCAGTAACTCGGGCTATTGTTTCTCTGCAAAATAAGATAAATGGGTCAGTCTACAAAAATCATTTTCTAATACACGGTAATTACTATTTGACAGGGAAAAAAAAAAAAAAAAGATTTAGGGTTTTTACTAGGAATGCAGAAAAAATTCAGCCACATTAACAAATATTCAGTCTACCGAATATCAAAATGCTAGTTTTACCGAATATTTAAAATAGATTGCTTTTACATTAATAATTAATGATGTATAAATATGAAAAACTTTCTGCAAATCCAACTACACTTAAATTGAAATTAAGCCTTAAAATTATAACATTTTGGAGTCCTCCTGCTAAAGTTATCCTTTCTGGTGATTTTGTTTTATCAGAAATTTCAAATCTTTACAAAAAAAATTTAAAGTTTGCTTTTACTATGGAATGGAATTTTGTGAAGGAGGTGCTAACATGGGTACAAGAAGTATACCCAAGCCAAGACTGAAAACTTTTCTGAGTGTTGGGAATGACCAAATGGAAACGGACTAGAAGATTTCTATGTCTTGCACTATAGCTAAAAATTGATTTCTTACAATAAATGTTGGTGATTAAAAGTTCTTTATAGTAGGGATGCACCGGATATCCTGCTTATTCGGCACTCAAACCGGATATCCGGTCCAGCCGAATACTTCAATATCCGGTTGCCGAATAGTGACTCATTTTCTAAATCATTTTTTAGCATTATCAGAAAAGGTTAGTGCAAAATTAATTTGTTTCTTACCAACATTATCCTGTTAAAACAATGTTAGTAGAAATAAATATTCATATTTTCACAAAAATGAAATTATAGGATTTATATATAAATGAAAATATAATATTTAAAATATGACAAATTATTTATAATTAAAGGCAAGTTATGGTGCTCAGCATTTTCAAGCTCTGTTATGTTTTTATCACAGATATTTTCCTTCTTCTGAGAAAAAGCGTTCACTCCTCTGGTTCTCTTTTTCTTTTGTTTTCAACAATTCTAAAGTAAAAATGATTTTATTGAATCTTTTGTCACTATTTTGTCTATGGATGAAGACCAGCTGTGGTAAAATAATACTGATCATGAAAAGAATTGTGCCACTTTCTTGAATAGCAAAACAAGATACTTGCAATGAGGAGCTTCTCTATTTAAATTCTGACAGAAAACACTCGTCATAGGAAAAGTAAGTAATAATATGTAGGAGTATGTAAGAAAAGAAAAAGACGCTTCAATAGGATGTTTAGTATTTATAAATAACAGATTTATAGCTATGAAAAACAGAGAAATTAAAATTACTTAATGGTTTATCTTTTTCTGTTCAATGACCCTGAATAATAGGAAAAAAAATACTGATATGTATATTAGAATAGGCAAAAGACAAAACATGATTAAATTTCAATACTTAATTAGTAAAAACAGGGCTCGCATTCCCCCTAAAATTTTCTTCTTGTTCCTAAAAATTCCAGATACCCAAAATTTCACCGAAAAATATCGCGAATTTTGACAAATATTCACTGAAAAAGACGTGTATTTCGTCAAAATATCGCTAAAATAACACAAATTCCATCAGAAGATCTCTAAAACAACACGAATTCCATCAAAAGATCGCTAAAACAACGCGAATTCCGTCAAAAGATCACTAAAAAAAAAAAAAAAAAAACAGAATTTTGTCAAAAGATCGCAGAAAAAAAACACGAATTTCGTCAAAAGATTGCGAAAAAAACGTGGAATTTTGTCAATAAATTGTGCAAATAAAGCAAATTTCGTGAAAGAATCGCAAAAAAAAAATTGCATGTTTCATCAAAATATCGTGGAAAAAACACAAATTTCGACAAAGAAGTGTGAAAAAAACTCACAATTTTTTTTTCTTCTCATAATCACCTCTGCTTCCTGCCTCTTCTTCTCTAGGTTCACCAAGAACATCCAAAAGAGAGAGAAGGAGAGCATTCATTCTGGTTTGGCTCAATGATCCAGGAGCTCAAAATTCTAATTAATACAATTGCAGTAAGCATAAGCTGTCAAAACGGTTTGTAATATGAAGGTGGTTATTGCGCAAATTTAAATGCCCTCATTCGCAAGAAACAACTCAAGCACATGGAACAAGGGCTGAATTCATTGGAATGATAGGAATATTCTTTGGCAGTGTACCACATGTGCCTGACTAGCACAAAAATACTGTTATTACATACTTGTAATGTTAAAAATATCGCAAATGCCCCTAAAATTCCTCCCTAAAATTTTGAAAAATCATAGTGCTAGCCCTGTAAAAAGCATTTGTTTTTAAGCAACTTTAACTTAATAAATGAGTTTAAATCTATTATTAACATTTGAATGATATAAAATTATAATAATTTAAAGTTTCCCTTCTTTAAAGAAAGCATAAAATAGAAATATTACTATTGAAATTAAAAACAAAAAAGTATTCGGCCGGATACCGGATATTCGGTAAAATTTTGTACCGGATATTCGGTATCCGGCAAAAAATCACACCCGGTGCATCCCTACTTTATAGTAAAGTCTATATATTTTTTAAGTATATAAAGTAGAATTTACTTTTAATTAAAAATCTCCCCAGGACTGAAATTAGTCCTGAGACTGAAGTTTTGCACCCATGAGTCCTAAAAAGGCACTAACTTTTGTCTGAATATACTGGGCTAAGCTTTCGGATTAGCCTGCTGTCTGCCATCTTGTTTTTAAAATCAAAATATATTTATTTCTCATTTCAAAATTAATTTTTATCCATATTTACTTATTATAAACACATTTAATTTTATTGACTATTTATATTTAATGATAAAAGTTAAAAAGTTTTGATTTAAAAAATGAGATGGCTGATCATAGACGATAAATTAATAAATTTGTTTTATTTCTGACATAATCAAGAGTCATTCCGTGTCAAATCAACACACCTATTTTACCTCACCATCTCTGATTTTAATGTACTGTGACACATAGTATTTATATAGACTAAGAAGAATACCAAAGGTTTTTGAAAAATATCAGTTTGCTTTGAAAATATATCTATATAAATTTCTCAAAAATTGCTAGTCCGCTAGATTTTTAAGTTGTCATAAAATCTTTCCTAATTAAAATAGGAAGTGAAAGAAGTGTCATATCGCAGCATTTTTTAATTAACTTTAATATGATATGCAACATGATAGAGGTTGTAAAAAAAAAAAAATTTAGTTTTGATAAACGAAAATTCTACTTTATTACAATATGCAACAGGATAATTTTTGTAAAAAAGAATACAAATTCAAACTTAGGTATAGATGTCTTGTTGGTCTGCAAAATATACGCGAAAAAAAAAAAATGCCAACTTTGGCGATAAACTTGCATTTCTGGCAACCCTAGCCGCTCTTCTGGCTTTGAGGGTAGGGAGAAGGGGGAAGAGTCATCTTTTGCGCATTGGATGTCGCTTTTTTAACGGACTTGCGCAGTGTGCACTTTTTGACTTTTGTGCATTTCTCAAACCTGTTTCTTGAAATTATAATGGTAGCTTTTTCTCGTGTTGGGTCAGCATCTCATTTCTTTTTGCGACGCACTTGCCGTTGACCTACTTTTGCGAGCATCCAAGCATCGTTATTTGATTTTTTTTTTTTTTTGATATTTTCTAGTTAGATTTCATTTTTTTTCTATTATGGCTTCTGCTTCTAATTCTGCGAAAAGGAAGGATATTCAAAAAGTGCCGATGGCTTACATGATTCAAGAATATAAGAAAGAGTTGCAGATTCGAGTGGATGATGACAGCCCCTATAAGGATCGTCTTGGGAAATCCCCTTTGCCTAATAGGGCTTTTTTTTATATGATGGTAGGGTGCATGGAACTTTTTTTTGATTTTTTATTTGAGTCCTCTTTGCTTCATGATCAAATGAAATGCCACAAGTGTGATTCGGACATGCATTTGATCAAGTGAAAGTGACTTGTAGACAAGCGGCAGTGGTATTGCAGCGTTGATCTTGGATCTGGCCGTTGTAATGCCGCTAAGTCTATTAGGCATAATTCTTTTTTTACCGGCAGCAATCTTCCCATTCCCACCATTCTTCAACTGGTTTTTGAATTTTTCATGTGTTCCAGTGTTGAAAACATTCATAGAGACCTCGGTGTTTATGAACATGCTATGGCAGATTGGCGAAGGTATTGCACCGACGTATTAATCGATTATATACGCGATAATACGGAAGAGATTGGGGGAGTGGGTAAAATTATTAAAGTGGATGAGTCCAAAATTAGGAAACTGAAATATAACCGTGGTCATTTCGTTGAGGGTAAGTGGGTTTTTGGCGGTATAGAGTGCGGTTCGGGGCGCTGTTTCATGGTTGCTGTGCACGACAGAACAGCAGATACTCTCTTAGGTCTTATTAAGCAATGGATCAAGCCTGGAACAACTTATTTCTGATTGCTGGAAGGGTTACGACCGGTTGTCAAAAAATAATTATGATCACTTAAGGGTAAATCATTCGGTGAATTTCAAAGATCCAAAGACCGGAGCACATACAAACTTGATTGAGTCAACCTGGTGTCACTTCAAGGCCTCTTTGCTGGCATACAATCGTCAAGGAGATTTTGGAGGGTACATTGCATGGTTCATGTTTAGGTGTATTTGTGATTCACAAAACGTGGATCCTTTCACACGTTTTCTCGAAATTATTCGAGATATTGATTGGAGGGCCGGGCATATTGTTTAGGGAGGGCCGGTTAATGGATCTTCGAAATAGTTGCCTGATTCTTCAGATATTTCGGATTCTGATTAATTCCCCCCCCCTTTTTTTTACTTTTTGTTGCCTATTTTATGTTTATATTGGGCTTTCAAATTTTTTATTATCTTTTTGTAATTGTTTTTTAAACGCATGCACCATGTATATAGATTTTTTAAAAAATTTTTCTTTGGATTCTAAATTTTTCAGTTTTTTTTTTTTTTTTTTTTTTTTTTTTTTGTTTCTGCACTCTTATTTGTGTTTTCCTGAAAGTTCAAGAAATTGTCTTCAAAATGTAAGTACAATTTTGCTTTTTATTTGTATTTTTTTGTGCTGAAAATGAGTTTTCAAAATTGATCGCAATTCTGAAGCACCAATGAAATTCTTTCTTAATCTAGTGATCATTTTTAAAAGTTTAAATCTTTAATTTTTTACAAATTTCTGTTGAAATTACGATTTTTAACTCAGTTTAAAATTTAAATTTTTATAATTTTCAGTTCAAATTACAATGTTTAAACTGCATTTTGGCATGAAAAAAAAAAAAAAAAAAAAAAAATCGCCAAATTTATCATGCAGACCGACAACACATCTGTTCCCAAACTTATTTCAATTTTATTTTTAAAGTTTGATTTGCTAAAGATTTTTTTTTTTTTACAAAAAATTGTAGAAGTAAAATGGAAAAATAGTAGAACAGGGAAATGCAAAATGGGACAACAATGGGTTCATAGAAAAAAAAAAAAATAAGGAAGTGACCAATTTCAAGTATGATACAAATACATTAATCTTTTTGCTTGATATAGTAATATTTTATTAACTAATTTTTATACTTTATCCCTAATTTTATTTTTTATAGTACGAACAATTGGCTATGATATCACACACTCACGCAGTTAAAAAAAAAAAAAAAAATCAGTTAAAGAAAAAAAGTTTAAATTTAGAAGATTTTAACTTAGCTATTGTATTAAGTTATTGGTTTGGCGCAGGCTTGAAAATCGCGCTAACCAAAAAGTCGTCAAGCATCGGTGTGGGAGTGTAACACATATGTCCCGTACAATTTTTTCACAATAGATACCTGGGTCATAGTTTCAAATAATTTTTAATCTTTCAATATATGAAATCAAACTGTTATAGTGAGACCCCTTTGCTCTCATTATAGCTAAGCTTGAACGTATTTTGTTGGTATAGTCAAAACAAATCTTTGAAAAGAAGTTCAAATAAAAGAAAGTATATTGCTTACCTTCCTGACAAATCTGTGACATGAACAAATGTATCGTTGAAACTGGCATAAATATGAGCAACACCAAAAACATTTTCTCCTTCAAGAGCTTGTGGACCCAAAGCTACAACAGGCTGCTCTTCCTTCACTTTACCTTTTCTTGGAGCCATTTTATTCTAAAGCTTCTGAAATGAGAATGTGTTACAGCATATTTTTAAATATAACCGTCAATAATAATAAAACACATTCATAATGCAAAAATGATATGGGGAAAAAAAAAACTTTTTAAATGACAAAATGTAAAGTACTGCATAAAGCGTATATTTATTAATGAAAAAGAAGAAAAATGTGGAACACTAACATTCATAAAGAAACAAATTTTAGATGCACACATATAGTATAGCCTTTTCTTTAAAGGTCCTCTCCCCTCACACGAAAACACACGCTCACTAATGTTAATTCTATGGGGCATTATTTTTCTAATACCTCGTTTGCTTTGGATAGCTGAGATCAATCTTTCTCAACCAGCTCAGAAAATGAAAGTATTTCTGTAAAAAAAAAAAAAAAAAAAAATCTAAAAAGTAATCAACGGCAGAAATAGATTGATCGCAGATATCGAAGTCCAGGGGTTAAATCTGAGCGTTCACCACTGCTTGGCGTCCTAGTGTGCGCGCAATACTGCACTCGCAACTCCCGTATTTGGAACGATCAACATTTCTCCAGGAGCGATCAACATTTCTCCAGGAGCGTTCTATTTTCGCACATGCTCTGTTCGATCTTTTTTCTGCCGGTTTTATTGGACAAAAAGAAGGAGAAACGTTTCGAAAGTGCTGGAACTTTACTAATAATAGTGCCCTTTTTAATTTTACGTTCACTAGCAGGAGCACTAGTTACGTTTTACAGAAAAAACATGTTTATTTGCCATCAAAGCTTTGTATAATTCTTTAAGAAACTTATTTTATTTTTAGTAGATGTGTTTTAATTTTTTCTGACCATTTTACCCCTATTTCTTAGAAAAATCATCATTTTAAAAATTATTTTTTCCCATTGACTGTCAATATTAGGTATTAATAAAATTAGAAATGAAAATGGAGTCGACTCTAAAATGCTATAAATTGTTATATTTTTAACTAATCTTTTGAGAAAAAGCTTTAACATTTATGTCATATTTAAAATAAATTCTATTAACTAATGTGTATGTATATATGCATATTTTTATGAAAAATGTTATTTCAAAAGATTTTAGTTCTTATTTTTTTCCTTAAATGTTTTCATGTAATTTAAAAATTAATTTCATTATATTTATTGGTATTCATATGGTACTTGCATTTAAATTTATAAAATCATTAAGCGTTCTTGCTAATTTCATATGTTTAATGTGTAGAAAAACTTTACTAGGCAATTTTTTGAAATTGCACTAAGCAGTGGTGAAGCCCCTGGTCGCACCCCTAAGAAAATCGTTTAAAAATATTGAAATGCAAACAAGATATTAGAAAAATAATGCTCCATAGGCATGCTTTTTCGCACGAGGGGAGAGGAGCCTTAAGCAAAACATTTTTGCATATAATGAAAATTTATATGCAATCACATGGTATTCGACAAAGAAACCTGAATTTATTCCTGTAACAATACTGAGTAACTGTAATAAAGTATGGAATAAACTGGTTTAACATTATGCAATATTTTGTGCTCTTGTATACTTCAATAAATCATTGGTAATGCCAAATTATACTTCACAATAATTGAAGTTTTTTTTTTTGCTTATTTAAGGAGTTCTAAGTATAAACCCTGAAATCTGCAATGCTTATTAAGTCTTGTTTTTCAGTAATTCTAGAAAAGGGCATCAAGACTTGCCAAGTTCTGAAAACTAAAAATCAGGAGATATTTTTTCAGTGCAATCTTATTAATTTTTAAACGTAAACTTGATTAGCGCAAGCTTAATTTTAAACAAGACTTCATTATTATTGAAGTAAAGGTGAAAATAGGGAATTTCGCTTAATAGCCACTGGCCAGTAGGTTGATTTTTTTTAGTAGCCAGTTACTGGCTAGTGAGAATTTCTTTAGTAGCCAGTAAGTACATTTATGTCACTGAATATTTAATAATTTAAAAAATATATAATGACTTTGCAGTGAACAAGTAATTTATGTACTAAATTAGAGATACTACTTTCCAAACTATTTTAAATTTTAAAATAAGTCAACAGCAAAGTTATACGCAACATGCTTATGTAGCTTACATAAGCATACATACTAACTACATAAATACCTTTTTTTTTAAATTATTAGTCTAGAATTAAGATCTGACAATAATAAAATAGGTAGGTTTATACACTAAATACTAACCCACAACACGATATACATTAATCATGCACAACCTGTGGCCCGCGGGTCAAAAGTGGTCAACATCTCCAAAAATTCAGCAATTGTGTATTTCGCCAATTAGTTTCGAAAAAATGTGAAAATTTTGTCATTCTGGAGCATAAAAAACAAATTTCATTAATCGGCTGCGGAAAAATCATGAATATCGTCCGACGGGTGCGGAAAAAGCATGAATTTTGTTGAACGGGCGCAGAAGTTACATGTTTCTCCATAAACAAAACATAGTGAAGATCTCAAATGGGTGTTAGTCGGGACAAATTTTATTTATAAACAAAAACATGTCCATAGTAACAGTCAAAAAGCCTTAAAGATTAATCACTTATAATGAATCTAAGCATAGTTTATCACATAAAACACTACTGATAACCATGCTAAAGTAAAAGTACACCTGTACGGCAGTTTTGATCCCTGAATCGTAATACATTTGATGATCAAAAATCAGGAGTATAGGAAAACATGTGAAAATTAAAGAGTCTCCTGCCAAATAGGAGAACTGGCAAGTCTGGACATCAAACAGAAAGCGAGGATAGACAAGGGATATCCATCAGCTTCTTGATATTACGAACACCAGTGTTGAATTCAGATAATTTTCTAAGGGAGGGATTTCTATGGCTTCAAAGCATTTTCTGACCATTGAGAGCATAAAACCTCAAATCTTCAGAAACCACAAAGGCTTTAGAATTAAAAAAATAGTTTTCCTCCCACAACTCAATTGAGTTTCAAACCATTTTTTGATTTATTTCGGTTATTACAGTTAAAATTTGATTCACAATGGGATATGTGACTAAGTTAAATATTGTTGATAGATTAAACTGGAAAATATTATAATTATAACAAAATTTTTAAAAGAAACTCTTGGTGTTTATCACTAGCATGCTTACCCTATTTAAAGATTAAAAAAAATATCGCAGCAAAACGTCTTAACTTATAGTGAAAAATAAGAAAGTGCGACGTAAAAAAGCAGCAAGGGAACAATTATCCTACTGTGTTATAAGGATGGGCTGGGAGATACTAATGTACCAACTTGGTTACCCCATTTGTCTGCAAACATGGTTATAAATTGTGATCTGAATGGGAGAGCAGACACTACTTTGATTTACTAAGTTTAATAGAAATACCTTACAACGACAAAAAACAAATATAATTAAATGGAACATTTATAATTTTAATTTAAAGTAACAGTATTAAAATCGATATATCTATTGTATTTTAGTACAAATTGTTATTGCTGATTAAATATGGGCACGTTTTTCTATATAAATACTCGACAATATTGTACTAATACACACTTATATTAAACATATGGAACATTTATAATTTTAATTTAAAGTAACAGTATTAAAATCGATATATCTATTGTATTTTAGTACAAATTGTTATTGCTGATTAAATATGGGCACGTTTTTCTATATAAATACTCGACAATATTGTACTAATACACACTTATATTAAACATATATGAACATAATATAAAATATCTAGAACATTAAAAAAATAAAATATGATTAATACTTACGATGTAATATGATTGAAATTGTCATTAAACTATGGCGTACGTTGAAGCAACCAGATATGCAGGGAGAAAAATTTGTAGATGAGGGCTTACTTCGATTTGCGAAATACCGACTGCAGTTAAGAAAAATCAAATTCAGTTATTTACAAAACTTGTAAAATCAAAAAAAATATTCTTCGTTGATTATAGTTATGTTTTTGTTAATATATAAACAAAATATACATTTAATAAATTTTTACTGTACAACAGAAGGAATTACAGAAATATATATAATTTTTTTTTTAAAATAGTATCTGTCGTGAGTAGTTCTTTACAAGCTAAACTTTTATATCGATACATCTCATCTTTTAATCGAAACTTTCTAAAATGAACATTCGATTTGAAGAAATATAAACAAAATATTTACATATGTTAAAAATAAGAGATATTGCTGTTTAATTTTATTTTCTTATTCATCTCGATCGTAGAAACTCGCGAACTATTTTTAAAATCATGAATTCTAAAGATAATGTAGAATCTATGAAAACTGCTGAAATAGATTTGAATGAAATTGCCCAAATGTTAATAGGTCCTAATAAAAGGATAAGTGACCGAGTGATAATGCCAATCAGCATTGGAAATCAATTGAAAACAAAAGATGAATTACGTGTCGAAGCAATATTTGAAAGCTGTTCTTTTAAGACAGTCACAAGTTGTGCTGTTGGTAAGTTGACTTGCTGAAAGTGTATCAAAAATGCATGTACAATTTTGATATTAGGGTCATTTTAAGTTTACACACAGATTTCATGGCCTGAAAATAAATTTTTCCTCTGAAAAACTCAGTGTCGCTATCACTCTTGATATATCTTATTTACGCATTAAAAAATACATTAAGTATAGTATGTTTAAGACAAGTTTAAGACTAAGTTACCAGGCAAAAAAAAATTAAAAATTCATCACCCACGTTTTTGACTGTCCCAAGATGAAGTTTTATTGAAATATATTGTTTATTTACTACTATACCATTCTCATGTGTAAGCATTTTATTATAATAACAGATACTATTATAAATAAAAAATTACATAAATTAATTTTTCAACTCCATGTTTTATTATATTTTTGGTACTTTTATGTTAGCTGGGCGCCAGTGATATATATATAGATATACACACAATATTTATACATATATATGTGTATAGATATTACATTTTTATACAAAAAATAGGGAGACCGGTGCATACTGGACCTATAGGCACAGTGGACCACCCCCTAATATTTTATTTATTTTTTTAAAAATGTAAGCTTCTCTTCTATCCTAATTGACAACAGCACTGGATTGATTATTTATAGCCTTCATAGAACATGTTTAGCTCAGAGTGAACCATTTTATCCTGACTGGTTGTTTTGAGCTTCTAAAAGTAAAATTTTTCATCATTATATTTCTCCTTTTTTAGTAATTAAAGGTTGTAGATAAATAAGATAAAACAGCTATTTTGCAAATGTAAGATACTTATTTTTATTTAACTTTAAAGTTAATATGTTTAAAAGTAAACTATAAACAATATTAATATGTTTATTTATTGAACTACAACATGGGGCACAGTGGTCCTCAATCCACTCTGCTCCTGTAATGCAGAATGTTCAAAATATTTAATAATTGCTTATTTTCTATAAAGAAATATTGTTTTAAAGTAGTTATTTAGCTGTAAAATAAAGTAAACAAAGAATAGTAACATTTTATTTAACATAGTAAGAAATATTTTATTTTGTACTTACTGCTTTTGAAAAATATAACTGTAGTCTAATTGATGATGATTCTATTCAAGTAAGATTCATGAGACACAAATTGAATGGAGATCAGTTTATTTTTCCAGAAATTGTAGGTGAATCTGTTGTTGATGTCAATGATTTCCTAATGTTGCTCCCAGGCCCAAAAGTATTTTAGTAAAATTCCAGGCTCAATCTTACTCATAAATATTTTGGAATTTCATTTGCAAATTTTAATGGGCATTGATTTTTTTTTACTTACCGTAAAATCCCGAAAGTAAGCCCCCCTCCCACTTTTAAGCAATTTTGGTTTTCTTTTCCATTCCCGAATATAAGCCCCCCCCCCCCAAAAAAAATATATATCCGTAAAATCTCGAAAGTAAGCCCCCCTCCCACTTTTAAGCAAGTTTAATTTTCTTTTCCTTCTCAAATATAAGCCCCCCCCCCCCTCCCCTCTCATATACAAAAAAAATTTTATGCACAAAAAATTTATTTTAAGAATCTAAGGGAGGCAATTTTCATTCTTTTGATATTTTTGACAGATTTCCACTTATGTTTTTATATGATGTTAATGAAATCCTTCCTCTCACATGAAATGCCTGTTTCCCTTCTATGCCTTCTCTAACATAAAAAGTTTGAAAACTTGATAATCTTAAATCCTTCTGTATTTCTTTCTGCTCACTAGTAACGTAACAATTAGTAAAAAAAATCAATCTTCTACACTATAATCTCCCTTTCCATTCAAAATTTATGCCTCTTCTCCCTCAGCATATAGAGTTTAAAATCTTTAAAAGTCTTTATAAAAAAAAATTATTGTTTTATAATCTCTATTTGTTGCTCTCTACTAACAATAAATAAATAATCAGCCATTTAAATTTTCTCTCTACCACCAAGATGTCTGCTTCCGCTCTTTTGCCTCCCCCAGCAAAAAAATCTTTAAAACTCTATTTTAAAAATATATTCTGTCTTACATGTTGCTCTCTAGTAAAAATAAGTAAATAATCAATCATATAAATTACCCTCCACTCTACTCCTCTCTCTCTCTCTGAAACTTACACATCTCCTTCCTTCCCTCCCTTTCCTCTTAGGATACAAAGTTTAAAATCTTTATTAAAAAATTTGCTGTCTAGTAACAATAAATAACTAATCAACCCTTTCAATTATCGCTTTACCACCAAAATGTCTGCTTCTTCTACTTAGCTAACCCCTATCAAAAAAAAAAAAAAAAATAAATAAAAAAAATAATAATAATAATAAAAATAAAAAAATAAAAATAAACTATTTATAAAAAAAATCCTCTGTCCTCTTTGCTGCTCTCTATTAACAATAAATAAATAACAAATTATCTAAATTACAAACTCCTTCCATCGAAATTCATATTTCCCTCTCATCCAAAGAGTACAAAGTTTAAAATTTATAAAACTCTTATGGGAAGAAATTTTATGTCCTACTTGTTGCCTTCTAATTTGTCACCTACGTTTTCTGTCTATTCCAAAAGTGTCTGACCCCCCCCCCCCCCACACACACAAATTAAAAATTTTAAAACTATTTTTTTTAAAAACTGTTGTATTTATTTCTCTTTAGTAACAATATTAATGAATAATCAATCATCTAAATTACCCCCCTTTCTCCCAAAAATTCCACTTCCCCCTCTGTCTTCTCACCCAGCAAATAGTTTAAAATCTTTAATATTATTATTATTATTTTTTTTTTTAATGTTGATCTATTTCTTATTTTGTAGTAAGGTAACTCATCTCATTTACATCATCTCATATAAGTATCATTCATCTAAAATCATCATTCCGTTTGAAATTTTTTCTCTGTCCTATTCTCCCATAGAAGAGGAGTGGATTTCTAAATATGTGAGAGGAAAGCAAAAATTTTCATATTTTTTGCAGTTTGGCTGTTCTTCCCTGAATCACGTGTATGTTTTATGTTTTGAAATAAATATGTTCTCTAAAATAGCTCCCCTTCTGTTAACAAAATATCAGCTGTGAGAACAGCCAAACTACAAAAAGATTAAAATCTTCTATTTGCCCTTCTCCCCCTCCATGTCTAGAAATTCATCCCTTTTTCTGGGGATGGAGAATGGAACTTTAAAGGGAGAGTTAGATGATCATTTATTTATTGTTGCTACAAAGTGACAATACCACATAAAATCTTTAAAAAATAGTTTTAAAGATTTTTAAGTTTGTGTGCTGAGGGGGAGAAGCAATTTAGATAATTATTTAATTATAGTTGCAAGAAAGTTCTAAATAGATTTAAAAAAAACTTTAAAGTATGTACTGGGGGGGGGGGGGGACAAAGGAAATAAAGAGGACTTTTTGGAAGGGAGGAGGGTATAATGTAGATCGTTATTTAAATATTGCTGGAATCACAAATAGAGCAGAAAAAATTAAGAGGAAAACTATGCATTTTTGGTACCAGAGGGGGGCAAAGGGGGGGAAACAGTAATTTTGAGAGCAGATTTAGATTATTGATTATTTATTTTTATACAATAAAATAAGAAATTAAAAAAATTTATTTAAAAATGATTTAAATTTTTTATTTTTTTATTTTATTTTATTTATTTATCTTTGGGGGGAGGGGGCAGGATTTTAGGGTTGGGAATTTATTTTTATTTATTTATTTATTAATCTACCGAAATATGGAAGATTCTCGCCCCTTTTTTTAAAATTTACAATTTTAGAGATTTTAAATTGTATGAGATGCATTTGTAGGGGGAGGATCTTCATGAGATAAGGGTGGGGGGCAGGGGGGAGAAGCAGGGATTTTAGGAGGATGGGTTAATTTAGGTGGTAGGTTGGAGTTATTTATTTTTAATATAGAGTATTTAATAAGTCTGAAAGGAAGTTTAAAGTTAAAATGTTATAAAGGTTAAACTATGCATTTTTGGTACCAGAGGGGGTGGGATGGGGACAGTAATTTTGAGAGCAGATTTATATGATTGATTATTTGTAGTTACAATAAAATAAGAAATAAAGAAAAATATTTAAAAAATGATTTTTAAAAATTTTTCTTTTTTTTAAAGGGGGGGGGGGGGGCAGGATTTTAGGGTTGAATTTATTTTTATTTTATTTTATTATTATTATTTTTTAATCTGTCGAAATATGGAAGACTCTCGCTCTTTTTTTTAATTTTACAATTTTACAGATTTTAAATTTTACGCGATGCATTTGGAGGGGGAGGATCTTCATGAGATAAGGTTGGGGAGGGGGGCAGGGGGAGAGAAGCAGAGATTTTAGAAGGTGGGGTTAATTTAGGTGGTAGGTTGGATTTATTTATTTTAATATAGAGTATTTAATAAGTCTGAAAAGAAGTTTAAAATTAAAAAGTATAAAGGTTAAACTATGCAGTTTTTGTACCAGAGGGGAGGGGGGGGGCACAAAGGGGGGAAACTAATTTTGAGAGCAGAATTAGATTGATTTCAGATAGATAGTATTTATTGTTAAAATAAAATAAGAAATTAAGAAAAATATTTAAAAAATGATTTTAATTTTTTTTTGGGGGGGGAGGGGGGGGGGGCAGGATTTTAGGTTTGGGAATTTATTTTTATTTTATTTTATTATTTTTTTTAATCTGCCGAAATACGGAAGATTTTTGCCCCTTTTTTACTTCTAAATTAATGATAAAAACAGGTTTTTAAATGATTTAAAAAAAAAAATCCCGATTATAAGCCCTGCTCCCAAATTTAACCTTTTTTGATTTTGAAAAAGCGGGGGGGGGGGGGGGGGGAATGGGGATTTTACGGTAAGTAATGACTTCATCTAAATTTCAATTGTTCCTGTATTAATCTGTTATTGTTTTCAAAATATAATAAATTTTTAATTTTTTTGTTTGGTATTGTATTATTATTATTATTATTTTTTTCAAAATGTTTTACTTGCAAATTTATATTACTACACGTTATTTTGGAGGTAAAGGGGAAATAAAAAAGAATTAGATTTATGAAAAATAGATTTATAATGTATTTCAGACAATACCTAATATCAGTCCACTGTGCCCCACTTCCGGCGGACACTGGTCCACTTTACGGGCCAGGGCCGTAACTAGATGGGGGCAGTGTGGGCTGAGCCCCCTCTTGACTTCATAATCTTTCAATATGAATAACATCATTTATTACATTTAAGAATTTTAAAACTTTCTAATCAAATGTTTTATGACAGTGGGGAGTTGCTTTCTACTTCTGTCTATATTTATATATCATTAAAATAAAGGGGGAAAGAGCCCCATCAAACAATTTCAAAGCCCACTCTGACTTTTCCAATTGGTTACGGACGTACATAATTTTTTTTTTTTTTTTTTTTTTAAGAATGTATTGAAAACTATGTTCTCAGAAAATTATGATGAATGTAAAAAGGTTTAAGGAATATTCAAAAATATTTTCATGCAGATAGGCATGTTAAAGAAAAAAAAAAAAAGATAAAACTGAAAATGTGGTCCTCTGTGTACACTGTGTATATATACACACATATATGTGTGTATATATACATATATATATATACACACAATAGTATATATATATGCAGGGACCCGGAGCCGGAAAAATTTTTGATTCTCCAGCTCCAGCTCTGCTCCCAGATAATAAGCTATGGCTCCGGCAACAGCTCCGATTCCACGCTTTTGAGTTTCAGATTTTAAACTTGCAATTTTATTATAAAAAGGAACATTAAAAAAATAATAACATAATCATCAGCTCACTCTGAAAATACAAATTTAATTAAATTCGCAGTTGAATTATTTATTCATTCTTAAGAAAAGAATTGAATCTAATAAATCCTCCGTCATATTTGATCTTAAATCATTATAAATGTCAGAGTTTCCCCCAGACAGTTTCAGAAGGGTGCTGCACCCTGCCTGCCCTTTGGTTTACGAAATAGCATCCTTCTTGCCCCTCATAAAAAGAATTAGCACCCTTCTTGCCCCCTCTAGTAAAATAACTAGCACCCTTCTTGCCCTCGGTAGAAAAAGTGCCCTTTCTCCTTTTTGCATTAAAAAATTTGCTTTTATAGTAAAAACTGACTCAATGTTGTCTTAAAAAGAGTGTTTTAACTTTGAAATATCAAAAGTGGCTTTAAAAAACAAAAGAATACCTTTAACAATTAAAAAAGTGCCCTTAAGAATAAAAAACGTGCCCTTTTATCACCAGCAGCCCCCTGCCCTTTTTTAAACCTGGGGGAAACTCTGTAAATGTATTTAAATGCCGAGAATAGTCTTTCTACAACTTGGATAATGGGTAATGCCGTTACAATGCGGCAGGCCTCTTGAATGTCTGTAGGATACAATGAAATTGCTTATTTTTGTCAAATTCTGCTTATACTTTTCTCTTTCTACTTTCTAATTCTTCATCTACATATTTGAGTTCTTGTGCTTCTTTCTTATGATTTCTGTCAATATGCCTTCTCATGTTTGAACTCTTTTCACAATTAATTTTTTGCTCACAGATCCTTCCTTTATTTTCATTAAAGATCTGACAAAATGCATTTTTCTTCTCATCAAATTGAAATGCTTCTCAGAAAATCTGAAATCTTTTAGATTTTACTTTTAAAAAAGAAAATTTGGTGGAATTTTAAACACAAAAATCTTAAATATCTTCTACATTTTTCAAACAAGCAAAATTGTGCAACTGCACGTGTAAACAACAGGCGGTCATATTTGTTTTCAAGTAGTGTTGCCACTTAGCTCAAGTAGATAGTAGAAGTGAAGTAGTGTTGCCCAAAGTTTTCCAACTCTTAATTTTTAAAAAATGATAGAATTAAAATTCTGAATAATGATGTAATTAAAATATTTTAAGCCTGAAAATTTTAAAAGACTGAAAAAAAAAAAAGATTCAAAAGAACATTAAAAAACTAAAGGAGCCCTGGAGCAGGGGAAAATTTAGAGCTCCGGCTCCAGCTCCCGGGAAAACACAGCTCCGGAGCGCACCAGCTCCGGGTCACTGTATATATGTATGTATATTACTGGCACCCAACTAACACAAAAGTTCCATATTTCTTCCTCTAAAAAGTGGGTGTCCCAGGTTTTTGTAACATCTGTTATGAGATATAATTTATTTGTTCTTAGCAAAAGAATATATCACGGGACACAAATGAAGTTTACAAGTGAACAAGTCAGGGATCATTCTAGAGCATAAAAAAGGGCAGGGCACACATTACATAATAATAAGGGCAATTTTGTTGAAAAGGGCACATCATTTCATAAAAAGGCATTTTTGTAATAAGTGCATATACCAATATACTGGTGGGGAGGGAATTCTGTCAAGAAATTAAAGTACGTTTTAATTTAAAAAATTCAATAATATTTCTAATTTCCACAACTTCACCATTTGAAAAGTATTAAAAATAGCAAAATGAAACTTATGTTCTCAATTTTTATTATAAAATTGTTTACTATATTCACAGTCATTTCCCCCTTTTCCTTCGATATTCAAAAACTTCTCTTTCTAAAGTTTTTATTCGCCAGATAACTTTTTCCATGTTTTAGCAAAACTGGTTTTGAAAAAGCTGCAAAATAAAAGTTCTAAAGCTACTTCTCAAACTTTTTATAGAACTTATGTAAGTTATCATGTGGTCAAAGGCCAGAATGTCTGATCTAATACTATATTTCACTAGAGAAGGTGAAATGAATCCATGACCCTTAGTTACCCTTTATGTCTTGTTCAATGTAAAAAATGATAAATGGAAAGATGAATCACTCCAAGTCAAAGATTAGACATACGAGGGCATTTTTCACAGAGAAATAAAGAGGGAAAGAGGAGTATTCCTGACTAGCATTCTAAAAATAAAAGATAGGTAAATAATTTTTGAAAGTACAATGCAAACAAGGCAGGATTCTAATCAGGAATAAAAGGAGGGTAGAATTCTACCTAGAAAAAGGGTAAAATTCTACTTGGAAAAAGGGCAAGGAGGGTAGGATTTTATCTAAAAAGGCCATGAGGGTAAACCGCCCCTCTAAAACTCTCTAGAGTGATCCCTGAACAAGTTGTCATAATAGTTATTTTGGAATATTTTTTATGAATATCAGATACAGTGGACTAATTTGCATTTTTCTTGCGAGAGTATTTTATCTCTCTGTAACTTCTGTTACCACATTCATCACCTGTATGTTGTGATTTTAGAATAGCTACAAATAAAATCAATTCACATTTGTATTACTATCAAATAATTAGACTGATGGCGATGGGTAAACCAAATAAAGTGTATTCTCCGGGTATTTTTTTCGTTTTGAATATAACCTCAGCACTTTTATATTAGCTTGGTGCCAGTAATAACTTGCCAAATCTTGTTTCAATTGGCATCATTTGAATTGTAACCTTTTAAGTGAGATTTTGTTATTTGTATTGATATGTTTGTGTTTATGTATTTTATTATGATTATATTTTAGCTATTTTTAAGTAAGTTTTTAAAGATATTATATTATAACTAGTTGGCTCAGCCCCCTACTCGCTAACGCTCGCCAACCCCCCATGAATTGCGAAGAAATTCACACTGAGACCGCTAAGCAGTCCCAGCTCGCTTCGCTCGCTCGCCTCTTTTTGTTTCGACATTATACTATTCTAATTGATTATAGATTTCTGCAACAGATGGCAGCAGGTGAAACCTAGACAGTTGATATTTTTACTGCTCTTCGATTTTTCATGTGAGTGAAATTCATAAATAAATTCTAAATAAGAATTGAAAATTCATTTGAAATTAGCAATATTACTCATAATTAAAATGAGGAATAATCTCAGACGCTTTGGATTACGTATGTGTTATTTCATTTTTAATATTTGCTATCTTGATTTTCACTGCTCTGACACTGACCGCCATATTGGAGGCGGAGCTGATCTATCTAACACAATCTAGTCTTTTCATTGGTCTGAGCTCTGGAAACTACGGTTGTTGCCAACAATAAGCTAGAAATTCAGCCCTATTTCTGCGCCACGTAAGACAAATATATATATAGATGTGAAAATATTGGCTAGTTGTTATTAACTAATGTTAAAAGCTTGGTGGAAAAAAAAAAGGTTGGTGAGATTTAAAAAATTTTGGTGATCACTAATGCCTCCTTAACATAAAAGTACCGTAACCCCTGTTACCAGATAACAGAGGTTACAGATGGTTTTGGTAACTTCTGTTACCTTATGTAACCTTTGCTACTAAATAACATAGGTTGTGGATGTTATTCTTCAAAATTAGCTATTAATTCATTTAATTAAGAAAATTTTTGGTGTAATAAACTATAAGCATCATTCCTAACATATAAGGAGAACAAAATCACTAAATTAAGTTGGTGTTGGTAACTTTTCTGTTACTTTATGTATCCTCTATTACCTCATGAGCGCGTCCAGTAATGTCACCGGTACGTAACCGGTCAGGTCGGTTAGTTGCCAAAGTGTTCAGTGCTGCTAACCGGTATGCAACCAACATCATTCAGCAGAAGTAACCGAAGTGACCGGTAAGGGACCGAACTAACCGAAGAAAAATCTCGGTTACTTGGGTCACGTGATCGGTTACATGAAAATTTACGATGATGTGATACAGATGTAATTACCAACAGATGGCGCTACAAGTAAATAATACCATTTTCGTCCAGTAGGTCTGTCGACCAGTTAGAAACCGGTCACTTACTGCCCCGGTAAAGTAAGTAACCGGTCACACTGGTCACTTTGGTTAGGTCTACTGGACGCGCTCCATGTAACCTCTCTTATGAAAGAGTAAGTAATATCTGAAATTTTTTTTATTTTGATTATTATGTAATCTATCAATATATTTATTTACTCAGTAAGTGGCTACACAATCACTAAATGACATTTTTTGATATTGTGTTAATTTTTTAAGATTTTTAAAAAGTTTTAAATTTGCAATTTGGTAACAGAGGTCACATGGTCATGCTTTTATTTATTCTCCTTAAACAGATTTGAGTTATTTGCTTTACTTTAAACCTTATATACAGCTATAAAATGCAATTACTGTGATTAAAATGTAAAGGGGGAAAAAATCACTTCCATAAAAGTGGAAATCTGCATGTAAAATTGGAATAGCCCATTGCATTGATGAAGTTTTTCTTTATTAATCAAAATATTCATTTAGTATTTTTTTTTTAAAGACACACTTTAAATATGAGATTTTTTTTATTTAGAAGATTGTTTGGTACTTGTCGTTATGACTTTTGCAAAACCAGGTTTGGTTGTCCTCCTAAGAAAAATTGCTATTTCTTTATTATAACTACAATTATGATTATGCTTGTTGCAGTTACAATTTTGCCAAGCTTATATATGCATATATATATATATATACTCCAAATGCTCATGTAAGCACTGTATATGTCAATATATGCATAATATTTGTGTCTTATATGTCATATACATATATGCCGTTATCACCCCTCATTTCCCACAGATTTTTAAAAGGGCAGGGGGCTGGTGATGGTAAAAGGGTACATTTTAGATTTGTAAGGGTGCATTTTAAACTCTCAAGGAAACTTAAAAATAACTGCATTATTTTGATTTTTTAAGGTAATTTTAATATTAAAAATCAGGACACTCTTTTCAAGACAAAACAATGAGTCAGGTTTTACCATGTAAGTAAGTTTTTCAATACAAAACACGGTAAGGGCACAATTTTTTGATTGGAGGGCAAGAAAAGTGTTATTTTTTCCCTTTTTTTTTTGCATTAAGGACAAGAAGGGTGCTACTTTTTAAACCAAAGGGCAGGCAGGGTGCAGCACCCTCCTGAAATAGTCTGGGGCAAACTTTGTCATATATATGTCATATGCATCTAAAATACATATCATACATTACATATATATACATCATACATGACTGTAACTTGGCCATGTATATCACGAAATGTTATAGCTATACATCATATATTATTATAATGTCATATTTGCCTTATAATTTGGAAATACATCTTAGTCACTTGACGATTTATCCTCGAAGGACGCTATAACAAAGAAGTACCAAAAGGTTTAAGGAATTAATGTTGATCATATGGTTCTTTGCTTGAAATATATCATAGGTCATAAGACAAAATTTACATTTTATGCGACCATGTGCAATGTAATCTTAATAACCTTCAACCTCTGTAATTTCTTTCAAGACTTTTAAAAAATTTCAATGGATAAAAATTACGATGTGATGTAGTTGTAGTATGCATTTTCCTTTTTGCTGCTTCCTCATAGGTTAAGCTTTTACATTAGATCTTGCTTAGCATTAATTTGAGCAATTCTCTGCAAATGTGGCAACCCAGAGACAAACATATTTTACTCTGGCAACCCCCAAAATATTAGAGCAGACCCATGGAGCTATGAAGATTAAAAGGAGTCAACATAAATGACATCACTTGAAGCTGTTCCTACCCCCCTGCGTCTGCCATATTTGAATGTGGTGAGCTGCACATAAACCTATCTTACCTCCTAGTTTCTTCTTGCAGCGCAAACCAATTATGGTAACAAAAGGCAATATGGCAGATGCAGGAGAGGGGAAAAGAACTCTTGTTTTGGCTTCAAACCTTTCCATGGCATTAGATTGCTATGGCAGCTCCATATATCTTAGCTCCATGAGTAGACCACTAAGTAACCAAGCTCATTTCACTCCTGGACTCTGTAGAGGTAGCTTGCATATAGAACCCAAAGCAGAATCTGCTGAAAAGTGCGACATACGTCGCAGAACAATGACCTTCTCTGCAGAACATTTCAAATTCTCAATTTCAGTGAAATTCGTCATTCAGCCGTCAGAAAAAATTCCAAATTTGTCAGTCGATCACTAGAAAAAATGTTAAATTCGTCAGCTATGTATCAGAAAAAAATCACGAAATTTTTCAATCATCCATGTAAAAAAATTGTGAAATTCATGAATCGGTCACGGGAAAAAATTGCAAAATTCATCAGTCGATCGTGAAATTCTTCAGCCAATTGCAGAAAAAAAATGCAAAATTTGTCGATCAATTGGGGAAAATAAACCGCAATTTTTGCTAATCGGTCACAAGAAAAAGCCGCAAGATTTGCTAATTGGTTGACGGAAAATATTTAAAAATTTGCCAACCGGTCCCTGGTAAAAGACTCGAAATTCAGTAGTCGATCGTTGGAAAAAATCCTGAAATTTTTCAATCAGTCATGGGGAAAAATTGCGAAATTCGTCGATTGGTTGTGAGAAAAAATCATGAAGTTCACCAGTCATTCGAGTGAAAAATCTCAAAAATGTTGCAAAATTCTTCAATCAGTCGCAGGGGAAAAATATGTCAAAAAACATGAAATTCGTCAATCAGTCCAAAGAAAAAATAGCAAAAGTCGTTAGTCGATCAAAGGAAAAATCTAAAAAATATTATGAAATTTGTCAATTGTTCTCGATGAAAGATAGCAAAATTTGTCAGAAAAAATGTCGCAAAATTTGTCAATCAGTCATGGGAAAATATCGCAAAATTTATCAGTTGGTCACGAGGTCCTCCATAAAAGTGATATTTCAAAATATGCCACTTCTAAAATTATTGATAGACCACTTTGTATTAATGCCATGGTTTAAAAAAAAAAAAAAAAAATCTTACCGCAAAATAATGTTTTTTTTTTTGTGTGTGTGTGTGCATGTCAGTGCTTTACGAAATGTCTTCTGCATTTCTATAAAAGATGAAATTGCACTCCTGCTACATATACAAGAACATCTCCTTGTGTTTTTCATTTTCACTCCTGCAGAACATTTTTTATCAGATGAAGGTTCGTTGTAAAATATTGCAAAATACATTTCTCTTACGTGGCGCGAAAATAAGGCTGAATTTCTAGTTTACCGTTTGGCAACAACCGTAGTTTTCAGAGTGACAATTCTCTACGGCCACGTGTTTCATTCAGCAAATCAAAATTCAGAGCCTGATCATATTTTAAACACAGCATCATCTATCATCTGATGTAGCTGTTTTCGGAGATGTATGTCAATGGTTCATTTTACGGTCACGTGATTCAGCAAATCAGCCTACAAAGCATTTTACTGTGCTTTTACACACAGTAGAAAACGGGTTTATGTCTGAGAGATGCTGTATTTTTCACATCGAACGAACTTTAAACAATGATTGTTGATTTATATAAACTATTTTCCTATCACATAGTGTTTTTAACACTTTCCAACCTAGTTGAAAAGTGTTTATGACAGGTTTGTCTGGCCGTACTCTAACTCCCGTAAATATGCTCGGATTGCGCTGCAATTTTTATATGTTATTGTCGTTATCTATAGCATGTTCCCTATTTCAACTGAAGTGTGTAGCATTTATAGTTTTTTTACAGGGACACTCAAAAGAATTCCGTTACATTACGGTCTATGGGAAAAAATCATTTGCGGTTTATTTTAATGATGTTACACAATTTCAAATGCATTGTAATTGATATATATCACTAAGGTGCATTACAAGAAGCTTAATGTGGAATAGGGTGTGCATAGTACTTATAGTTACTTTACAGGGACAGTCAAAAGAATTCCGTTACATTACGTCTATGGAGAAAAATCGTTTGCGGTTTAATTAAATAATGTTTCACTATTTTAAACGCATTGAAATTTATATATATCACTCAGGTGCATTATAAGAGGCTTACTACAGAATATTGTGTGTATAGCAGTCATCGTTCATTTACAGGGACACACAAAAGAATTTTTTACTGCCTGTTAACAATAATTCCTGGAAGTGCGTTTTAAGTTACTGAACACGATTTTAAATTTAACTCACTTTTTGTCTATTACTTTGTGTGTATAAATTCTGTAGATCCTATACAGGGCAGCACAAAAGTTCGCGAACACATTTCCGTTTATTGACAGAAAGTCCAGAAGGAGAATTTTAAACTGTGCTACGTGTTTCCTAACTAAACTAAAATTTAGCATCCTATGTAGTATATATACAAACTATAGATCCTATACAGGGCTGAATAAAAATATTTGGACATTTTTTTGAATATTGTATATGTTGGAAATTCCTGAAATTAAGTTTTTAAATATGTTATGCGTTTTCCAAATTGTTTACTTAGATGTTGTCTTTCAGCTTATTAAACGGTAATGATTTGTAAAATTATTTTGGAAGCGTTGGAAAGTGTTACGTAATTTATGCTTGACGCATGATTTTTTCATTCTTGTTTTAAATGTATTTAAGACATGCTTTACAATATTATAGGGGCAATGAGTTTTAAACTAATTGTGTTTCCAAAATCATTTTTTCATAATATTCAAATGATTTATGCCCATTGGTAGCACCAGCTAAATGCATTTTTAATTGTGTTTTCAACAAAGTTTGAATTACTTTTATTTACATTAGGAAAATTTGTCCATTTCATATGTTAAAATGACTTATGATAATACTTATTCTGGCTAGAGTTGATGAAAAAGCAAGAAGGGCGAGCAAGCTGGGCGTACATACGAGCAAGCATAGCGTTCTTAATGTAAATTGCTTCGCAATTCACGAGGGTTGGCGAGCGTTAGTGCGTAGGGGGCTGAGCCCCCGAGTATCAAAATATTTTGTTTTCGGGCTTATATAGCTTAGGATTTTATAGTGTTACTGCATGGTCAGGTTTTATTGCTTTTTGGTATTTTTCTTTGATTTTCTTTTCTTGTATCTTGTTTTTTATTAACTATGGCTCCTGTTGTTAGTCTACCAGCTAGTGATGTTGTTAGTAAGATATATTGTTGTTTTTAAAGGTAAAGTAAAGTTGTTTAATATTTCTTGTGATAGGCCTATTCTGCGAAAGGATGGAGTTCCAAGTAGTGTGTTTGTTTTGGAGCTTTTAAGAGAACAAGATTTGTTTTTGTAATTTTTGAAGGAAACTGGCTCAATTAAATTTAATTTAAAACGTGAGAATTACAGTGGGAATATGAGATTTAGCAGTGGTTGGAACTCAGAATTAGTGTGCTACAAATAGCGAAACTACCGTAGTCGCTACTTTTCTAGTAGTTTATGGTGTACACTTAGATTAAAAAAAATATAATGTAGTAAGTAGCACAATACCAAAAAAAAAAAAAAAAAAATCAGTAGTTTGTGTAGCAAGCACACATGCTACTTTTCATGCTACTTCAGGTGAAAAAAAAATTGCCATTCTTCAAATTGCATAATCATAACTTGTTTTTTTTTTTTTGTAAAAAATATGTTCTACGCAACAATTTGTGAATGTCAGTGACAAATTACTGTAAGACTTAGCAAATAAAATTTGTGTATTGTTTCGTATGCATAAACATGTTTATAGCCTCTCATTATAACACTTGTTCAGATATATACAGCTCTGTTTTTTGTGTATCTCGAAAAAAAGAAATTTACAGAAGTTTAACTCTATTTTTATATAAGTATAGATAAATGTGTATTGTATTACATATCTCTCATAATTTTGTTAAGAATTTGTACTAGTATATAAATTAACATTTTGGAGATGGAGACCAACACAAAACATTTTTTTATATGCTATCTTTCTTAATTTTTTATGCCTTTGGTTATATCACATTTGAGAATATATTGGCAGACACAATATAACAAGGGGAGATTTTTTCCTCTTCTTTCTGTCTTTACCCTATTGAAAGACAGAAATAGTGATTCTTTTCTGTCTTTCTTGAGTGAACCACAAGAATAAGGCCTGGTCAAGTTTTTCATATGAAGACACAGTCGTTTTTTGCCGTAACTGCTCAATTTTAAGGTGATTTTTTTTACCAGTCACTAATCATTGCTTTTCTGACACCATATTCAAGTGATAATTTAGTAGCACTTTCTCCCTTGTCCAGTCTTTTTAACACTTCATGTTTTTCTTTTAAAGTACACGAAGAACGACTTCGTTTACTTGCCATGTTTAATAGTTGACGTCAAGGACTACAAACATAAATAAAAAAGGCACAGTTGCTGGGAGCAGGGACAGATTTAGAAATTTGGGGGCCCTGGGCACAGATGCATATGGGGGTCCCCCCTTGCACAGAATAAAAAAATATAATATCGAAAGCAGTACTTATTAAGATAACCAGTATTGACTTTGATAATTTCTTTAAAATATTAATTAAAAAAATTTAAATTTGATAATCATTAATTTACTTTTAAATAATTATTTGCTAATTACAAATTTTTAATTGAATTTTATGATAAACTGTGTGGTGCTGATTACCTTTCTCTATGCAAGTCCATATATCTGGAATGATAAAGTATGCAACAACTAATAATAAATTTACTGCAGTACCAAGCTATAATTATTTAAAATATTAGCATATCCTATTAATCAAACAACTTTTACTTTCAAATACAAGCTTTGTATTGAAAAAAAAAAAAAAAACTAAATTTACACAAGTAATTAGCAGAACCACACGGCTTTTTCCATGTTAACCATGGGGGCTTTACATGTAAAATAAATAAAAATGAAATAATATGGCGATCCCAAAACTGGAGTTCTGTACATTACTGCACATAAATTGTTAAAAGACAATCAGCAAAAAATGAAGTTACTTTGACATATCATAGACAATCTTTGACAAACAAGATTTTTCCATTTTAATTTTGTTTTTTGACAGTTAAAACAGTTTTGGCCAATAATTGAAAAATCCTTAGTAGCATTTGGGGGCCCCTGAAAATCAGGGGCCCTGGGCCCGTGCCCCGAATGCCCTGCCGTAAATCAGGCACTGGCTGGGAGACTCCTAGCTCTTCCTGGTTCTTATCTTAAGATTTAGATAACCCATTTTAAAACCTCTTGAATTCCTTATAATAATTTATTTTTATAAGATTAAAAGTATAATTGATCTGAAAAGGCCGTTAGTAATCGCGTGTGTGGTTCCCAACATTTCAAAATTAAATAGACAAAACCAAAACATTTAAATAAACATGCTAATTAAGAAATAGTAAAATATTTATTTCTTTTATTACAATATAATCAAAATTCTTTAAATTTGGAACATGGTTAAATAAAAGAAAAATCATGGACAACTTATTTATATATAAATATTTCGTATGACTGGATACTCAAATGAGAATAAAATTACGGTGAGTACCATCGCCTACTATCTTAAAATGTTATGTGACATTATTCTAAAAGGAAGAAATTTTAAAATAAACACTCAGAGTATAATGTACGAAGGGTCTTACCTCTGAGCCTGATCATACACCTCATCCTTGGTCCTACTATGGGTGCACACTCTTTAAAATTTATCCAAACTAAAAATTATCCACCACCACTTTTAAAACAGTGACTCAGTAAAGTAGTTACTCAATACTCACAGTACCACAATTTTTCACAATAAATTTGCAATAAGCGCACACAGCTCATCAAACTTCACTAGAGTAAACACTGACCGGGAGGAGAGTCAAAATCATTTGTCAACGTTGGTGAAAACTCAGAATCTATATGCCAATACTCTGTGGTGGCAGAAATGCAGTAACCCTGGTAGTAATTCTTGGAATGTGGGAGGGAGAGGGATAGGTAGGGTGGGGTGATGAGTCGTCGAAGGTCACTGCCCTTCCCTTCTCACTTTCACTGAACCTGTTCACCATGAGCCTATCAACGCTGTATAGAGCTGACACTAGCATATGTCCCCGTACTTAATTTATGCTTTAACAAGTCAATACGTTGATTAATATTAATGAAATCTGCCTATTCGAATTCCTGCTAAATTGAAGTGTTCAGTCCCAATTAGTTCAGAATAGCGGGACTCTACTGTATATATTCGCAGTACCTTCATTTTTTTTAGTTTGTCGTTGTAAGCCTTACATAGCAGCAAGGTTGGCAAGTTTTTGATGCATGACGGTTTTAACCATGGTTTTTACCGTCATGTCAAAAACCTCCTTGTCAAAAATGTCAAAAACTGTCAAAAACCCATTTTTTAGTAGTTTGTTTTTACATTTTTTTTTTTTCATTCTATCTTTAATATTAAGTTGTTTTTCATGAAATATTCAGTATCAAAAAGACTCTAAAGTATATTTATCCATCCAAGAAAAACAAAAAAGAATTGCATTTGAATAATACGTGTACATCTCTGTTAGAAGATCTCTACAATAATCTTAAGCTATTTGGCGTAGTCTAAAAAAAATTAGATTTTTTGAAGAAATCCTGTAACCTATATAATAAGTATTAGATTAAACAATGTGTATAATTTCGGTACACTTTATTACATTGTTGGAAACAAAACTTTAAGATTCTACTTATTGAAGTTCAAATGAAAATCACCATAATTGTATTTATGAAATACATAACATATGCATTTTAAAATATTATATCTAAGAATATTCAAATTTATTCACTGCCCGTCTATGCTTAACATCTATTGTCTTGTCATACAATGTAACAGCATTTTTGCATCTCTAAAATAATTTTAATGTACTTTATTAAAAATCTATATTGAATGTTATTTAATAATTATAATAACCCTTTATTATCATTTAATATTAATTGCAGTTAGTAGAATTTATATTAGTGAAGATTATGACAAATATTGTTCTTTTCTTTTACTCTTGTATTTTTAAATCTTTCCCATATTAGGAAATGATCTTCTTTTAAATAAATTTAACAAATGTAATTGTAAATAATAATAACAAGATCAACAAGGTAAAATCAATCTAAAAATGTATTGTATGCTACACTTACACCAGAAATTGGAGGACAATCGAAAATGATAGGTTTTTGACGGAATAAACCGGTAAAAACACGATTTTTACCACTGTCATGTCAAAAACCAGTTTTTGATGTCAAAAACCCAACCCTGCATAGCAGTAAGTAGCTGCACTGATAAAAACTACTCCTTGGTAAAAAAATAAAATTGTGCCAAGAGAGAGCTAATGCTGAAGCTGCTCCAATTCAAAATATTCAAGTAAAGTATAACAATTCATCTTATTCCTAATTTCCACTATACATTCATCACAGCCTTCTTTATAGAATGATAGTTGAGTATGAAATATCAAATAAAACATTTAAAAACAATAAATTCATACATTTTTTTATCACAATCCAACAAATTCAAAAGTTGTCTGATCTGGCTCTTTAACAAAGATAATTTTCTCTTAGTTAATTTAAAAATTGTATTAGATTGTATTTTCAAATAGAGAATAATTGTATGCATATAAATCTATAATCATAAAAAAAAATGTATGTTCAGTCATATATAATTAAGAAAAGTTAAGCATAATTAAGACGTACATAACATTATTTAGACATTACATAATTAAGAAAAAGCCTCATGTACATAATCTTATTTATTCATTTTAGGATTTGCTTTTGGTGCTTTTATGGGATTACTTTCAGCTAGTATGGATCCACAAGTTGGCATTTCACCAGAAAAGCAGACTGTTAAAATGATTCTTCAAGATTATAAAGTCAAAACTACATCTTATGGGAAAAATTTTGCTATTGTTGGTGCCTTATTTGCAGCTATTGAATGCAACATTGAAAGTGTAAGTAATAATTCTTAATTAATTTTATGGATTATGGGTTAGCAATTTAAAAATCAATAATAAATAATAATCGGCACTTCTTTGCTATAGGGGCATAAGAAAAAAATAGTGAGTTAAATTTGGCAAAAAAAGCAAATTTTGCAAAAGCACTTTCAGTAACCTTCATTTACATTTTAAAAAGGTCATCAAATTTTTATATATTTATGAAATAGCTATCAATGTATCAATTGCACAAACAGTTGGTTTTACATTTGTAGTATTCAATACATACATTCAGAAGCAATTTCTTTAACTTATATATAAATAAGTGATATAATAGTGTAATACAAAATATATAACAAATAAACCATATAAGATTTAAAAAAAAATTCATTGGTCGTCGTTTCACTTTTGTGATTGTTTATATTTATAATATTTGGTATGAAATCGTACTTTCTTAAGACTGAGTTATGCCAAGGCCTCTATAAAAAACAAGTACCTAAAAATCATTATATTGTATATTATCTGAGAACGTTTTTCCAATTCTCTTCTATGCTCCAGCTTAATAATATAGTAAAACCTGTGAAAACAGAATCTCTAGGGACTGGGGAAAAAAAAAATCCATTTTAGAGAGTTTTCTGTCTTAGCTGGTATAACTGCGTCTGTATGGCCATATTTTTCATTGGAAGCTTGTAAATTTTTCATTTCAAACAGGATTCTGTCATAGACAGGATCCATTTTCACTGGTTTTACTATTGCTGAAATGTTTCACAGTTTTAATATTTAATATCTGAATGCTTGGTATAGAATTCAGCTTTATTAATAGACATATTTAAAACTTTATTACTAAAATATTTATTTTCTTATATATATGTATATCATAATTGTAGCTAGCTGTTACTTCTCTTCAAAAGAAATAAGTGTTATTATTTGAATTATGTAGAGTCCTGAGAAAAAGTAAACACACTCTATCAATTCGGTTACAAATAATCATTGGAATGTATATACAGTGTGTCTGGAAATGGTCGAATAACTCGAGAAAAATACATCAGATTGAAAAACGGAAAAATGCATGTTCAATATTTAAAAAACATCTATTTAGGGATATCAAAGTTGCCCCCCCCAAACTCTGCCCCCTTGGGAGGAAAGGGGGGCAGTTTTGAAATCTTAAATGGTAACCACCTTTTTTTATTGCAGATTCGGATTCTACGGGAAAAATACACTTTATTACATTGTTGGAAACAAAACTTTAAGATTCTACTTATTGAAGTTCAAATGAAAATCACCATAATTGCATTTATGAAATACATAACATATGCATTTTAAAATATTATATCTAAGAATATTCAAATTTATTCACTGCCCGTCTATGCTTAACATCTATTGTCTTGTCATACAATGTAACAGCATTTTTGCATCTCTAAAATAATTTTAATGTACTTTATTAAAAATCTATATTGAATGTTATTTAATAATTATAATAACCCTTTATTATCATTTAATATTAATTGCAGTTAGTAGAATTTATATTAGTGAAGATTATGACAAATATTGTTCTTTTCTTTTACTCTTGTATTTTTAAATCTTTCCCATATTAGGAAATGATCTTCTTTTAAATAAATTTAACAAATGTAATTGTAAATAATAATAACAAGATCAACAAGGTAAAATCAATCTAAAAATGTATTGTATGCTACACTTACACCAGAAATTGGAGGACAATCGAAAATGATAGGTTTTTGACGGAATAAACCGGTAAAAACATGGTTTTTATACTGAACATTTCCTTCGAAAATCGTAGATAATTGAGTAAAATGCAGTGGGAATAGTTTCCTTTGGAAAGTTGGGAAATGGTCGAATAACTCGAGAAATATACATCGGATTGAAAAACAAAAAAGTATGTATTCAATATTTTAGAGAAATGGCAACTTTAATATCCCTAAATAGATTTTTCTAAAATATTGGACACGCATTTTTCTGTTTTTCAGTTTGATGTATATTTTTCGAGTTATTCAACCGTTCCCATACTTTTCAATGGAAACGATTCTCATTGCATTTTACTCAATTACAGTACCATCTATGATTTTTTGAAAAAAATGTTAAATATAAAAGTTACATATTTTTTCCCATAGAATTTGAATCTGCAATAAAAAAGGGAGGTTACCATTTAAGATTTCAAAGTTTCCCCCCAAGGGGGCAACTTTGTTATTCCTAAATAGAGTTTCTTAAAATATTGCACATGCATTTTTCCGTTTTTCAATCCGATGTATTTTTTAAGTTATTCAACCGTTTCCAGACTTTTCTGACACCCTGTATATGTACATACCAGTAACAATCTATAGTGGAAAAAATGAGATTTTAAAAATGGAGTTAATTATACTATGCTTATCTATTAAGTTAATTATACTATGCAAACTATGCTTTTTAAAATACGTTAATTAGCTGTGGACTTAATTATGAAAATTTTTCCAAGTATGAGATAGTAGTGCTTGCCTGACCGTTGTTATGTTATCAAAACAAAAAATTGAATCAGCTTAGTTTTTCATAATAAAGCATATTAAATTTTGTGCAATACCATAGATGTCAAGATAAAGCTATCACAGAAATCATAAGAACCACAACTCAGCAGTGCTACCTGTTGAACAATATACATCAAAATCTAATCAGTACCATTTTATGTCAATGTCTAACTAAATATGAAGTCTGATGGGATTCTATGTATTAGTTCTTGCGTTAGAGTAGCCACAATATATTTGTGAACACACAGACAGAAAATTTCCAAAAATAGTCAAATTGTATTGAGGGCATCTCAAAATTAAATACATAAAAAAAAAAAGGAATCTGAAAATGTTTATGAATTTAATAACTTCTTATTTAGTTTAACTAATTTTCAAGTTTTTACCATTTTATCAAATTGAATTTGAGATTAACAAGTACAATAAATTCTTTTGATGAATTAATGTCTAATATTTTATTTCATATTATTATTCTATTTGTAGCATCGTGGAAAGAGTGACTGGAAAAATGGAACTCTTGCTGGAGGTGTTACTGGTGGTCTTATTGGATTGAGAGGTAATATTTTTAGTTACCTGCTCTCTTGTCAAAATATGTCGGTACTTTCACAAAAAGTAAATATGATGTGGGATGTATAAATGTAGAACCATAGAGAATTAATTTAACATCTGATTTACCAATTTCTCTCCTTTCCAAAAGAAGAGGAAGAAATCAGAGAACAAGTTCAAAATTTGTTGCAACGTGGTATTATTAAAGAAAGTTATTCCTTACATTCATCATCCATAACTTTGATGTATAAATGTGAAAAAGGGAAGAAAACTCATTTGTGTGTAAATTTTTGAAAATTAAATGCCTTAACAAATACAGATGCAGAATCCTGACCTAAAATTAAATTGATATCCTTTTAGACAAATTGGCTCAAGCTAAAGTTTTTCCACCCTGGACTTAGTAAGTGGATATTGGCACATTCTTTATCTACCCTAAAGATACTGAAAAATTCGCATTTGCTGTTTGGCCTTTATGAATGGTTGTATTTACTATTTGTATTGAAAAATGGACCTGCAAATTTTAACCGTACACCAAGGAGAATCCTTAATAAGTATAAAATTGACTTTGTAACTATTTTGGTGACATAATTGTCTTTTCAATTGATGAGGAGATCATTTGCAATAATTAGAGATATTATTTGATATTTTTGGAAAACAAAATCTAAAATTGAAAACATCTAAATGTAATTTTGTGAAAACTAATATTAATTTCCTTGGATATAAAGTTTCTAATAGCTGTATCACTCCTGACAACCCAAATATTGAAACTATAAAATAATTACAACCAATGTAAAAGAGTTACAACATTTTTTGGGATCCACAAATGTCTATAAGTTGCTGGCAAACTATATTAAAATTACATATCTATTAAATAACTCGTTGAAGAAAAAAGTCTCCTATATATGGGACCAAAATTGTCAAAATTCCTTTGAAAAATTAAAAAAATAATTAAAAAGCCTACTTTGAGATTGTTTGATCACAAAACATCTTGTTATTTATTTGTTAATGCACCAAGTCGTGTAGTGGGATGTGTTGTGAAACAAGCTGATGAAAATGGAATTATACACTCTGTAGTATATCATTCTAGAAACCTTTGTGATTATGAAAAAAATATGCAATTACAGAATTAGGATGTTTGGATTTTCTGGATACCTGAGATAAATTCTATCATTATTTACATGGTCAAAAATTTGTCACCCATACTGCTCTTACCTGGCTCAAAAATGGTAAAAATTTAAGAGTTACTCAACTACTTATCTTTTCTGCTGGTCCTTTAAACTTAGTATGTTTGATTATGAAATTAAATATCAAAGGGACTTCATTAACATTGAAGCAGATCTATCTAGACAACCCGTTTCAGAAAATCTTCCATATAATGTACACCTACTTAACTTGAATGAAATAAGAGAAATTCAGAAAAAATAAAATTTGATAGTTAATGGTAAAAAATATGCAGAAATAATTGATGTTATTGTAATTGAAAAGAAAAGTTTGTATAAGATTGTTGCCCCTTTGTCTTTATGTTTACCCCTTTTAAACTTAGTATGTTTGATTATGAAATTAAATATCAGAGAGACTTCACTAACATTGAAGCTGATCTATCTAGACAACCCATTTAGAAAATCCTCCATATAATGTATACCTACTTAACTTGAATGAAATAAGAAAAATTCAGAAAAAATAAAATGTAATAGTTAATCGTAAAAAATATGCAGAAATAATTGATGTTATTGTAATTGAAAAGAAAAGTTTGTATAAGATTGTTGCCCCCATGTCTTTCTCTTACAAAAAATTGACACACAATTTGGATATCCTAGAATTTACAAGGTGCTAAATTTAATCACTTCTCAATATTATTGGACGAATATCAATTAAGATATTGAAAATTTTGTAAAACATTATCATACCTACCAAGTAAACAAGAGATTTGGTCTATTGCAGCAAATTCTCTTAAATGATAAACCTTTGTAATATTTGGTGTTAGACATTGTTGATGGGTTTAATTATTATAATTCCACTAAAAGGTAAATCACAGTCACAAAAGATTTGCAATACAAATTTGACTATTTTGCATGTGAAGGAAAATTACCTAAAAACTTATTTAAAAAAAACTATATTATTCTTTGGATATAAATGTTTTAGTGATTCTACAAAATAATGTGTGCTTGATTTTTGTTTGCAAGGTATTTTTATAACATTCTTTAAAGTATTTTAAATAACTTATTTCTTCTAATTTTAAAGGAAGTCATTTCATTAACGAATTAATGTGTAACCATTTAACAATGAAAGAATTTTATAGACTGTATATTAGGGTTAATCAACTATTCTTTGCACCAAAGCCGAGCTAGTTATTATTATTTTAAAATTTTATTTGGTATCTCTCTATTCTAAAAGAAAGTAATGCTATCACTGCCGTAAATTAATTTATTGTTACCCAGGCTCTTTCTAAGCTTATATTAAAAAAAAAAACCAAAAAACAATTGCATACAAAAATAGTTTTGTAGAGAAATGTATGATAAACATGCTGAAGCAGACAGTTTTTAAATCAAAGAGTTATTTTAAGTACTATTTAATGTCAATCAAAATAGTTCAATTAAAAAAGTTTTATAGGATCAAAAACTATGCATAGCAATTTAATCATCTTTTGCAGGCACATAAGTAACTAGATTGCGGTGTGCAGTGTCCAATCATTTTTTTAATTTGTCTAATTTTTTGAGAGCTTTTTTTTTCTTCAAAATTTCATTATCTCAATAATGATTTATTTCATATTTTGAAAAAGTCATTTTTTTTTAACCTATTGTTATATATTGTTATTATATTTAAAAAAGCACAAATAGTAATATTTCTGCACATCGTACAATTGAAAAATATATTTACACTTGAATATTAAAAGAGAAAGAAAACTTTAAAGTAATTAAATTAATATGCAAAAAAAAGCATTTAATGGTGAAAATTACTTCATATTTTAAAAGCCAAAATAATATTTCCAAAAAAATTACACGTGAATATTAAAAAAGAAAGACAACTTTAAAATAATTAAATTATTATGTATAAAAAGTATTAAATGGGAAAAATGATGTCATATTTCAAACGATTTACTTATAACATCTAAAAGAAAAATTTTCATCTACAGTTCATTCAAAATTAAAAGAGAATTTAAATAAACATAAGGGTTGTCAATTTACGCCACAGAGTTTCAGTTGTGAGCTTGTTTTGCTTATTTGATGATTTTCTAAATATAAATTAGTATATATTTGTTTTTCAAAAAAATATTTACATTTAATTGATACATTAATTGCACAAATTAAACCTTTCGATTAATTGTATTTTTTTTATGCAAAGCAATGATCGTTGTTTTGGAAATTATCAATGTTTGGCCTGTCATTGATTGTTTTCTAGCACAAAATCGGCCAATTCACATGCTTTTTTTTTTACTTGTTTTCTCTCTTACTTTTGAATTGACTATAGACGTCATTATAAAAGTCCGGGTTGCAGAGAACAATTTTTACTTAACCATTTTGTACAAGCTGATTTTTAGATGTGCGATAGATCATAGACCTTATTGAATCAATTACAAAAACAACTGTCGGCTGTTGTGTCAGCGATAGATGCAGTCTTGGGAACTGAAAAATTCCCCAACCAAAGGGAAATGAATTGAAACCAGACTACAGAAAATTGTCACTGGTTATGACAATATCATTCAATCTTCCACAACCGGGTTTTCTTTTTTAAAGCAGCAAATTAGTGTGTTTTTAGAGCTGATGGCGTCTGGACAGGGATTCGTGAGCATAGCTTATAGGGAGAAGAGTCCACTAGTGTTTACTAAATTAATAAATGAAGATTTGGATGCGTTACCAGCATTGAACTTTTTTTGTTTCTAAGACCATTTTTCGCTTTATGAAAGTATATTTATCTCCTATGTTACCATCAGCAGAAATGTTTGTTTTTCCTCCAAGTTACATGAAAAAGCAAAGAATTACATTGCTTGTTGTATATTTTTAAAATTTAACAATTTTTTTCCAGTTTTTGCAACTGTCCTGGCCAAAGTACCATTTTGCTAGCAACATGATCAACCCAGGATTAGAAATCAATGGTTGTTAGTTATATTTTGTGACCTCTTTTTTTCATTTTGACACCTAGAATTCTTATAATGGGTGCAAGAGTCTTGGAGAAATTTATGACTGGTTCTAAATTCCACTTTATATTACTTAAATAATAGCAATTTTACAAGCAAGGACTTTTTATTACTTTGTTATTGTAAAAGATCAATTTTTAAGCATAATGCAAGACAGAGAAATCCTTTATCTCATTTCCATTTGGTTATTCCCAATACTCAGAAAAGTTTTCAGTCTTGGCTTGGAGGGACTTCTTGCACCCATGATTCTTATCCTGGATGTCAAATTTGGTGCCTAGAATTGTCAATCACTATGATAATTCTTTTGTACACTGTTGATTGAAGTAAGTTTTCATGTTTTCTCACTGTTACACATTCGCGAAAGCAAAAATGAAATTTCTAGTCAACCATTTGGTGTGCAGGGTTATGTCGATGATAAGCCAATCTGACAATTTCATGATTTTTTGTACTTTTCTATTCTAATTTTTCATTTATCATTACGACTGTATCTCAAATTTTTTCACATTCACTTCAAATTAGTATATATTTAAATAAATATTTATCATTGTTAGCTTGAAAATATTATTAGATACATTATCTTTTTAAAATAATCTTATGCAGGTATATATGAATAAAGATCTAGATGAATCTAAACTTTTAATTTTGACATCTAAAAAAATTATTTCAGGCATCATAATGACATATAGCTTTAGCATGACAATTTTTAAAACTTGTTTAACTTTTAGAACTATATGTTCTTCACATCTACATTAATATATGAGGGTGGGCTGATAAGTTCGAGGCCTGACAGTGAAAGCACAAGACTTTTGACAAAATTTCATATTTTTCAATGTAGTCCCTTCCTTGCAACTGAATACATTTAAGACACACTCTTGTGTACGAATTCTTTAGTGCAACGCTGTACGAGAGTGGTTCGAAAAGTTCTCGGCCTGAGAAAGAAAATACAAGATTTCTGACATTTTATTTTATAACTTGCAACACATTACATTTCAGAAGACTCTTGAAAAATGTTCATTCTTTGACGTTTTTGGTCGACATTCAACAAACGCTGCATGCATTGAACGGAAAGCTTTTTCATACCCAAAACATCATGTAAAATGTAGTGGTCATGGTCTATCAAGATGTTTGCAATGTCAGCAAGTTCGCATATCTCAATCATCCAATACGGCATTGTGAATTTTTGAGACTATTTTGTCAGTTGTAACGGTTTTCGCACGTTCTGAGCATTCCTCGTCGTGAATTGATTTCCTACCATGTTTAAATTCAGCAGCCCACTTTTTTATCATCGAATATGAAGGACAAGAATCCTTTAAGGTGAAATGCAATTCTTTTTGTATGTCCATGGGGTTAAACCATTTTTTTAACAAAGTATTTTATAACAGCTCTAACTTTAATTTTTACCATTTTTAGAAAATGTCAAAACTTGTTTACTTTATCGCCAAGCTAGCCAATAAACTCATACGTCTGAAACTCGGCAGCATGTCATCTAAAGGATCATACTTTACAAACATTGTCATTTGGTCATACTTGTTCCATTTATGTATCAGGCCTCGAACTTATCAACCCACCCTCGTAAAATATTCCCCATATATCAAATGTTGAGAAATATTAAAAAATTAAATAAGGTTAAATGAAATATTTTTAATAGCTTGTTTTTTTCAGCTGGTGTAAAAGGAGGAATTCTTGCTGCTGCTGGATTTGCTGCATTTTCTACTATTATCGATTATTATATGCGTGCTCGTTAAAATATATATTGAAATAGTAGGTTGTGTATTTAGGAAAAGAAAAATGTAAATATGTATAATAAAGGATCATTTCATTGCTTCTGTGCATACAATTATTCGTTTTATGAAAATAAAATTATAATTAAGAAACATAGTTTTAAATTTTCAAAAATTATTTATAAAAATCTTTGAAGAACGTGAAAGATCTAATTATATTCTTTTAAAGTTAAGTAATTTTGTGTTTTTATTGTCAAATACTTAAACACACCTTTTATTTAACTAGTAATTTTTAAGAAACAACACAAATAGTCTACTTCTGCTGGGGGGAAAAGGTAGCTTCATATTCCTTGGTTTTAAGAATTCAGCCAATTTTACTTGAAAACAAAAGCTGAAACACATGGGACCAGATTATAGAAGATTCCCAGTTTTCATCAATACTCAATTTGAATGGCAATTTTGAGAAATTAATCACTGCCAAGTTGGATTCATTTATGGTGTCTTATTTTTGTTGCCAAATTTGACAATAATTCACCAAGTATTGACAAGTTTGGTGAGTATTTGACAGTGGCAGATACAGTTACTTACACATGCATGTGTGCAAATATTTTATTGATACAAATATATTTTTTTCATTTAAATATGACATTTTATGATATAATTATGTAGTTTTAAGGAAAGTTACAAAAATGAAATTAAATTTGGGAGAAACAATGTTCACAAAAACTTAAATTAGCAGTGAACACAGTATTATGAAAGAATCCCTTATTTTTAATCTGAGGTCCTATTTCAAAAAGTCAGCCACACTAGAATTTCAAACTACTATATCTCAGCCATTTTTCATAATAGAGGCAAAACAAAAAATGGTCTGGAATCCTTATATCAAGGCCTAATACTTAAAGGGGGGAGGGTGGAGAATTTTAGATTTCTCTTTTTATTTTAATAAAGGTTTGTTTTGGAGTCTGGGGGTCATTATTAGCTATGCTTTATTTCATTATTATATATCTTTCAAAACTCCAGTTTATGCATTTGTATTCAAATACATTTTTAAAATCATATAATTATTTTACTTTCCAACAGTTTCTAATCATTAATTATGAGTAATCTGAATGCACCATAAATTAATTCATAAAATATTCTAAGAGTTTGTTTGCTATCAGCTTGTATGGGAGCAAATTTGTTTATTTTCCTTAATTATGATTAGAGATTGATGAAAGTTATTTGACCTTATAAGGGTTTTTTCCTTTTCTTATGTTTATTTTTCAGTAGCACCTGGCAACATTTATAGAGTTAAATGTTAATTTATAAAATTATTGGAGCATAAAAAAGTTTCTATTATTTATATTCGATAATTTAAATATCAGAAAGTGTTTACATCCATGTAAGGGCAGGGGGATAATGACTATTTTAATATTGTTACACTATTTCAAACATAATAAAATTTATATACATTACTGAGGCGCACTATAACTTACTGAAAAGTGTGCTGTGCATTGCATTTATCATTCATTTACAGGAACATACAAAATAATTCAGTTACAGTACTGTCTGTGAGCGATAATTGCTGGAAGTGCATCTTCAACCTTTGATTGCAGTTTTAGCTAAATTTTTGCATAGTTTGTGGTGTGTATAAATTCTGCTTACCATATACAGGACTACACAAAAGAATTCATAAGTATTACTGACTATGGGAGTGAATTACTTAAGGGTAGTGTTATGCATTTCCCTGCTGAACTATAGTATAAGGATTGAAGTTTGTGGAATATAAATAAATTCATATGCAGGGCTACACAAAGGGTAAGATATATTGTCGTTTATGGCTGGTAATTGCTGGAAGTTTGTTTTAAGTGCGGGTTTTACTTGAATTAAATTTTAGCATAATTATTAATGTGTATAATACTGTATAAAAGAATTATAATGCACTTACATCTATTGGTGAAAATTGCTGAAAGTGAATTAAATTTTCTATGTAGTATATATGTAAATCAATAGATCATATAGAAGGCTACACAAAATAGTTAGATTCGTTTTTTTATTATGGAAGGTAATTGCTAAAACTGGATTTTCAAATATGATATATGTTTTAGGTAGCTTTCAATACAAAAAAGTATAAAGCTACCTATTGCAGCTGTTCGGAGGAAAGCAGTTCCGGAAAATTTAGATATATTTTCACCGATCATGACCCCCAGACCCCAAAACCACCCTCAGTTCAAATGTTGATTTATATATATCTGACCTATGTCATACGATAACGCTCGTATTTATAAATCAATTTTGATGAAACTAATTGTGTGTATTAAGCTCACCAATGTCTCGACCGAGTTCGTTGGCCAGCTTGGTCCGCCATTTTGTTTCAAGATGGGCCATTTAAAAATTTAAAACTAAAATAAACGTACAAAAAAGTTAAAAATTCAAATTTATTTTTTAATTACGTGTTAGGCCTTGATACAAGGATTCCAGAGCATTTTTTGGTTTACCTCTATCTTTAAAAATGGCTGAGATAGAGCAGTTTGAAATTCTAGGGTGGCTGACATTTTGAAACAAAACAGCACATTAACGCGATTACTCCCAAATTATTTTCTTTCATTGTTGTAATAATTTTCCCAATCATACGCATGAAACTATATATTCATATCCGTTAGCGCCAAATTCTCGCCGAAATTGGTGACATATCGCCAAATTTGGCGACCAAAATAAGTCTTCATAAATGAAGCCAATTTGGCTATTGCTCAATAATTTGGCGAATTTCTTATTCAAATTCAGTATTAACGAATCTTTTGTAAACGTTTTCTTTGCATTTTAACTTGCTGTTTTCGTGTAACATTAGCTAAAATTTTAAAACGAAGATATGGGAAAGCTACCTTTTCCTCCCGGCACAGGCCGGAAGGACTTTTTTAAACTGTTTTTACTTACATATTTTCTTTCACCTTATTTAACAGTGAAGTTTTGTTTCAGTTTTCTAGATGTGTCAAAAAGTATTTCATAATCTATGCTTGAAGCATGATTTTTCAATCTTGTTTTCATTTCATTTTTCATCCTTCAAAAAGTAAAATTTGTGAAAAAAAAAAAATCAAAGAATTCTACAAGAAATTTTTGCCATTTGTTGCCACGATTCTGGAGGATCTTATAGCATCTAAAAGAAAACTTTTCTTCTAAATATTATAAAAGTCCGAGAGGCAGCAGCACTTTTTACAAGTTGATTTTCAAATGCATAATTGATCTTTCTTAATCACGAAAACAGCTGTTGCAACATCAGTGGATGTGGCTTTGGGTACCCCCAAAAGTAACCAAAAAAAAAAAAAAAATTAATGGCAATCAAGTAGATCACCACTAGTAGCGATTGTAATCGGGGGAATCTTTTAAAAACAGAATAAATTACAGTTTTTAGAGCCTGCATAGTAGTTACAGGGGTTGGCGAGCCTAGCTTGCAGGGGCAGAGCCCCCTAGTTTGTTAAAAACAAGCAAATTGAAATTTCTGTAGCAGTAAATACCGTTAATATTTGACAGATTTTTAGTTATTGATTTTAAAACATCATTAAAAAAACTAGTCGTTGGGGGCCACCGTAATACTTACCCATCATGGATATGCATAATGTAAAATATTAACATAAAAATGTGTAAACTACTTATAAAATGCATTGCAATTCAAATAAAATCGTGGCTTGATGACGTCACAAACTTTAAAGGCTCGATTACTGAATTGCTTGAAAGAGGTTTTTCCTTATAACTCCAAAAATAATAATCCTATTAACTAGCGGTTTATTGCATCTGATTAAGCGTCAAATTTCCAATTAAAATATATCTTTGAAGTGAAATTTGGATGAAATACAGGGTCATGAAAAATCGAAGAGTGTGGAAAATAGGATTCCAAATATCTCGGCAACTAATAATTCGATCGACTTCATGCTTTATGCAAAATTTGTTTTTTTATTGTCTATTATATTTATTTCTTAAAATAAACAATTTCGAAAATTTTTATATACCTTTCATCAGAACGAATATTTCGAGAGTCCGAAAAAAATTGTTCCGGTTAATCGAGGTTATTGAAATGAAATAGGCTTCTTCCCATTATTACATACTAAGTACATACCAAATTTCAAGTCTCTATCTCAATTTTTTCGGGAGATAGAGCGTTTACAGACACAGACGGACGGCAAAATTTTTTTTCTAAAAATATGTTTTTCGGAATCTCCAGTGTCTGAAACGTGTAAATCCGTCAAAAAAAATTTTTCGATTTTCAAAACGATTACAAGACTTACCCTATACTACGTATGATGGGTAAGTAAAAATTAGACACACTGTACCAGCAATGTCACAACTATATTATCATGCATAAATTACATAAAAAATGAGAATGGACACATGAAAATATTTAGGAATAATTTCAGGGGATACTTATTTTGTATTAAAAACACAAAATCTGCCAATTTTTGTAAAAAGTAGAGGAAGAAAAGAAAATTTTTTTTAAAAGTGCCTAGATTCCAGGATGCAGGAGTTCCATATATCTAGAAACAGATGTACAGATATCATTTTCTTACTTTCTGCACTTCTAATTTTTTAGCCCATAATTTGTCATCGGCCAGCTAAATGTTATAATTTATCGAGTAAAAATGAAGGCAACTTTTTCATTAATAAAACACAGAATCAATGATAAAATTTATTTTGTGTCTAAAAAAATTTATAACAAGTCATAAATATCACAAGCGATAAAGTATACAGAGACATACAAAAATTGTTAGCATTTACAGTCATTTTTACATTTTAAATTAAATATTGGCACTTTATAAATGCTTTTGTATTGAATGCTTTGTAACATTTGTGTATATATATTAAAAAATCATTTATATGAGCATTTTGGGAACAAATTAATTCATTCAAAGTCAAAATTATTTAAAACTTTATTCAATATCAAGTATAAAAATAAAACTTTGTTTTTATTTAATACAAAAATAGTTTATATATATAAAAAAAAAAAAAAAAAAAATCAAACAAAGTTTATAAATATGACTTTATAACAATTCTAAGTATTTTAACCATTAAGCACAGATGGCACAATGTATAAGGCTTTTGTAAGTACAATATACATGATATTTGCACATAACACAAATACTTGGCCAAAATGAAGAAAAACACTGACCAAAAACTTTATGCACAGCAAATTTGCTACCAAAAAATTAAGTATAAAACACAGAAAAGTCTTTACCAGACTAGATAAAATTGTAGTACATATATATTGCTAACAACTTTTCACTCAAACAGGTTAAAGAAAGATATGAAAATTGACATTTTTAGTTAACTGTCATAAACTGCCAATTTTCATTTTACAATAAAACATTATTAGCAAAACTTCATACAGACTTTGAAATAAATAGTGGCTTTTATATAACATATTTGAGAGAATAATTAATGTGTTACTACAGCATAGTAAAATACTAAATAAAAAATAACAAACAAAACAGAAAATCCATATTGATATAAAAATGTCAGATTCTAAATTAAATTTAGTATTACAAAAGAACAGTACATTAAAAGACTCTGACTATTCTTTTACAACTACTTAGTTTATTTTGCTGATATTTGCTATACCTGATAGACTAAAATAAAAACAAAATCTTTCATTCCTTAATATTTAACCCATCCTTTATCTTTATCAAGTTTCATTTTACAAAATTGCTTTCTGCAGATTAATGTGGAGGTGATACCTGTAAATAAAATAATATTCATTATAAAAGATTTCACCCATTTTAACAAAATTATATAATCTAAATATGCATAAGATGCCATTGTAACTTGATACAAAATACACATTTTTCTTTTTTCAATTTTAATGTATTACATGTACATTTGACAATAATTATATTTAAAGCTATTAGAGTTTTCAATTAAAAACGATTTTCATCTACATTCTGTACACAAAGCAGAATATAGGCATTTAAAAAAGAAAAATTAGGCAATTCATAAAACTCAAACATTTAAAAATTATTTATTTAAATGATGTCCTATTCTTACAAGGGAACCACTTTTGGTGCAGCTAACACCTGGCATTGAGACCTGGTGCATTTTTAAGGCTTATATTACGAAGTTTGAGAATCGATAAAATTTTTCTGTTAAAATCATATTTTTTTTTTATTTTACAACAGCATAATTTTCTGAAAATGCAATTTTCAAGACCACAAGTTCTTAAAATAAAAATTAGTCAATAACAAGTATAAAATATTGAAAAAAGTTTAAAAATTCCTTCAAGAACCCATGAATTTGATTTAGAAAAATTACAACATTATATTTACATTTTTGGCGGGGAAAAAGTTAGCTTTATTCATTACTGTAGAATTTTTCCTGGCAACCCTGGCCAAATGCCATAGCCTTTTGGTGTGTATGGATTCATAGTGCCATATTTGGCGACTTAATTCACTTTTGGCGTGAAATAAATCCAATAATAAAAAGTTAAAAGTATAAAAAAATATATAAAATATGATTTTAACACAGAAATGTTATCTATAGGGCTACAAAATGCACCAGGTCTTGATGCTAGGTGCGAGCTGCACCAAAAGTGGTTCCCTTGTTAGATGAGCAGAATGGTTCCAGTGATACCATCATTCTAAAAAAAAAACATTTTCATGTCACAAAAATTATTTGACTATAATTGTGTCCATATGATGTCATGTTCATTGACCTTTATTTCTGCTTGTAAGGAGCAGTGGCAGAAAAGCAGGTTAAGAGCAACAACGTCAGTAAGAAAATGTCTTAATAATTAAAAAAGGTACTTTTCGGTTAGCCGGGCACCAGTGATATATATATACATGTATATATACACACATATAAACATACACATATATATATATATACATATATATATATTTATATATGTACATATATCACTGGTGCCGGCTAACCGAAAAGTATCTGTAAAGAATAGCCTAGCTTGTACGTGAAGTATTTCTATGTTTAGCACCCATTCTTATACTAATGTTACAGAAATTACATTTAAAAATATATAAACTAAACAACAATAAATAAATGTTTACAAATCTTTTAAGATTGAAATATTTGCCAAAGAAATTCTTTCCTGCAATACTGTATTTCTATAAAATGCTTTTTTCTTTTCTTTTTAAGAGACAAAATTCTTTGCACAGATATGCTTGAAGATGGAAGTAATAAAGTGATCGCTAAACCAATTTTTAAGCATCTCTATAAAATCTCCATTTCCATGAATTTCTCACATAAATCCATGATATGATATATTTTTCAGTTTAAAATTATAGAAAACAGCATTGAGATTTTAAAATTAACATTATAAGATTTTTTTTTTTTTTTTGCTGATGTTATGTTGCCAGAGCAACCAGACAAAACTAGTGTAGTTTTGTCACATCTTCACTTGAGTCTTCACACATCAGATAGGCTGAGCTGAAAGTATTTGCTTTTATTGTGTCAATCGCTTTGTAATTACTATTTACAAAAAAATCAGTGCAAATAATAATTAAATAAACATAAAAAAGAAAGAAAAAAAATTGAAAATTTAAGACAAACATTTTCAATAAAATATTAGGTGAAGAGCCAGTGCTGATAAGGAGACTGAACCCTAATTTGTTTTGAAATCTTTGGTATGTGTTATGATACAAAACATTGCCTTAAATTAATTCATTTCCAAAATTATTCCCTTTAAATTTATTTTAAATCATTACTCAATACTAATTAATCGTCAATCTAAAAATATTCAATCTTCAAACTTTATCTTTTAAAATATATTTATTTAGTAACAATAGCATACTGCATGAAATGAAGAATCGTGTGCATTTAGGTGTTTTATTGACAGCCTGATTTTATGCAAATGTGCAATTACTCATTCATAGTTTGTTGGAGTCCCTTTACCTACGGTTTATTCTGTTGTGCTGTTTCAAATAAAAGTTCAAATGTCATGACCAAATAGTTGTTCTGAGCGAATATTGTGTTGGCTGGGATGTTATCCAGATAGCTCAATTGGAAGAGCGTAGGCAATTGAAGCCAAAGGTTCTGGCTTCGAGTCCCAACCTGGACACATTTTCACTCATATTGGGGAAATTACTACTCGTACAGTCAATAATAGTTGAAAAATTCATTTACACCTGTTTTGACAGAAAATCTAAAAAATCTAATTCATAATGATATTTTGAAAATAAATATCAAATATATGAAAATATCAAACATAATATTTTAAAAATAAGTATCGGATATATATATATATCATAATATATAGTCATTGACATATATCACCAAACCATGTGACAAGATAAATTAATTTTTTTTACATTGATCCTGTATTGACAATATTTAGAATATTTTTTAACAGAAACTCTTGACTGCCAATTATAGAATCTGCCACAAATACACTTAATTGCAGCGTCACAACTATAAAGAGTTAACTTTGCTACATTTCCAATATACACAGGCAAGGCTGGGAATTACAATTTTCAGAGCATAATGATTAGATTTCATAATCTTTTTTATCAACTTAAAAATACCATAATTATATAAATGTTTTAAATACTTACAACTTTCAACTTTCCACTCTTATCATGGACAACTTTGACTTCTCCAATGTTGAAGTTAATGTCAAATTGAACAATACCCTGTTTTCCCCCATACATATCATATGCTATCCTAAAAACAAGAAATTTAAATATTTTTTTAAAAGAAAAAATCAATTAAAATTAAAATAATAAATACAATTAAATAGGTCACTTACGCAACATCTTCGGTTTTATTTTTGATGGAAAGGAGATTTTTATTTTTACAAGCACTAATCAGCTTTACAACGAATTCAACCAAATACTTCTTCACATCAAGTATAAGATCACCCTTCAGAAAATAAATAATATATAAACAAATTTTATAATTTTTGAAAACAATTTATCTATATTTCAAAATAAATACTAATTAAATTATGCAATAGAAGAGCATCCAATAATCCAGAAATTGATCAGGATAATTAAAGCTCTATTGCACTTCAGCAAAAAAAGTTTTTAAATGTAAATACCAAGAAAATAGAATAATTTTTTATTATCTCTAAACAAAAAACGTTTTAATTAACTACAAAGGTGATTTTCCTAATCCAGTTTACATAGAACTAAAATATGCAGTAAAGTGTAAAACTGCATCGTGTAAATCACATTGTTTGCTCAACATTTTAATTTTCTAAATAAAAAAAATCAAATTTAAATTTCTAGATAAGCAAGTAGTACATTCTAAAATCTTTGCAAAATTAAGTTTAAAAAACTTATATTAATATAAAGGAACTATTTAACATAACATTTTATCAGTAAACAATAGTATTGTAATAATTTTATATCAAGTTATCATAGATCCAAGCAGAAGTTAGCAATGAATTTTTAAAATAATTACTTTATTGTCTTATTAAAAAAAAAATAAAGAAGTTCTAAAGGTGCTATTGTAAGCTTTCTGCAGAATTCCATGTATAATTTTGAAATCCACATATAATTTTGAAATATTTTCCAAAAATATTTTTTTTTCTTCGGGGAAGAGTGAGAACCCCCCCCCCCCCCCCCTTCTCCCACTGATGTTAAAGATTATATGTTAGGTATGACATTAGATGGCCTAGAAATAAAAGAACAGTGGATAACTGTTTTCTTTAGTAGCAGGAACATTTCAGATTTGTTTGGGGGAGACATTATTCCTTTGTTGAGCATAAAGTAAACACAGATTTTTTTTATTAATTTTTAATTTTTATTGCATTAAGTTTGAAGCATATTTCAAAAGGAATAATTTTATTGTTAAAATAATTTTATTATACAGGCATCCCCCAACGTACGTATACTGTGACTTACGTAAATTCACAGTTATGTAAAATTATTTTTTTGAAAATTATACTTATGAACTCACTAGAGCATTTGATACGCGTTTGCATGCTTTTGATAATTATTTTATAAATAAAAAAAAAAAGATAAAAATTATAACTATAATAATATAGTTTTATATATTAGAGAGAGTTATATTTTTGTTGGGAATATACAAATTAAAATGAGGCAAAAAAAGTTCGGGTTCAACCGTTATCATTATATTAGCTGAATCCAAACAAGTTTCAATACAGAGGAACGAGTGCATATTTTTTATTCGAAATTCACCTGCGAAAATTGGAATGGGTTGGTTTCTATGACAACAGTCAGTCCTCTTTAATTATTTCTTATTTTTATAGTTGTTTGAAGTAATCTCAAAATTGTTATAAATCACTCCATCAATGTTAAATTTATAATTCCCAATTTCCACAAGATATTTTTTATTTGAAAAGTGTTTTTTTCAGTTTACCTTTATATTTTTTCATACTTGTATAATTTATATCCGAGTAAATACTGCTGCATGATGCTTTATTTAAAAATCAATACTATGTAAAAAAAAAAAAAAAATATATATATAATAAATTTTTTACGAAATTTTACTTAAGCAAATTACACATTCGACTTACGTAAAAATCGAGTTACGTAAAAGTCTGAGGAATGCATTAATTACGTAAGTCGAGGGATGCCTGTAATTTATTTACATACAGTTATTAATACTATATTGGTGAAAACAGATGAAAAATTGAACTAATGATTTAGAAAAAAAAAAAAAAAAAAAACAGAATATGATAAAATGCATGAAAACCAGAGGGGAGGGTGGGGGGCAGGATTGCCTTATCCTGTCCCCCCGCCCCTAAATGACACCTCTGTTTAAAAGACAATGAAAGGTTTTTCTAGATGTCACAGATATTTCTTTAAATAAAAGCATAAAAAACTTCTTAATAACACCATAAAATAAGGAATGTGCAAGGCTTTTCGAAAGAACTTTCTTCGTGAGGCACAAAGAAGACGTGCAACCATTTTGAAGGCAGGAGCAAGACAGGCCTTGCACATTCCTTATTTTATGGTGTTATTAAGAAGTTTTTTTTGTTTTTATAGTATCACACCAGTTTGTTCAATACTTTAATTTCATTAAATGTTATAGAGAATATAATACCACATTTCATTCCCTAGCTGTATAAGGAAAATTACTATTTATGTAGTATAAATTAAGGACAAAGAATATAAGCAAAGAGAATTTTTTTAAAAGATATTTCATTATTTTTTTATTTTACCTCATTACCAGTGAGTCATTTACAGTGATTAAATTATTAAAGTAACACTATGTGTATATAAATCTGTTTATTTAAAAGGCCAATTTGAATCTACTAAAATAAACACAAAGTTCACCTAGTTCAAATGATGGATGCCATGCTATTCAAATAATAAGAGAATAAATACATAGTGAAATCTCAGCTAAGGAATATAAATTTGTTCCAGAATTACATTTGTTTGCTGAAATGTGCATTAACTGAAACTGATTTCTCGCCCAATTAAAATGCAATGCTGTTGTGTTATGCGAGTGCATATAAAAAAAAAAGAGAACTGAATCCTGGTTTGTTAGACAAGTCAGTATTCAGTATTCAAAGTATTCAGTATTAGTTACTAAAATAATAATGTAGGCTAAGTTATAAGACAGGTAATGTGTTAATAAGGGATTTGTACTCAAATACAGTGGAACTCGGTTATAACGACACCTTGGTTATAACGTCAAGAAACCGCTAGTCCCGGCAGATACCCATAAGAAATAGCGTTAAACAACCGTGCTTTTAACGTCATGATAAAAATGATAACCTCGGTTTTAACGTCATATTTTTCGTGCTTTTCTTCTTGAAAATTCCAAGTTAGTACCTTTTCTGGAGTGAAATTTTAAGGAGTGGAGGTGAAAGAAAGTCATATAAGCACTATAGAATTGTCGAGTGAAGCTAGAATGTTTCTCGAGGGGTATTGTGAGTGATTGCCCACTATTGTAAACCTGGGAAATCGTCCCTCTCTCTCCCCAGAATGTCTGGCCTTTATTTCCAATTGTATTCCTAGACCTCTTTTTTCCCTTTCCATGACGTCATGAACGGAGGTGTTAAGGAAGGGGAGGAGGAGATTTCCAGCTAACATTCCCCACTTATCGAGAGGTGTCTGTCGTCAGTGAAGCTGTGTGTCTGCATGTTTTAGGAAACGCATTTTTGTTTCGCGGTGGCCGAAAACCGTAAAAGAAAAGTTTTGAGTTAATATGATAAAATGAAAGTAATAACGGAGCTAGAAAAGAAAAAAAAGAAAGCTGATATCTGCCGCGAATTTGGTTTAGTTAATTCAACAGTATGTATCATATGGAAAGACCAACAAAAAATTATGGATGCTTTTCAACAAAATGGGTCTACTATGAAAAAAAAATCGCAAGCCCATTTGACAAGATCTGGACGAAGCATTATTGAAATGGTTCACACAGCAGCGAACCGCAAACATTCCGATTAATGGTCCTCTTCTTGCGGCAAAAGTGGAAGAATTAGCAAAACTTTTGAAGGATGAAGAATTTTCGTGTTCCAGTAGCTGGATAGATCGTTTCAAGGCACGCCACAATATTGTGTTTTCAAAAATATCTGAAGAAGCCAGAGTGTCAACAAAGAAACTGCGGAGGAGTGGCTGAAAATCTGGCCGAAACTTCGCGAAAGGTATGCGGATCAGGAAATAGTTAATGCCGATGAAACTGGTCTATTTTTTCGTTTAACTTCAGACTGAACTTTAAAATTTAAAGGGGAAAAATGTATTGGCTAAAAGCTTTTGAAGGATCGCCTAACAGTCTTAGTATGTGCAAATATGGATAGCACTGAAAAACGAAGGTTAACTGTTATTGGTAAAAGCAAGAAACCTAGGTTAGAGTTTAATCTAGAAAAAAAATATTTGTAGCTTTTTGGCTAATTGCAGCCAATAACTGTTAGCCAAATAAAAATAGCTTTAGCCAAGAAAAAAAACTTATTTATACAAAATTTCTATATAAATGAGTATTATTTGTAATTATACAATATACAAACAGTATACCACTCTGTAAAATTGACCCTCTCGATATTTGGCCATACATCACACATCAAATGCTTTTTTAAATGGAAATTCTTTTCAAACTTCCCCTTCCAAATTAATCACCATTAAGTTACTTAAATTTTTGATTGCCAGTCTATTTCTCAAGTCAGTTTTTGTTATATTCACGAGACTCAATCCCCTTTCACAATCTGCTGTAGACAACAGAATTGTTGCTACAAATTCATACAAAGAAGTCACATTGGGAAACATGTCAGTAATTTTTCATTAATTTTGTAATTAATCATGTCAGCCATTTTTATGGAAAAAGAATACAATCAGCTGGTTTAATTTCTTTACCCCTTGTAGCCAGAACCTGCCTGAATAACTTCCATTCATGAACCGTCTTGGTTTCATTTCCTAAGTTTGGATCATCAACAAAAAATAACCAAACTCTTTTAATTTTCTCAATACTTGTTTAATGCAAATGACGTCATACTATTTGTAAGAGGCTTGCACAGAGAGGACGAGACAAATTTTGAAGTGAGTTACCGGGACAGAGGCACAGAGGCGGTTTGAGATTTTTTTACACGTGGCAGTTGCAGATTTATGAAAGGCAGGAACAACAAAATGGAAATGATATATCTTTTTGGCTGTTGCTATTTGGCTAATCCACTAAATACTTTGGGGGCAAAAGGTGCTTTCAGTTAGCTTTTTGGCTATTTGGCTAGCTCTAGATTAAACCCTACTAGGTGCTTTAAAAATGTTAAGCATCTTCTCGTTCACTATCTGGCGAACCAGAGAGGTTGGATGACGTCTGATTTGTTAGAGTCAGAGATGCTACGCTTGGATCGCGAGTTGCTGAAAAGAAATAAAAAAGTGCTTCTCCTACTAGACAACTGCCCAGCACATCCCAAAATTGACACATTACAAAAGATCAAACTAGTGTTTCTACCTCCAAATAGCACCAGCCTGTTACAGCCTTTGGACCAAGGTGTTATTCGCAGCTTAAAATGCAAGTATCGAGTGCAAGTTCTAGCCAAAATTATAGAATGTGTTGAAAAAAAGAAAGATTGTGTAATCAGCGTACTGGATGCCGTCTGCAAAAGCCTGGCGTCAAGTGAATCCTCAGACAATAAAAAACTGTTTCCGGCATGCGGGATTTTTTTCTGAAGAGGAAGTGTCAACCGAATGTAATGAATTATCCCTGAAAGAATGGATCAACAAATTTGAACAAGGAAATTTAATGGTTGAGCAAAATGACATAGATGCATTCGAAACAGTAGACGCAAATTTGCAAACTACTGAAGTTTTATCAGAATCTGAGATAATTCAAGATTTAAAACATCACTACGATCAAGAAATTAGCGACACAGACGATGATGATGCTAATCCTGAAGACCCTGACAGCGTACCTGAAATACCAACGCTTTGAACGCTATAAAAATTGTATCGCGGTTTTACAAAACCCGAGAAAGTAATGAACAAATAATAAACAAAATTGCAGACATTGAAAGCAATTTGGAAGAAATTTATTGTTCTACTAGAGTTAAACGATCAAAAATTACAAACTTTTTCTCGCCGTCATAAAGTTCCATTGATGAGGATTAAGTGTTGTAATTTAGTGTAATAAATGCTCTTACATCATACAGGTACGTTATTTTTTTAATATTTCCGTGTATGTTATCTCTAAAATTAACCTCGTATATAACATCACCTCTAGTATAACGTCATAAATCTCGTGGTCCCCCCCGATGTCATTATAACCGAGGTTGACTGTACATAATTATGATAATTAAGAATTTCCTTAACCAAAATAATGTAATCCTCTGAAAATCTCTAACTTTAAAAAAGAAGGAAGTTTGTGTGTCTGTGTGTTCTGAAGAGACTGCTGCACAGAGCAAGAGCTACAAAATTTGGTGGGAAGGTACTTCTACGTATGTAGTTTTGCACCTCAAAGCCAGATATTGGAATTTTTTATTAAATTTTTATGTGATTTTTAGCGTTTTTAATTGTTTTGCTGAGATTTTACCACATTAGTACACCACATTTTACCACATTTTTTCAGAATGCTTGACTGGTTCATTGGTTGCCTCCATTTCGGCCAAAATCGTCATTTTTTTTCTCTTTTTAGCTTGGAGAGGGTTGATAATTCTTTAAGGATAAAAACCAGGATTTTAAAAGGGAGGGGCTTGTTATTAAATATTCCAATTTGGATTTTATAAACTAGTTTTTTTTTTTAAATTTCATTTTTTATGCGTTTAACATTTTTTCATGTTTTGCAAAGTGTTTTGTTTCAAATATCAAATGACGTCACAAATTGTCCATTGGAAGTTAAACACCATTGGAGGGCAGCTGTGATTGGTAGCTGAGAGGATTGTGGGCTAGGCTGAAAGTCAACCAGGCAATTGTTATTGGCAGATGAAAAGGTCAACTGATTTCAACTTCCCTGTAGTAAATTTTGTCCTCTTTCAAATAAAAATTATTCTGAATTCAAACAGTGATTTGCGAATTTTTCATGATTTGTTTTGTGCGATTTTTAGAGTTTTTTCATGTATGTGATGCCATTTATGTATTATGGTCATCCAGGTATTAAATAAACTTGGGTATCATTTTTTCAGCCCTTGGGTACCACTATTTTTGAACATTAATCACCAGTGGGGGGGATTTATTTTCTTGGGTTCTATGAGCCTGATTTCAACGAGAATTGGTTCATTCAACTTAGCACAAACTAATTAAGATATAGATAACAAATTCGGATTCAGATTTGGCGCCCCCTGGCAATAGAAAGTGGAACTAAAAGATTTTGCAGCGGTTGCACAGCACGCCTGCTATATGGTCTTATAGGTAGCAGGGACATGTGCCAGAGTTTCGTTCAGAAAGAGGTTTGTTTAGAACAGAATGTGTCCTCTGGTGGTAGAACTAAAAGATTTTTCTGCGTGTGCTCAAAAAATGGCTTTTTTTTTTTTTTTTTTTTTTTTTTTTTGAAACCGCAAAAGAAAATTATAGATTTGATAATCCCATACAATGAAAGTCTCATTTTCACTTACCCTCGAATATTAAAACTATTGTAGGTATGGATTTGAAGCTCACAGTTTATACATAGTTTATTTTTCTGATTTAGAAAATGCAAATTTTGTAAAAATCTGACAGTAATTTAATCTTGAACAAAAACTGACACGCTTTGAATCAAATGATCCAGACATTTGAGGGGGTGGTATTGAATTTACTTCTACTTTAGGGTCTGTCTCTACTTAATTTCTGACAGACAAAAGGGTTACCAGAGGAACGGTGTTGTGCAGTGATTTTGCATTATTTTTTCATGGGACCGGGAAACGCTAGGTGGAACAGCTAGTAAATAATAAAGTAACTAACAGAGTGAAAATTTTAAAGGTATAGCAATACATACAGCTAGACTATAATACAATAAAAATATCTTAATATGCAGCTTAAGTAAATATTGTCAGAAACAGACCTTTTCTTTCCGATTTGAGCATGGTAATTTCAAAATAATAAAGCCATCAGAGTAACAGCTGGTTTCTAAACCTGAAAAAAAAAATAAACATATTAACATGTAACTTTTAGCAATATAACTATCCCTAGAAAGAAAAACTATTAATACAAAACTTTACACAGCACAACTTTGTGATATCTTAAGTGAAACGATAATTGTAAGCCACTTAAGTTCTGAGTAACAGGGCAAACATATACACTGGCCTCCAAAAGTTAAGGTACAACATGTTTTTCGAAGCTCAGCAGACAAAAAATGGCAGTCAGATTAAACTTCATAGTTTATATGAATCATAATAATAATAAGCTTTAAAAAAAACTAACGCAAAAATTACATCTACCACTTTTATTTTATAGAAAAGAATAGGTATTTGAGAATGAGAGAAAAATATGCAATTACGAAGCTTTCGTAATTTTGCGTGTAAGTTTTGTTGTATTCAAACTATTGTTGTCAGTTTTGTTCACAACAGCCAGTAGAGTCTAGAAATGTCTAGAAGAAGTCGTTTGCCCGATTCATTAAGGTGGCGGGCGGTAGGATGGATGGAAATGGGGTTGTCACAGGCTGATACAGCTAGATGGCTCAATGTGTCTCGCAGTGTAGTGTAACGACTCTGGGATCAGTATGAATCCGAAGATTGTGTGTCCAGAAGACATGTTCCAGGCCGCCCACGTGTTACAACACCTGCAGGTTTCTAGCTCTTTCGGCCCGAAGGAGAAGATGCACTACTGTGCCGGTACTCATTGCAGACCACTTTGCAGCATCAGGGAGAAGAATCTCCGCTACTACAGTGCGAAGACGTCTTCACAATGCAGGTCTCCATGCAAGGCGACCAGTTGTGTGTGTCCCCCTCAACAGACGACAGAGAAGGGCCCCACTTATGTTGGGCAAGAGAACATGTTTCCTAGACCAGACAACAGTGGGCTTCTGTACACTTCACATACGAGTCCGGATTCACACTGGAGAGCGATTAAGGACGTCTTCTGATCTGAAGAGAACAATGCACTCGATACCATCAATCAAACACTGTCGAAACACACAGGTACAGAAACGGTGGAATCATGGTTTGGGCAGGGATCTCACTCGGAGGCCACACTGACCTGCATATGTTCCATCGAGGAACTGTGACTGGTGCGAGATATCAGGATGAGATCCTTGATTCATATATGCGCCCATATGCCTGTGCTATTGGCAATGGTTTCATTCTAATGGATGATAATGTGAGACCACACCGAGCTGTGGTTGTTGAGGATTATCTTGAGGATCATGGTTTGGAGAGAATGGAATGGCCAGCTCACCCTCCAGACTTGAATACAATAGAACATCTTTGGGACTATCTTGGAAGACAGGTTGCGGCTTTAAGTCCTCCTTGAAGGTCATTAAATGAGCTGGAATAAGGCTTACTCCAAGTCTGGTCAGCGTTACCTATTTCGGTGTCTGACAATTTAATTAAGAGGGTGGACATATTCCGTATTAGAACTAGTTTTTTAATGTTTCTGTCACATTTTACTGCATAATACTGCAATGTACTGATTTCTCCAAGAATGGAATTTTCCACCATGAATGCTTTTTTGTTGTAATTTCATTTATACGTTTAACTTAAGTAAATTTCTATGTCGCATTTAATAAATAACAGTTTAGCGCATACTTCCACCAAATTTGTTGTTTCTATATTTATTTATTTGCAAATTAGACGCAAAAAACCAGTTCTACCTTAACTTTTGGAGGCCAGTGTATACAGTGCTTGACAAATGCAGTCACCATTTTGTTTTTTTAAATCTGGCAAAGTTTTTTTTAATCTGGATTTTTTTTCTTTTTTTTTTTTAAACAAAAATTGAATTAAGAAATGAGCATAAATGAAATTTCCCCCTTCTCCTACCCTTACTCAAAAGGCAAGCAGTGATTTTCCTCTTTTATCATACTTTTAATGGAACAGCCAAGTTTAAAACGTTAAAAGGCATTTCCCATCTCATTCACAGAAAACACCACTATTTTCCATTATAGCCATTCCACATGATTAGAATGTGGGAGGAGGGGGGGGGGGTGGGTGTTCAATAAAACAGTAAGAAATTATGTCAATCTAGTGCTAGCCCCTGTGGTGGCAACAAAAATTGGATATAATTTTAAAAAATGCTTAAGTTTTCTTTTTATTTGTAAGTTTCAAATCAGATTTTTGTGTTCAGAATTAAAACTGATTAATATATCAAATTCATTTTAAAGAATAAAAACATGTAAGTGATTATGAGAAATTCATTTGAAGTAAATCTATAAAACTTAATTTATATTTCAATAATAACTAATTTTAATAAATTAAATATCTATTTTTTAAATATTTCTCCCTCACCTAAAATGCTTGGCAGCTTTATTATCATGGCCCCCCTGTCCTCCAAACACACTGCACAATTGGTCAGCACCATTCTGGTTTGGAGACAACTCAACTGTCTAGTCTTATATGACACACTCCTCCTTTGCGGAGAGTGGCTTCTTTTAAAAAAGGGAAAAATAATTTTAAAACATTCTTAAGTGTTTATTTTTCGTTTTTAACATTCAAGATCAAAAGTGTTAAAAAGAGGGGGAAAAAAGGCCAGTAATTACTAAATTCATTTGAATATTCAATCAGATTAAATTGAAAAATGAAATTTTAATACCCTAAAGAATACAAAACTAATATATTGGGAGAAAAAAAAAAGTTATAAATTAAAAATTGTTTTTAATATATACCAGAATAGTAGGCACCATATAAAATTAAGAACTTCAAAAAATCCATATGTATTCATAAAACTTTGAAATGTATTATTGTTTCTAAATGCAAATAATGCAAGCTTTTATTAAATATTTTCATGATGCAGCTTTTAAAAATTAAAAATTATTTTAGTATATAAACATTTTTACCTCATTTCTTAAAAAATAATTTTTAAAAATGCAAAATAAATGTCACCAACAAAGATGGAAACGTAAGAGTCACATTTAACATTGTTTAGAGGGAGAAAGAGAGAAAATAAAGGGATGATTTATAAATCAACATAAGGTATCTTTATTTTATGCGACACAATGACGGTTGTATGTGCATAAAACATTTCTTATATTTCTAATATTTTAAGAATCAAAACATAGACAAATTTAAAGATGTGGCGTACCTTTAATTTTATCATAAGTCACACTCAACTTTAATTTATAGTTCTTTCCATCGAGTAGGTAAAAGGCTTCCTTAGTAACAACAACTATTCTAGGACGAGGTTTGTGGCCATTTCTGTCATACTTAGTTACTTGTATCATATACTAAAGGAATTAGAAAGTATAAAACATTACACAGACACATACTTAAATAATTCTTTATCAACTTAGAAATAAAAGTTTTCAAATACCTTTGTATGAGAACAGAATTAACTGTTCTTTAAAACTAATATTATATATAAGCAGACCTAGCAAGGCCCAAGTCATAAAATTGAAAGTATAATCTGACAATAAGACTATTGTAATTTCCAGCATATAAAACAAAGATGCTATTGGGGCATATTGAATGAAATTGTTGAAAGACCTTTCAATAACAAATGAAATATTTATTGTTTCTCTCCACTGGCAAGAGTGAGGAATTTATATTACATGTTTGAGCATCAGACACTGACTAACTAATCCATTCATTTGGTCGTCATGAGAGGGAATACATGGTGAAGGAGTAGGAGATGATGCAACATGCCCCCTCCTCCTCTGAAATGGGAAATTTCAAAATACTTAAATTTTGCCTATTAATTTAAAACAATCGCAAGATAATATTATACAATACAATCTAAATAGTAAATTAATTTTACATAACCCATAGACTCTTAGTGAAAACTCAAATAAAATAAAAATCCTTATCTATAATATATACAATATAATCCTACACTTAGTATATCTATACTATTATATAAAGAGAGAATGCCCGATTGACTCATCAACACCCAGCTGAAACGACTAAAGTCAGTGTCACACTGTAATTAACGTTACAGTCAGGATCACGAAATTTGGACAGTAGATTGATGTTATGATCTAAGCAAGCAATAAGAGAGGATTTTTGAAAATCTCCCCCCCTCCCTGAAAGGGGTTAAAGGGGTGGAGGTCGAAAGCTTTAGGTCATTTCGTCATATCTCAGCAGCAGTTTTAGGTAGGGGCGCGAAATACAGGAAAACAAATCTACTACAAAAAATGGTTAAACACGTATTTCAGCGATTTTAGAAATTTACCTCCCAAAGGGGTTAAAATGGGAAGTTTTTAGGTAAAAAAAAGAATGAAACTTGCAACAATACAGGTACAAAAATAAAGTCTCAATAATAGTTACAACAATGAAATACATAAAATACAGCTAAAACAATCTGCTAAAAAATAGTTAAACACGTATTTCAGCTTCTTTAGTGATTTCATCGCCAACATTGGCAATGAACTAGATTATGGAAAATTAGACGAATAAGACAACTATTACTGATTTTTGATTAGATATTTTGCATAAGACATTTTTCCAAGGAGGTCAACACATTGTCCATCTGAGTGAAGCTGGGACATGCTGCTTGTATATATAAGCAGTATATCCATTCTTCGCACAGTTGAGAATGAAAAAAAAAAATCATACTCATTAACTCTGAACATAGAAAGAGGCAACACTTCCATTAATGATAATGACGAGTGTAAATATATATTGCAATGATTGTTTAAAGAAAACATACTTTTTACTTTTATTTTCAGTTTATACTAAAATTAAAGTAGTACATTTGTGTCAGATTTGAGAATTAGATTGAAATTCGTGAATTTTTTCAATGATCATTTGACTAAATCTGTGATTTTTAATGCAATCATTTGATTAAATTCCCAATTTTTTTCACAACTGATTCATGAAATTTGCGGCGTTATTTTGCAAGCAACTCATGAAAGTTAATTTGCAGTTTTATTCCATGAGTGATTAACAAAATTTGTAGATTTTTCTGTGACCGCTTCATGAAATATGCGGCCAATTGAGGAAATTCCAGCTATTTTTTTAGTGACCGACTGATTTTCTAGATTTCGGCAAAAAATAAACAATTCGTAGAAAAAAACACTTGCCCATATCTAGTTTCTGCCTGCAAGAACATCTCTGAATAATGCCGAAGCTACAAATTTAATGTTACGGATCCAAAATTATTTTCTTCTCAACATGAATTTTTTTGTACCACAAGCTAATTGCATGACACTGCCGCTGCTTATTTAATTCTCAGTGAACAAAAACGCCATTTTCTTCCTTTTTTTTAACAATTCCACAAAAATTACAGATTGTTTAAAAAAAAAAAATGAGAAAATCTGAAATCCACATAAAAATGGTATCCCTGCTCATATACATTTGGTCACCATGAGAGGCATACATGCTGACAGAGTAGGAGATGAAGCAACACTTGCTTAGACTCAAATATTTTATTTAATAAAGATAGAACTTGCTGGAATGAGTTACATTTTTTACTTCTATTATTAAATAAAATTCTGGATCTAAACATGTTTGATCCATAGATTATATGCCAAAAATTACATTAATTTTTTGTAACTAGCTATTACGGAGACTTCATTCATGCAAGACTCAAAGTAATATATGATGCTAATAAATGAACAACAAAATTCCTCTAATAATAAACATACATTTCAATGCTCCGGAGGGGAATGTCCCAATTCAGGAATTCAACACTGCTGCTGCATACTCAGATTATGTTCAGACCACATTAGTCCAGATAATTGGAGTTTTTACTGTATAATAAAATAATTTGTCCTTACATTTTAACGAAGTAATTCGTTATAACGCTTTAACAAAATAATTCGTTATAACGTTTTAACGAAATAATTCGTAATAACGTTTTAACGAAATAATTCGTTATAACGTTTTAACGAAAACACGTTATAACGAGCAAATCTTTGGAGCACTTTCGATTTTGTTATAAGGTGCTTTGACTGTACTTCATAGGTAAGTCTGAGTGAATTTTATTTGAACTTGACACCCACTTACATATCACTTTTTTTTTTTTTTACAGAACTTGGCTTTTTTTTTTTCACAGTTATGTTTTTGTTAGATTATAGATTGCAACATTCTTCTCAGATCAAAATAATCTGACCAGTAAGAGTATCTTGTAGTTAATATTGAAAAGTTGGTAATGTGTGTGTTACAATACATTAGAAAGTTAACTAGGTATTTATGCCAATTATTATCATTAAAGAACACGTTTTTTCATTTATGAATGATGACACATTTTATTCAAATTCAGTAAAAATGCAGAGGAAATAAAATAACTCTCAAATCATTAAAAGAATAGATATTAAACTACCCAGTGAAGTTCAAAAGTCACCATTTTCATCATAATACATGAACATGCCTTTGACAAGCAGTCAGTCGAAGTGACCAACCAGTTCAATAATTTGAAAAAATAATATATATTTTTCAAAGTCCACTTTTTCTACTCTTTAATAAACTTTTTTCTAAGAAGTTAATTATAAAATTTTCTCTTACCATTATTTTCTCTTTACTAGCTTGCAAATTATTTTCCATAACTTTTATTACTCTGCCAGCTACTTCTTGATCTATTAAAAAAAGAAACAAGAAAGAAAAACCATGCATCAAGCATAGATTATGAAGCACTTTTCAACACATTCAAACGAAACTTCACCGTTTAATAAGATGAAAGATGATATCTAAGTAAACAATTTAGAAAATACACAACACATTTGAAAACCCAATTTCAGCAATTACCATTCAACAGTCAGAAAAATATTTTAATTTTGTGAAGAACCTGCATATGATCTACAGATTTTTAGAGTGTGGAAAATAGGATTACAAATATTTCGGCAACTAATTATCCAATCAACTTCATTCTTTATGCAAAATTTATGTTTTTTTATTGACTTTTATATTCACTCCTTAAAATAAACATTTTCCAAAATTTTCATATACCTTTTATCAGAACGAATATTTCGAGTCCGAAAAAAATAGTTCCGGATAATCGAGGTTACTGAAATTCAACAGGCTTCTTCTCATTATTACATACTAAGTATATACCGAATTTCAAGTCTTTATCCCAATTTGTTCAGAAGATAGAGCATTTACAGACACACAGATGGCATTTTTTCCCCTAAAAATATATTTTTCAGAATCTCCAGTGTCATAAATGTATAAATCCGTCAATTTTTTTTCTCCCGATTTTTAAAACGATTACAAGACTTACTCTATAGTACGTATGATGGGTAAGTAATATGTTATTTTACTGTAGTATATGCCAAATATTTTATTTTTAAATGATTAAAAGGCCATTTTGGCACAGAATAGCATAAGAATTGTATTTTGGCACAACTGGTGTAGTAGTATGACACTTGCAATATATAAATTAGAATATTTTTGGCTTAAATACATGTTACAAATGAAAGTTATATCTTTACATTCTAAAAAATAAATTGACATAAAACATACTTAATCTGTTAATGATGAATGGTTCTTGAACACTTTGCTCATAAATGCTCTTTTTTCCTTTAAACAGTTCTTCAGCAACAACTTTCTGTTCCAGCTATAATGAGAATAGTCACATTTTCCTCTACACAATACTAAAGAAATATGCACGTTTCATATATAAATTAATTTAAAAAAAAAAAAAATCTATAAACACAATATTGGTAAAAATTCCACAAGATAGCCTGCAGAGTAAAAATAAAATATGCAATTTTAAAAGCTTATTTTTAAACTAGTGCATCAAATTTGTAAAATTTATATTTCCATTACCTTAACAAGTTCATAAAGGGATGCAAACATAATTTTGACATTAATTATAATAAAGGGTTGCAATAACCAATCTCTAACTATAGTAAAGAAGGAAGTTTGTGTGTGTTTCTTTGTTGTGTTTTGAAGAGACCGCTGCATGCAGAGATACAAAATTTGTTGGGAAGGTACCTCTATGCATGTAGTTTTGCACCTCAAAGCCTGATTTTGGAATTTTTTAATAGATTTTTTTTAATTAAATTTTTTTATGTGGTTTTTAGTGTTTTTTCAAGTTTTCCTGTGATTTTTCTACATTAGTAACCAGAATCCGGTTCCAATCTTTTAGCCCAATATAGTAGATTTTCTCCTCTTTTCAATAAAGTTTATGTGAAATTCGTAGAGAGATTTTTCAATTTTTGACGAATTTTTTCCTTTGACATTAAGAAATTTAGCCCAGAATGCTTGATTGATTTGGTGGTTGCTTCCATTTCAGTCTCAGCTACGCTCAGAATCGTCATTTCTTTTCTTTCTTTTTAGCTTGGAGAAAGTTGATAATTCTTTACAGATAAAAAGTCATGATTTTAAAAGAGAAGGGTGAATTATTTATTATCCTGATTTTTTTTATTAGTTTTTTTTTTTTAATTTCCTTTTTTATGCATTTTTTAATATTTTTTCATGTTTTGCAGCATCTGTTACAAATGACATCACAAATCGCCCACTAGAAGTGAAACACCGTTGGAGGGCGGTTGTGATTGGTAGCTGATAGGATTGTAGGCCCAGCTGGAAGTTAACCGGGCAGTTGTGACTAGCAGATGAAAAGGTCATCAGCTGACTGCAATTCGAACAGAGAGTTGTGAATGTTTTGCTATTTGCTTTATGTGATTTTTTAGAGTTTTTTCATGTACGTGATGTCATTTATGTATTTGATTTCAGAAATTAACAACGATAACTTAGTTTTTGTATGTAAAAAAAAAAGTCATTTTGTTTTTGTTTTAAAAGTTAATGATAGTTTCTAATTTTTTAACGTCATGGGTTTAATTTTCTCTCTCTCTGTGTGTGTGTGTGTGTGTGTGTGTGTGTGTGTGTGTGGGGGGGGGGGGGGGGTTCGGTTGTAATTCAAATATCACGTCAATGCTCTGATTGAAACTCCCTGTCTCCAAAATCAGAACTTTTTTATTATTAGTCTGATTTAAACAAAACCTTTTCTCAGGTCCCCCAGGTACTAGATAAACTTCGGTATAATTTTTTCAGCCCTTGGTCACTACTCTTTCTGAACATTAATCACCAGGTAGGGGTATTTTTTCGGGTACTATGGACCCAATTTCAATGAGAATTAAGTTCAGTGAACTTAACACAAACTAATTAAGATATAGATAACTAATTAAGATACAGATTTGATGCCACCTTGTGGTAGAAAATGAAACTAAAAGATTTTGAAGCTCTTGCACAGCACGTCTGCTATACGATGTCATAGGCAGCAGGGACACATATCAAAGTTTCGATTGGAAAGAGTTTTATTTAGAACAGAGTGCACCCCCTAGCGGTGGGAAGTGGAACTAAAAAATTTTGCATTTAATCTTGTTCCGATTCAAACAAAGGGCTCGATTTCAATGAGAATTGATTCATTCAACTTTACATGAACTAATTAAAATATAGATAACTAATTAAGACAGATTTGGTGCCCCCAAGTGGTGGAAAGTGGAACTAAAAGATTTTCAGCACATGCACAGCACGCTTTCTATACGTTGCCATAAGTAGCAGGGACACGTGTTAGTGTTTCATTCAGAAAGATGTTTGTTTAGAACATAGTGCATCCCCTGACGATGGAAAATATAACTAAAAGATTTTGCATTTAATCTTGGTCCCATTCAAACGAAATATTTTCTGATATTCTTCCGACGTCTCCCAGGTACTAAATAAACTTCGGTTTCATTTTTTCAGCCCTTGGTTACAATCATTTATAAATATTAATATCAATGGTGGTGATTTATTTTCTCGGGTTCTATGGGCCCCGATTTCAACGAGAATGAGTTCATTCAACTTAACATGAACTAATTAAGATATAGCTAATTAATTAAGACATAGATTTAGTACCTCCTGGCAGCAGAAAGTGGAACTAACAGACTTTTCACACATGCACGACATGTCTGCTATACACTGTATCGTAAAGAGCAGGAACAAGTACCGAAATTTCATTCGGAAAGATGTTTATTTAGAACAGAATGCTCCACCTGGTGGTGGAAACTGGAACTAAAAGATTTTGCAGCGCGTGCACAGCACGTCTGCTATAAACGGTATTGTAGGCAGTGGGGACATGTGTCGGGAAATTTGTTTAGAACAGAATGCATCCCATGGCGGTGGAACTAAAAGATTTTCCTGCATGTGCGCCGAAAAGGGCTATTTTTATTGAAATTGCAAAAGAAAGTTACCAATTTGATAATCCCAGACAACAAAATAGTTTCATTTTGACTCATCCTCGAGTATTAAGAAAAGTATTGGAGGTATTGAATCGAAACTCACAGTCTGTAAGTAGTTTATTTTCCTGATTACGAAAATGCAAATTTTGTGAAATTCCGACAGTAACCTTTTTAAATTTTGACCAAAAACTGATCCACTTTGAATCAAATGATTCAGACATTTGAGAGGGTGGTATTAAATTTAACTTCCGCTTCGGGGCCATCTCTCTATTTAATTTCTCAAAGACAAAGAGTTACTAGAGGAACGGTTTCATGTAGCAATTTTTAGAGTGATTTCGCGTTTCGTATTATTTTTTGATGAGACCGGGCAAATCAGCCAATATTTAAATATAATTGTTCTGAATACAAAAAAATAATCTATTGATGATTTACTTAAAAATGCAGGAAAATATTAAATATGGCCTAAAGAACTGTGGAAGAAAGTTATGAAGGTGTTATCAATTGACTATAACATAGTTACTGAGGTATAAAAATAAAATAATTTTAGATACTTGGGTATTTTTCAGACACAAAAATAGGTGTAGAAAACATTCTTTAATGCTAAAATTGAATTTACTGCTACAATTATCTTAAAAACAAACAATCAAAAGATATTTTTTTACAATATTTAACTGAGACAATTGAACTATGTCTATTTTAATTGTCAATAAAGTGCAGATTTTTTAAAATTAAAATTGAGATAAAATAGTATTGTATTAATAGTATTGTTATTAAGTGCTCAGAGATCAAGAACTTCCAATAATACAGAACTTTGATAATTAAAAAAAAAGTTTTAAAACAAACTACCAAAGATCAAATATGTAAAAACAAACAACGCATGCTAAAATATTGCAAAATAGAAAATTCTACCAAAGTATTTTACAGCTATTGATATGAAGATTACATTAGAAAGCATTAAATTGAATAGTAATAAAATAATAAATAAATAAAAAAAGGTGTTGGGGCATCTGGGCATACAGATAAGATTTTGAACAGGTAATTTCTTAAATGAATATTTCAAGATCTAAAACTAAAATAGGAAAATAAAGTTACTTGAAATTTTCTTTCAGGAGTTAACTGTTTAATATATTTTTGTACAAGCCAAGATTTGTGAAGTTTTCTTAAATACTGTGATGCCTGGAATAAAAAAGAAGAAATTGATAAGTTTATTTCTGAAGTGCTAAAATATTGAATTAAACACATATTTTAGAAATATTTTGACAACTAAGACAACAAGAGTTTAGAGAGTACTTTTAAGAAAAGTACACAGAAAAAATAAGTGAAAAATATTAATTTCTTGAAGAGATATTTTAAAAATATGAATGTATTTCATTCCCATAGGTTTAATATTAATGAGGGGAATATGAGATCTGACTGACCAACTCTTCCTATTTGGTATTCCAAGATTAAATTTTCTGAAGATTCCAAATATGTAAAAATGAGATTTTCGTATTGAAAATGTGAAAGTTTGCTCAGGGTGTCTACCCCAGATCAGCAATGAATTTCCCTGACATTTCACTGACTTTTCCAGGTTTTCCATACCAATAATAGAAAAATTCCAGGTATCGAGATTTTTTGATATTACATATAAAAAAATCTTATAAGTTGTCAATTTGAGAGTGAAACTTTCACAACTGATTCTCAGGCCCAAATTATTGATTTGTTATGTAATTTTTTGCAAAATTTACAAATTGTTGAACTTTTTATATGCTAAACATTTCGCAGATACACACTTTTAGCATAAGGTTTTATCAATTTTGTCAAATCAGGATGACATTCTTTATCATATCAGTCACAGTTAAATACAGATTGCTTTGACATATATTAATACAAATAATAAATATTCAATAAATTAAGCTAACAAATGTTCAGTTCCCAAACAAAACAAAAATAAGTAAGTAGAGTGAAACACCTAATCAATCCTAAAACATTCAGTAGAAAGTTTCAATGAAGCTGGAACTGAAAATCTCCGAGTTACAAAGGACTGAAAGGGGGTAGACCAAACGGTTTACAAGAGAGGTTGAAATACTCTTTACAGTACTTATGAAGAGCAAAGTTTGATTTAAATGCATTCATTGCAATTTCAAGTCCTTAGTTTTATAAGGAACATTTTTTTTTTTTAACTTTTTCTCAGAATTTTCACTTTTTTCTAACTTTTCCTCAGAAATGGTAAATTTCCCTGGACTGGAAAACAGTCTATATAAATTTTCCTGACTTTTCCAGGTTTTCCAAGTGTTTAGACACCCTGTTTGTTACAATTGCAATATGAAGACGGTGGACATATTAACATCTCTCTAAACATATTTTTTTTTAAACTTAATTGAAATAAGACATTTTTCCTCAATCAAATGCTTATTTTTGTTTTACTTTGCAACAATTTGGAGTATAACATAGATGGGGTAATTCTCTTCCCCCCCCTTCTATATTGTACTTTTTTCAGTAGAAAGTAAAATGACACAAATTTTTCCCCCCAATGAGTGTTTGTTTATTTCTTACAGTTGCATTTTTGCAAAAAAAAACTTGTGACAATACAAATGCATTTTAACCTGTATGTTACATCATACCTACATATTTCATTTTCCGGATTCTTTATTGCAACTGCGAACCCCCATTTAAATAACCCACAAGCTGCAATTGATGGGCATTAACCTTTATAGCTAATAGGCTAGATCTCTAGAAAGGGAAGTGAAGAGTTTAAAAATCAATCAACAATTTTTAACTGTTGACTAATCAGATTTTTAATTAAAGTAACAATAGGAAAGTATAAAGAACGTATCAAGGATTATTTATTTCCAAAAAATCACCCCCCCCCCCCCCTCCAACCTTGGATATTAAAACGAAAAGGGATTTCCATCAAATTCTTTTTTCACACGAATTTGTCCCATTTGTGCATACGTAAACTTAAATCTAGAACCTAACCAGTTTTAGAGCACACTCAAATGAGAAAAGTGTGGCTAAGTGGTATAAGGCACATTTCTTCTCTGTTCCGATTATCATGTCAGTTCGATCCCCGCTGTAGACAGAATGATTTTCCTGATTTTATTGGCAATAATTCATTTTAATAATGCCATATTTAATTCAGGAGGAAAAGTTAATTAGGGTTCATACAGACTTCAGGAAAAAAAAATCCAAGGAGTCTTGAAAAATTCCAAGGAGTAGAAGAATTTTAAAGGACATACCATATTTTTTCATATATGCCATGTCCACAAGTAACATGCACACCCACCCTAACTTTTAATACCTCATTTAGAGAGAAAACAAATTTTATTTTATTAAATTCTAATAGCTAGTGCTAAAATTATAAAGTATTCACAATGCATTGCTTACTGGTTTTGTAAATTTAAATACAAAATTGCCAGTGAAACATCACATGCACCTAGAATTTAAAAGTAAATTTTGAAGGGAAAAACTACATGGCATATACAAAAAATATAGCAATCACATGAACTTTAACATTTAAAGGAAGAAGATAAAAATCCTGTCATGTTTACAAAGGTTATCACCTCCAAGCCATACATGTTTAAGCAGTATTATTCACTGTGTAATATATGTTCCCATTTTCTACTCTTGTATACTTCAATTAAATGACTCTTCAATGCTAAATTATACTTTGCAATAATTTAAGGAATTTTTAAGGCGTATTTGTTTATTTAAGGAGTTCCAAGTACTCCTTGGAAACTTTTTCATTTCTAAGGAGTTTCTAAGTAGTCTAAGGAGTCTGTATGAACCCTGAAGTTATATAATTTGTATATTTTATTTATTAGACTGGTTTATAAATTAAGTAAAATTTAACATCCAAGAATATTTTGTTTTAATTACTAAATTTATATTAAAATTATTAAAATTAAAAGATTGTGCATGTAATTATCGATTAAATAAATTGAACGGGTCTACAATTTTTATTATATTTAGTATGACTTATCAAGATGTCATATATCAGGGCTTGAAATTCAATTTTTCCAAGGAGGGGAGTCTCCCTCCCAACATTTTTAAATGGAGGGGAGTTGCAATGTTTGGAAGGGAGAAAAAAATATCTTTAAACCCCACTATTATTTTATGTGCTATTTAAAGAATTACATTATTGCAGACATGACAAAATACCATTAAAAAAATAAAGTCAACTCAGAATGATTATGTAAATTATTTATTTTTATTATAAAAAAAAGGAAGAAAGTTAAATTTTATATATGCAGTGTATTTTTCAACTTTCACCAAGTATTAGGGGCCCTTAACAATTAGGTTGTTAAATAAATTTCTGTTTTTAGATTTTATTTGATTTAGGGTGCTGCTGAAGCATCTTTCACAAGATACACTTTTACTGCTACACAAGGACTAAAAAAAGGAATCTAACGAAACGGTGTTAATATTAACTTTCGACTTTGGAACTACATGGCAGCCAGTGTACAACTGTGCTAAAGTAACGCCACCTACCGACAACAATACGGATACATACCATTGAATTAATCTATTATACCTACCAGACAATGGCTGTCAAGCAGACAATTTGAAAAAGTAGGCGAACTAATACAACTGCCCTACACAGACATTGTATTTGAAACATTTTTCGAGAAATGATTTTCTTCTTCTCGAAAAATGAAGAATGAGAAGGCTATTTTTTATTAGAAGTCCTTATCTATGTATATTCATAGAAAAAAATCGCTAAACTCGTTGATCAGTCGCAGGAAAAAAAGGTGAAGTCTGCCAATCAGTCACAAGAAAATAATGCGAAATTTGTCAGTCAGTTGCAGAAAAAATCGTGACATTTTTCTGTGAGGCGCAAGAAAAAAATAGTGAATTTCATTAATCTGTCGCCAGTAGAAACCGAATAATTCGCCAACTAGTTACGGAAAAATTCGCAAAGTTCGTGAGTCGGTCAAAGACAAAAGCGCGAAGTTCGACGATTGCTCGCCCGAAAATATCATAAAATACATCGATTGCTTGCCAGAAAACATCGCGAAATTCGTCAATCAGTCCTGGGAAAATATTGTGAAATTCATCAGTCAGTTGTTGGGAAAAGTTGTGAAATTCATCAGTCGATCGAAGGAAAAAAAATCTGAATTTGTCAGTCGGACACAGGAAAAAAAAAAAAAAAAAATCCCGAACTTCGTCAATCTGTCCAAAAAAACGAGAAACTACGCTAATTTCGTCCATCGATCGCGGAAAAAAAGCAACTTTCGTCGATCGGTCGCAGAAAAATGCAAAGTTCATCGATCGGTCGCGGAAAATACGCAAAATGCATCGATCAGTCGCTTAAAAAACACAAAGTTCGTCGATTGATCGCGGAAAAAAATGCAAATTTCATCGATTGGTCGCAGAAAAAATGCAAATTTTGTCGATCGGTCGCAGAAAAAATGCAAAGTTCATCAATCAGTCTCAGAAAAAACGCAAAGTTCATCGATCGGTCGCGGAAAATACGCAAAGTTCATCGATCAGTTTCGGAAAAAACACAAAGTTCATCGATCAGTCGTGGGAAAAACGAAAAGTTCATCGATTAGCCGCAGAAAAAACAAAAAGTTCATCAATCAGTCGCTTAAAAATGCAAAGTTCCGCGATCAGTAGTGGAAAAAGCACAAAGTTCGTTCAACAGTCGCTTAAAATTTCGTCGATCAGTCGCGGAAAAAGCGCAAAGTGTTGGGGCCGTGGTTAGAATACTTGTTAAAATAAAAAATTTATACTAGTTGCCAAAAATGTGTGCAAGTATGGATTAAGTTCATTAATGGATGCCAAATAGTTCAAAAACAGTTTATTAAAAAGAATTCTTGATCAAAAGTTAGTAAAACAATAAAGGTCATATTACTATCACAGGTTTCAAACTCACTCAACATAGCTTCTGCAGAACATGAAGAAAAATACTTAAGTGGATGGCTGGTTTCATATCAACTGGAGTATTACACAGATTCTAATTCAATATACTAGATGTCATCAAGAGCTGGACCAGCCAGGCTCATAATATTGGACAACACTTTTTAACTTGAGATTACCTGTGCTCACATTACTATGCATCTGCCAACTGTGTGAGAAGTCAAAGACACAAGAGCTTAAATACTGCTGAAAGCAAGGTCAAATATGCAGTTAAAAATAATTATGCAAATATTTACTACTGTAAGGCAGTGAAAACAATTAACTGGAAAAATGACTGACATGAAATGATTTTTCCTGCAACATGTCAATCCAACCATGAGAACCAACCAACCACTTTCACAATGTAAACACAGTCATAAGTGAGGTGGCAAGTTGTTCATGCAAGCACAAAACTTAGTACTTTATAAAATTAAATTTTCTTGTTGCATATTAAGTAAGTAATTTATATTTTTAAACATATACATTAACTATTTAAATACCCATAACAATTTAAACACTTAAAAAAATATAAACAAGTTAACTATACTTGTTATTATGATACTTAGTGTTAATGGTTGAGCAGAGTAAATGGGAAAACTATTGAAACATTTTATAACATTATTTTATTTTAATTTAACATAACTTATAAATGCATTTAATAAACCTTAAACCAACAAATGCCCCCTTTTCCCAGAGTCTCTAGCTCAGCCAAATAACCATTTGCAATAAAAGTAAAACCTTTCACTTGGCAAAGCCTTTGTAAACATATCAGCTACATTTGCTTTACCTGAAACAAATTTAAGCCTAAACTTATCTAAATTTTCTCTGACAAAATAAAATCTTGTATCTATATACTTAGTTCTATTATTCTCTACACAGTTTTTAGAAAAACATATTGCACTCTGTTTGTCACAATATACATCAGGTTTACTAAAGTTTAAATCGAGAAATGACAGGCAATTTCTAATTCTCAAAATCCAGTTAAGTTCTTTAATGGAATCCGACAATGCAACATATTCAGCTTCCATACTCGACAATGCAATGCATTTCTGTTTACCTGAACTCCATATTATTGGTACTTGATCTACGAAAATGACATGACCACTAATAGACTTTCTATCTATTATATCTGACGCCCAACTAGCATCAGTATACACAGTTAAATTGCTGTCAGAGCTTCTAGAAAGATTTATTGCAAAGTCACTTGTATAAAAAACATATTGTAAAACCTGACTTAAATTTTTCCAATGGGACCATGAAGGATTACTTGAAAATTGAGAAAGAGCTATTACTGAAAACAGAATGTCAGGTCTGGTTCTAGATGCAAGAAATAAAAGGCTTCCTATCAATTCCCTATATGGAATATTCTTGGCTTCTTCACCCTCAATGCTCTTGTTTAAGACAACACCTGGTGTAAGTGGCAATTTACACTTTATTCTGGGAATTTCTCTGAATGTTTCACTTAACTTTTTAATGTACCTCTTTTGATGCATATGAACTTCATTGTTAATTTCTTCAAATTCCACTCCTAAGAAGTTTTTAATTTTTCCCAACACTTTAATTTCAAACTTTGTTTTAATCAAATCAATTACTTCTTTTAATCTATTTTTATTTTTGGCAAATATGGCCAAATCATCAACATATACCAATATTATAATTTCAGACTTATAAGTATAGATGCAGTTACAATCAATTTTATCAAACCCTAATTTAACAAATGTATCATCTAGTTCAACATACCACTCACGCCCGGCTTGATGTAAGCCATATAAAGCTCTCTTTAACTTCATTACATAACTTTCCTTTCCTTTTTCAACAAAACCCTCAGGTTGGTCTATGTAGATTTCCTCTTTCAGTTTAGCATATAAATAAGCACATTTAATATCCAAGTGTTGATGTTCCCAACCTTTTATCATAACCAACATGACAAAGAAAAATCTGACTAATGAAAAAGATATAACTGGAGAGAAAGTTTCAAAGTAATCCACACCTTCAACCTGCCTGAACCCCTTTGCTACAAATCTAGCTTTAAAACTTTTTATTTTCTCATTTTCATCTTTTTTAATGGCATAAACCCATCTACTACCCAATACTTTTACTTTTTCAGGCCTGGGTACTAAGTCATATACTTCTCTTTCTTGAAGGGTACCTAATTCATTTTTCATGGCTTCTAACCAATTATCTTTCTCAGGCAATTTTTGGGACTCTTTATAGGAAGATGGGGTCTTTACTTCTACACAACATGCCTCTAATTCTGAATCCTCCCCCTCACTTTCATCTGCACTTTGAGTTAATTCTTTATTCTTACCTTCAGATTTGAAATTAAATTCATTTGGATTATAAGTTAACCGATTTTCTTTGCAATATTTTTCAACCTCATTTTTACTTCTCAATTTGACTCCTCCCTTTTTGGGGTAATAATACACATCTATTCTACCAGCACTTTTCCCTTTCTTTCTCTCTACCTCTATTCTTTCCCAATTTGTAACAGATGATGTGGGAGGTATATCCTTAGATTCTGAAATGTCCTCATGAAAATTTTCAAGAATTTTTACATTTACCAAATTTTTACTTTCTTTGTTATAAGACTTAAAATAAGGGTTTTCCTCATTAATTCTGACATGTTTGGTTTCATCAACTATAGTAGTTCCAGGGTACCAAATTCTATAGCCCAGAGTAGCTGAGGCGTATCCTACCATAACCCCCTTTTTGGCTCTTTTCTCCAACTTATTTCTATATCTACTAGAAATGTTAACGAATGCTGTGCTTCCAATAACTTTAAGATGTCTCACTGAAAAAGGTTTACCTCTCCAAACATTAAGTGGGGCTTTTCCTTTCAACTTACTATGAGGGAATCTATTTTTCAAATAATTCTGGGTACTGACCAATTCTGCCCATAATTCCTGGGGTAAATTTCCTTGCTCTATTAACGATCTTATGCCTTCCAAAAGAGTTCTATTGTAGCGTTCAGCCACCCCATTCATTTGCGGCGAATATGCATTCGTCATTTCACGCTTTATACCTTCCCCTCTCAAGTAATTTTCAAATTCATTTGAAAGAAATTCTCCCCCTCTGTCAGTTTTGATTCTCTTAATCTTTTTACCCATTTGTCTTTCCACAAAATCTTTAAAATTTCTGAAATTTCTAAATGCTTGGCTTTTATGACTTAGAAAATATACAAAAGAATATCTAGAAAAATCATCTATGATTGTCATAAAGTATCTAGCACCACCTAGAGAATTAACCGGAGCAGGGCCCCAAATGTCCATATGACAGAGTTCAAGTATGTTTGAAGTATTTATATCTCTTTCTTGAAAACTTACTCGCTTACTTTTTGAAAAATTACAAGTTTCACATTCATTCATTTTACCAGAGACTTTTTCTATACCATAAGCATTTCCTGACCTGGCAAATTCTAGTAAAGATTTACAGTTTAAGTGCCCAAAACGTAAATGCCAATTTGTTACATTATTTTTAGCAATATGTGCCCCCAAAACTTCACCTTTTCCACAATTTGCATTTATTGAATAAAATTTATTTTTGAGTGGAACTCGTAACATCTCCCCATTAGTATCAGATATTTTTGCTTCATCACCTGTAAAATTTACATTTAAACCTTCAATACATAGACATCTCACTGAAATTAAATTACGACACATTTCTGGAGCATAATACACATTTTTCAATACAAGATTAAAAGGAACAGTACCTGAATTAATAATCAAATTTACGTTACCAATGCCAGAAATCCTCGTGTTACCCTTAGCAGTAATTGCCTGGCTTTTGAATTCACGAAAGTCCTTAAACACCGCTTTTTCTTTACAAAAATGGTCTGTTGCTGCTGAGTCGATGACAAACTCCAGGTTTAAATTCTCGCTCATCATTGCAGCGGCAAAATGGGCTTGACTGAAGTTACGGCTGCTTTTCTGTTTGTTCCATGAGCCACTTTGGGATCTGGAATTCAATCTACAGAACTTTTTCAGATGTCCAGGCTTTCCACAAGAATAACACCGTCTTTCTTTTTCTTTATGTATGGATAAAAGGGCTTGGTTTCTTGGAATCTCAGTAGATTTTGACCTTTGGCGATCATATTCAGCAAGTAGTTGCTTTCGGACCTCGTTCACTGTAAAATCGGCATCTGGCAGTCGATATAGTTGTATTACCAAACTTTCATAGCTTTCAGGCAGATGCTCCAGGATTTGGTAGGCAACTTCATAAGGTGGGATTTCTTTACCGGCTGACTCTAAGTCCTTTGAACTCTCCAATACTCGGTTAATGTAGGTCGCCATGGAATCCATTTCATTATATTTAATATTCATAAATTTTCTTCTTAATGCTGCAATTCTAGCACGACTACAAGGTTCAAAAGTGTTCTTTAGTAACACCCAGACTTCTGATGGTGTTTTGGCATCATATATAATATTTTTCAAGTTTTCCTCGATACTTAAACACAAAATGGCCAAGGCTTTGCTTTCCTTTACCTTATCCACTACAACATCTGCCTTGAGAGCTTCATTCGTCACTTTGTCAGAAGTAAAATCACTTAAGTTCTGACTTATCAAAAACAAATTCACATTGAATTTCCATGACTTGAAATTCTCTCTATTTAGCTTAGGAAACGAAAATGAGGAATAACTTATTTCACCAGTGGCAGCCATTTTTATCTCATAAAGCAGAGCTCATCCAACCACCGATCTGCTACCAGTTGTTGGGGCCGTGGTTAGAATACTTGTTAAAATAAAAAATTTATACTAGTTGCCAAAAATGTGTGCAAGTATGGATTAAGTTCATTAATGGATGCCAAATAGTTCAAAAACAGTTTATTAAAAAGAATTCTTGATCAAAAGTTAGTAAAACAATAAAGGTCATATTACTATCACAGGTTTCAAACTCACTCAACATAGCTTCTGCAGAACATGAAGAAAAATACTTAAGTGGATGGCTGGTTTCATATCAACTGGAGTATTACACAGATTCTAATTCAATATACTAGATGTCATCAAGAGCTGGACCAGCCAGGCTCATAATATTGGACAACACTTTTTAACTTGAGATTACCTGTGCTCACATTACTATGCATCTGCCAACTGTGTGAGAAGTCAAAGACACAAGAGCTTAAATACTGCTGAAAGCAAGGTCAAATATGCAGTTAAAAATAATTATGCAAATATTTACTACTGTAAGGCAGTGAAAACAATTAACTGGAAAAATGACTGACATGAAATGATTTTTCCTGCAACATGTCAATCCAACCATGAGAACCAACCAACCACTTTCACAATGTAAACACAGTCATAAGTGAGGTGGCAAGTTGTTCATGCAAGCACAAAACTTAGTACTTTATAAAATTAAATTTTCTTGTTGCATATTAAGTAAGTAATTTATATTTTTAAACATATACATTAACTATTTAAATACCCATAACAATTTAAACACTTAAAAAAATATAAACAAGTTAACTATACTTGTTATTATGATACTTAGTGTTAATGGTTGAGCAGAGTAAATGGGAAAACTATTGAAACATTTTATAACATTATTTTATTTTAATTTAACATAACTTATAAATGCATTTAATAAACCTTAAACCAACACAAAGTTCGTCCAATAGTCACGGAAATACGCAAAGTTCGTCGATCAGTCTCGTAAAAAACACAAAGTTCGTCGATCGGTTGCAGGAAAAAAAATCACAAAATTTATCGTTCAGTTGCAGGTAAATTAAATAATGCAAATTTCTCCGGAAAATGGTGAAATTTTTTGGGCGGGACGGTCCCGCCCACGATATTTTTTTGGGCGGGATTCCAAAATTTTCGGCGCGAATCCCGCCCTCAAATTCAAGCCCTGTATATATATATATATATATAATAAGATAAGTATATATTTTATTACACACTGGTGTGATATATCACACCATTAACATGATCACATGTAATAATCACACATGTAATTATCGATTAAATAAATTGAACTGGTCTACAATTTTTATTATATTTGGTATGACTATTATCAAGAAGTTACCCAAGAATATTTTGTTTTAATTGCTAAATTTATATTAAAAGTATTTAAATTAAAAGATCGTGTATGTAATTATCGATTAAATAAATTGAACTGGTCTACAATTTTTATTATATTTGGTATGACTATTATCAAGATGTCATATATATAATAAAATAAGTATGTGATTATTTTTTGTAAAAAAGGAAAAATAACAGGAGAGAAAACAAAAAGAAGGAAAAATATTCATACAGGAACTCTAAATTACCTTGATATCTATGATTTAACAATTAAACAATGCGTGAAAATGGAAAATATAAATTCAAGTAATTAAAAAATATGTATTATAAATCATTAGCTGCAAACAGCAAATTTTAAATTCGGGTTTTTAGAATCAGACTGATAAAAATTAATTTAATGAAAAATTTTAAATCATGTAGTTTAAAAAAAAAAATCAGAAATATTAAATATTGTTTTTTTCAAAATATTGAGACTATGGTAAATAAAATTTAACAACTGACAATTTTTTAATTACTTATTTTATATTATAAAGTATTAAATTAAAAAATTTTGCATGTACTTATCAATTAAATAAAGTGATCTAAACTTTTATCTATATTTTGTATGACCATTATCAACAAGATATATTTGAATAACTAAGAAAAGATATGATTATTCTCCTTAAAAAAGAAAAGAAAAGAGGAGAAAAAATAAAGAAGAAAAAATATCCATATAAGAATTATAAAACAAATCACCTTGATTTCTATGGTTTATCTGGGTTTTAGAGACAGGCTGATAAAAATAAAATTAATGAAAAATTTTACAGGTCACGTAATTAAAAAAAAATAAAAAATAGAAAATACTAAATATTGATGTATATTTTTTAATTTTTGAGACTGTAGTAAGTAAAAATAAATCATTCAATTCATATTTTTAGTTAAATTCTTGCTAAATTAATTCAAGTATAATAGGATGTAAATTACAAGCTTAAAATTATTTCACTTCATTAGTTGGGTAGGCTGGACTGACAACATAATATATCGTTTTACATCTATAGAAATTGCTTACACAATATAACAATTCATAAAATTTTGAATACTTAATTTAAAAGAAGCTAATTAAAAATAAAAGAATATTTCTAAAGGAGCTTTCAAGTTATTTACCGACAAATTTTGACAGGTATTATCTAGTATTTTGTTAAATTGTAACCTATCTTAAAATTTAATTGTACTAAGAAAAAAAGTTTAGTTTAAAAGTTTAATTAAACATAGCTGGAAATAGTTGAAATATTACTTTCAAAATGTAAACAAACATTTGTTGGTAGAAGTGAAAACTGCATATATATTACCTTTTGTGTTTCATATTAAAGACTGAATTAAGTGTAATTACTTGGGGTAGGTTGGTCAGTGTCATATGTTTAAGTTAATGATTGAATGTTGAATCTTATCAATCTGTTGAATCCTTTTAATCTGTAACCATAAACTTTTATAATGTGTAAAAGCGATGAAATTAACTGTGACTGTAACTTGTATTTTTCCAGCTTAAATATGGTTAAAGCAGCTGTAGTTGATGTGTACACATGCTTGGCCAGGCAGTTACGCCATGTGTTTCCTCACGAAGTCTGATTTGATACTACCATCTGGCATAGCTTTAATACTGCCAGTGTTAGTTTGATACAGCCATGTGGCATAAACTTGGCTGCAGGCAGTCAAGTTTATTTTGATAATGTTGTTTTTATTAAAGTATGTGCAGTTATAAATTCAATCTATACTAATATTATAAAGGAGTAAAGATTGTTTGTTTGTTTGTAGGGGGTAATCTCTATAACTACCGAACCGATTTCAAAAGTGATGGTGGCAAATTGATGGTGACAATCCCTGCTTCAACACAGGCCATATTTTATGTCGGTGCCACTAGCCCCAGGGGGGTGCAGGAGCGAAAAACGTTCTAAAATTGCGATTTTTTGTATACTGAAGGAGCTAGAAATTTGAAATTTGGCATTGTAGCTACATATAAGATGTAAATACTCTCTAAGAACAAAACAAAAAAAAAAATCTATATTTAAAAGGGTGAAATGAGCAAAAAGCGTTCTGAAAACATTCTAAATTACAATTTCTATGGTATCTCTGGAACTACAGAACCGATTTCAAAAGTAATGGTAGCAAATTGATGGTAACAATCACTACTCCAACATAGGCTATATTTTATGTCGGTGCCACTAACCCCAATGGGGTGCAGGAGCGAAAAATGTTCGAAAATTGAGACTTTTTTATACTGAAGGAGCTAGAAATTTGAAATTTGGCATTGTAGTTACTTATAAGATGTAACTGCTCTCTAAGAATAATAATTTTAAAAAAATCGAAATTTAAAGCGGTGAAATGAGCGAAAAGCGTTCTAAAATCATTCTAAATTACAATTTCAATGGAATCTCTGGAACTACAGAACCGATTTCAAAAGTGATGGTGGGAAATTGATGGTGACAATCCCTGCTCCAACAGCCTCTTTAATAAAAAGCTATGCGTTGCTGATGACTGGATTTTTCGCTAATTGTTGCCACAGATTAATCTTGGAAAATGAAACATTTGAAGTTATTGAAAAATATATAGCTCGAAAAGTATTTGTCAAAAATTGGTAGACAAACTGCGTTTGAAAGGTAAAAAATTGCATTTTTCTTGATATAAATTTCAAATCTAATGATTATGCGGTTTTTCAAATATTGAATTTCAAAAATTACCAAATTTCACAATGGAGCATCACAGCGAAATCTACATGCGTAAAAAGATAATGATAAAGGCGACGTGTCCTGACGTGTATATTGGCACGAGTCACAAATTATAGTAGCCTTATTATTCTGTTAAAATATAAGAGTGAATTATGAAATGTCAATATTTTGTTCGATTAAAAGTTCATTAAGAGAAATTGACCTTAACGACTTTAACTCAATTTCTCATAATGAACTTGACCAGCGTAGCAGGCGTAGATTGCTAGTATATTAATAATGTTTTAAATAAAAGGAACTGTTTTAGCATAAAGTTGAGTCATCATTTATGAACTTTTAGACAATTCACTCATTCCAGTACTTTTTTGAGAATTTTGCTTCCCCTCCTCCCTCTACCATGATTCACATGAAGAGTTATTTGTACTTCAGTTGGCAAGAGATATAGTGGATTTTCCTCCAACAGTGGTAGCAGAACATCGTACCTACCATGTCTCTGTTTGCCAACTATGTGGATAGTTTTTGAAATTTCTCTCAGAGTGTACTAAGATGGCTTCATGTCCTGAACAGACATTCTCATTTCCAAAGTTAAGCCATGAAAATTATAAGCAATGGAAGTATAGCATAGATTTATACTTAATAAGACAAGATTTATAAAATTATACATCTGATAAAGTTGTTAATGTAACAGAAACAGAAAAGGATGATGCGGCAGTAATTGAAGGAATAAAAGATAAAATAAAAGGGGGGGGGGGGGGTAGCTATTTACCTAAGTATAAGCGAATATTAGAAAAATATTGTTTATAAAGCTCATGCATCTTCAGAAACCTGGAAACTATTAAAGTCTGTGTTTGTACCAGTTTCAAGAGCAAGAGTGGCCAGCTGAAAATAAATTTATGAACATAAAGCACAATCCAAGTGAATCCATGAATAATTACTTCAACAGAATAACTGGAGCTGCTAAAGAATTGGAACAGGCAGGAAAATGAGTTGAAGATGATAAAGTAGCTTTCTAGATTCTAGAAATCTTGCCTGACAGTTATGAAAGCTTAATTACTCAACTATACAGAAAGTTTGAGTTTGTGCTGAATTCTGTAGCAATTGATCATTTCACCAGTAACAAGAGTCTGTTCTTTAACTTCAAAAGTTTCAAGGCGAAAGCTTCAATTACTAGTGGTATCACAGATATCTTTGGAGTGGGTGATGTGCACTTTAGTATTTAATACAGGTACCGTAATTAAAACTTTTGCTTCTTAAAGTCATTTTTAATAAGCTAACTATATAATATTAACAATGCAGTATCAGTGTAGAAAGAAAAAAAAAAGTAAGGATTACTGAAAATAGTATTAACAGCACCATTGATGGCATGGTATATCTTCCTGGCATGGATAATATGTCAGTACCAACAATCCTATATTAAAATTTTTGTTGCATTTAAAGGGGGAAAAAATGTATATGATATGATGACACTATTTTTAAAATAATAATAATAAAGTTAATAAAATTAGAAGAGTTAATAAAAATTATTTTTATACTAAAACCATTTCATCAACTCTCATTATATAAAATGGCAGGAAAAATTTACAGTGGAAACAAAAATTACATTACCTCTTTACAGGATGCAGGTGAAGGAGGCCAAGAATTGTCCAAAATAGAGATAGGGAGATTGCGAGCAAGACGTTTCAGAAACTCTGACTTTACATTCCATAAAAACTGCATGAAAATGTTTTATATATAAGCAAATTTTTAAAGTATAACACATTATTAAGCAGTTTAAAGCACATAGATTTTGTTTAGTCTTATAAAAGGAAAAACATACAAAACGTTACAAAAATAAATCAATTTTGTTACCTGGAACTAACTATAAACCAGCCATGACACCTACAATTGTTTTCCTACAAATTAGGATAAAATGAAACATAGATATCTGAAATACACAATGCCTCAAAAATCTTTTTTTCTATTCTTTTTAATTTTAAATATTCATTGTTGCACAAGCAACTTCTACACTCCGGCTATGTCAAGATTTCATGCTCAGTTAATATGAACTATTATAATTTAAAGTTTGGATGTACCTCAATAATAATTTTAAAAAAATCTAAATTTGATTTTTACAATTATTTGAAACATTTAACTTACTTTTAACATAATTTTCCTTGTTGTCATATTTTTAAAAGAAACTGAGCAAGGTTAAAAATATTTTGATATTAATACATTAGCATTTAATGTATGGTTTTGATAAGTTCAAAGTTGTGCAAAATTCAGCAGATCACGTTTCTACATTTGCAGCAAGTTTGTCATCTTTTTAAAACAGAGAAAATTAACATGTTTTTAGAGATTGAGGGGTCTGAAGAAGAGTTGGCAAGCATACCTCATAGAATGTAGAGCTCCCTAGTAGATACAAAAGTATCTACAGAGTTTTGCTTCAGTAGGTATATCATTGATATTTTTTGTATCAATTATTCATTTATATTAAAACAACATCCAAGTTTAGTTTCAATGTGTTATTGCTTGTTTCTACTGTGCTCCATAATTTTGTGAAGATTTTTAGTTATAACCTGTTATTAATTCTGAGTTACTTACTACTAGTAAATCTGCAGATCAGAAACCTCAACGTCAGCTCTGAAAGTGACTGATTTTTAATCTCACTTTTCATAATCTTTAACATCTTACAATCTGCAAATTAAATTTTTTAAATTACATATATATTTATAGGCATATAAAATAATTCGAAGGTTTCAGAAATTAGAAACATTAAATTAAACACGGTTTATGCAATAATATTCTTACATCCTTATGAACTTCTTATTCTTGTAATTTTTTTTAGATAAAAAAATACATTTCTTAAGGGGGACTCTGCCCCCCTGAACCCCCCCGTAATCTTATTAAATTTATATTCGTGATTTCCTATTGATTGTGTGAATGATTCTAGTATATTTTTTTAGTTCGTTCTACACAGTGGTTTTATTAGGATAAGCAACAATTTCGAAAATAATTTCCTGTTATCCTAATACCCAAATAGCAATATTTACTTACCTGCCAACCACGAAACATCTGCATCTGAGAGATAAGTTGAATAATATCTCATGTACAAAAGCAACTTATGGAAATGTAAACTGAATCTACTATATTTCACCTATATCTATTTTAGAAATCTAGTGCTATTACAACTTTTATTTCGGAAAAACAGTTTTGATGGTCATTCGATAATATTTATTTTTTCCAAATACATCCTGATCTAACTCGATGGCAATAGCATACTAAAATCTACCCAAAATAGGCTTATTTGGAAATTTTTAGACCTATTGTGTTTTCATTCATAATCGTACCCACTGCCAATTCACTAAATAGCAATCGTGATTTGGTGCTATAAAGTATTTTTTGTGATAGCTTTTTATGTTCTCAATTTCCAGTAATTGTAATATTTCAGGATCGTTTTACTAATCTAATTTCTTTAGATTATCCACCTCATTGTACAAGTGATTTTATCCTATTTTTAAAATTACATTAACTCTTCAACGATGAAACATTCACATCTGTTCCAGAAATGAATAATATCTCATGTAAGAAATATATACAAATGTAAACACATACTATGACACTTTAATCCAAATTACACGTTTAACATTTTTATAGTTTTCGTTTGGAAAAATATATTTCTGTAATCATTTTATAGTAGTTAAACAGTAACTTGTATGAAAATACTCATTTATGTCAATGGAATACTAAAATCACTTGAAAATAATTTATTTTGCAAAAACAATATTGCAGCAAAATGTTGTGAGTTACTTGAATTTTATTATTTTGATATTCTTTGAAGTATAGTTGCTAAGCAACTAATAAATTAAAGAGCAAAGTAAAAAGAAATGCATTTTAAAATTTGTAAAAAATATGAAAGTAAAATGTTTGATATTTCCCCGAACAGATGAAAAAAATTTTCAAAGCTATTGGATATATTTAAAAAACCTCCATATAAAAAATTTAACATCCATAATTTTATGTTTAAATCCACTATTCAAATATGTGATTTTCATTTCAGTTACTAATAAAATTTGAAATTCGTCTGCATTCCCATAGGAAAGCATTATGACCTAAAAAGAAATGTTCTATATTTTTTGAACGAATGCACCAAATGTAACTAAAAACTATACAGCTAATTCTGGGTACCTCACCAACATACCCATCAAAAATCAACTTAATAGGGTGATTTTTACAGCAGTTATCGCAGAACAGACACACAAACAGAAAGAAACCAAAAACTTTTCGCTTCTCTACAATGAGCCTTCACTGACGTTTCAGCAATTAATTCAGATATATTTCCAAATATAAAAGTGTATATGGTTATAATAACTATTTTCATCTGGGTACATCATTTTATTAAATTAAGTTTAATAAGTCAATCAATGCATTTAACATTCCTTTCCATTGCAATTTAAAGAGATTCAAATTTCGAACAAAACTTCAGACTTAATAAATATGAGGAATGAGATGACAAAAAGTAGAAAGAAAGATACATAGAGGAGAAAACGGGGATACTATCAACATTACAGTAAAAAATGGAAGAAAACTGCAGATATATTTCAGAAAAGTTTTTCATTCCTGAAACTTGTTGAAAAGGATTAAAAAACAAATTCTCTATATATAAGTTTTCAAATTCATTAATGTGTGAAATACAGAGAAAAATTGTTTCTATGTTTCTTAATTTTAATAAGGAAACCTTTTTTTAACATTTACTACAAAACCTATTTACCACATCCTTGCATAATACAGAAGGGATTCATAGCCAGTCTAAAGACATTTATAAATGGAAAAACAACTAAAGCATTTTGCTATTTCTCATGGCAGAAGAATGGAAAATTCAACTGTAAAAGATAAATATATATATATATATATATATATATCTAACTCAAAGATCACTGTATACAGAAAATGAGATAAAATCTTTCTTTCAGTAATAAAGATAATTTTTAAGAACTTTATTTTATTTTTTTATTTATTAGTATTATTATTTATTACTTTTAAAAATACAACTGCAACATTATTGTTAGCATTATATATATATAATATATTGTGGGTCTTAATGCAGCAAACTTTTTTCTTAGCTTTTGAACCAATATCTTTAAATATATGTCATAATAAAATTCAAAATGTGCAAATATCTACAAATATAAATAATCATGTTTGAAAATTTTAGACATTTTTTATTTTCTTTTTGAATTTGTAATTTGGTTTATATTAAAATAGGACATGGAAATTTTTTTAGAATAATGACAATGAAAAAGTCATCTGCATTATTCTGAAACTTTTAATTAAAGATTTATATTGATATGTGATAACGAGCATTTATTTTATATTTAGTTTTTAATTTGCTAGAGATTTTTTTAAAACCTGTCTGAAATTAGTGAATAGCTCTATCAAACAGAAAGTGTTTATTGTAATGAATTACAACTTATATGATCAGTCACTAACTAAAATGTGTTAAATTTACAAAAAGAAGGAAGGAAGAAAGATACACAGCGCTGCACAATTATACCTTATAGCCCAGTTCAACACTACTAAAACTGTACCAGATGACAGACAATTGACAGAAGGAAAAGATAAACGTGTTTAAGATAACACTCAGAAAGTAAAAATGAAGATAGAATGAAAACCACCAATGTCTGAGACTATTACAGCCTATTACAGAAACTTTAAATTTTTGAATTAAGTGTTCAAGAAAACATTTAATGTAATTTGTGCATTGAATCATTCATTCAAACAACAGAACTTCTGAATAGCAATCATATTGGAAATTATTTGTAATTTTTTTTTTATTTTGAAGTAAACTTTTTGCTGAATGAACTGTGGCCCATCCTGCAAATTTATATAGTTATAAAATATTTCATTTTACAATCATAAAAAATACATTAACTTCAAAATAAAATATTATGTAAGCAAGAATCATGTTAATTTTTATCATAAATTTCAAGTTTAGGGCTTACATTCACCAAATGCAAATTTGGAACTTAAATAATAAATTAACAAATCTGATACTAAAATGCAGAATAAATATAAGTTTGGTACAACATGATGCAAAGTATGCATTTATACTGTTTGTTAAAGAAATTGTTTTCAATGAGCAATATTAATCCAAAATTATCATAAAATAAAAAATTTACAAATTTACTTACAAACTGGTTATATTCATTTTCAGGTTCATTTCTAAGAATAAAACCTTTAATAAACCTAAGGGGAAAAAATCAATAATTTAACAAGCCATACATCTATCTATATACTATATTTTTACTTTACCAGGGCTTGAATTTTTTTTTTTTTTTTTTTTTTTTATAAGGAAAGTAATATTTGTAAATGATGGGGAGTAGAACAGTTTTGAAAGGAGAGAAAATTATCTTTCACCTCACATTTGTTTTAAGTGTTAGCATATCATAAAATACCATTGTAAGAATTTAAATTGATAATTCAGAATAACAATGCCATTTTTTTTCTTTTCATATATCAAGCTTTATATACAACTATTTTTCAATTTTAACAAATTGTGGGTCTTTAGGGTTTCATTCAGCTCTGGTCCTAATTTTTACATCTTGCATCACTTTCTCCACATAATCACTGTTTAAAAGAGAGAGACTTCTTAGAAAGTTTGAGAAATTTCCTAGGCCAGAGGTTTTTACCCACAAAAATTTCTTTGGTGGAATTTTGATATTTTGAGTGTGAATCTTGGCATACCGCCTTGAATTTCAGTTAAAATATCGATTAATAATTTTATTAAAAGATATTTCTGTATCACTTATTTTATTAAAATAGCATTTATATATATTTAAATATTTTGTTTTTATGAATAATATACTATAAATACATTCATTCTATAATATGCAATAATAAAATAATCAGTAATTTCAAAATCAGTTCATCTTTTATTGTGCAATACAAAATAGGATAATACTAACTAATCTTCCTCAAATTGAGGAAAAAAAAAAGTGGAATTTTCAAGGAGTAAATGTAAGAAAAATAGCAAACAAAAATAATGGCCAGCAACCTTTACATAATATCCTATGTTAGAAAGAAAAAAAAAATTATTTACATTATTAATAATAAAGTGGATGGATAATTTTGGAATAATAATTATGGATTTAAAATATTTATATATTAAAAATATTGAAATTTTTCCAAATAAGAGAAAGAAAATTTATTAAATGGCCAAATAATCAGTAGTAGTGGTTAATAAGTACAAAGTGCTTTGTGAAATCATTAAATAAAGAAAAATAATTAAAGTCAACATGATGGATCATATAAATAACATTGGACTTACCTGAACTAAATGTTACTTTACTTCACTTAGAAACCTATATTTATAAATTATTTGCAATGTGGAGATATGCCTTAATAATTTTAATTGTCTTAAATTTTATCATGCTTTTGCTAATTATTTTAATTTAATCTAATGATTATTCATACTTCATCTCAATTGATAATATATACATATCTCTTCATATTTAAAATCAAATGAATTATAATTCTTATCAGATTTAAAATTACTAAATCTTTATTTTATGATGAAATAAAATTCTTATTAAATATCAAATACTTTATTAGGCACATCATAGACTTAATAACATAAGATCAATATTTTATATAGAGAGTATAAGAGACAATAAATACACATAAGTAATGGATTGACTGTTTTTATTGCATAAGTACAGGGTGATCAGAAAATGAGTATACATTTGAAAAATTAATAATTCACGGAATAATGTAGGTAGAGAGGTAAAAATTGACACACATGCTTGGAATGACATGGAGTTTTATTGTATCCACAAAAAAGTTCATAAAATGGCCGACAGATGGCACTTCATGTGATAAGAAAAGCAATAATTAGCATAACAAATTATGACAAAGCAAAGACTATGTTCTTCAGAACGAATGCTCAACATGTCTACCGTCATCTCGCAACAATAGCTGTAGCCGAGGGACAATGTTGTGCACAGCACTGTGCAGCATATCTGTAGTTATGGTGAGCAATTGGCGTCTGATGCTGTCTTTTAGCATGCCTATTGATGTCGGTCGATCGCGGCAGATTCCCCATTTTGATAGTAGAGCTTCACTAACATTGCCTTTTCTGGTAACGTCAACATGCTGCGATTGCTGGTGCATCTGATCCTCTCTCTCATTACAGCTCCTTTTATACACGATTCTCAGGCAGAGTCACAGATGTTTTGCTGTTCAGTGCCATCTGTCGGCCTTTTTTTTAACCTTTTTTTTGTGTGGTTACAATAAAAACCCCATGTCATTCCACGCATGTGTGTCAATTTTTACCTCTGTACCTACATTATTCCGTGAATTATTAATTTTTCACATGTATACTCATTTTCTAATCACCCTGTACATAAATAAAATATGAAAACAAATAAAGAGGGGATTAAGTGCACTTTACCTTTATGGAAAATTAATAAGTTAAATATTATTTATAAATATAATGTTCCACTAATCTTAAATTTTATATTCCTAAAATATTTACATTCAAATATTTATTAAAATATTAACATATATTTTTAGATTATATTTCCAATAAAATGGTATATCATTATATTTTTTGATATTAAAGATAAACAATTGTTCAAGACTGATAGTTCAACATCATAATAGGCAAAAGTATTCTTATACATAGATAGACAAAGCAATAAATTGTTTTTGAAACAAATTGAAGCATCCACCATCACTGTAGTGAATTTAGATATTATTGTGTGAAATGTTCATTGATAACTTTTAATATTTCTTTTATAATAAAGTAAGTAAATGAAAGCTCTTGAACGTGATTCAAATTCGAAGAAACATTCATAAATGTAGTAAAAAGAGTTCTTTGTAATGTAGAAATTTTATACTACATGAAGGAGAAATACGATGAAGTTGTTCTTTCAGGATTTTTCTACTTTAGACAATTGCTCAGGAAAGTAAAGAATGTTTAAACAAAAATGTATTACCTTCCAATAGAGCAGCACAATAATAATAGTTATACCAGATTTTCACATTTCAAGTCACCCCATAAGAAATGCATGGATCAACAAATCTTGCACATATATGTAAATAGCTTTGGAGGTGTAAATTTAGTTATATTTCTATATAATTCATTTTAAAATTCTCTACAGAAAAGTGTTGAGATATTTATACAAATAATTTATTTTAGAAGATATTAACAGACATATTTAGAAAATGGCCAATAGTTGAAATGACATTTGCCATCTCAACAGACAATTCCCGAACTCAAGAACAGATTTAATGCACGTCCTACATGTTGGGATGTTAAGGGAGAAGCGAGACACTAGGGAATTTTTTTTAATTCCGAGTGGGCATTTTCGACATTGATACTGGGCCGATGTTATACCGATACGGCCCAGCCAGTAGGAAAACTCGTCTGGCAGTTGGGAGAAAGCAAATCTTCTCAACTCGGTTAAAAATTTGATTCTCGCTCAAAATAAGTTATAAGACGGCGAATGTCAACACTTTCTAGAGAAAACTATTTTTATTGGATTCTTTGGTTAAGGGAAAGCTTAGTGAAAGTTCAATGAACATTAGAGAGCCTTCTTGACTTAAAAAGTGATCTTTTTTTGAAGGAAAGAAAAATATGTGCAGGAAATATACAAACCAGACAGAATGAAATACAATTCTTTTGTAAAAATAGATTAAATAAAAAGGAAATTTTTTACAATTTTTTTTCTCTTTATGAACAATTGAAAAATTTAGAAAGATTAAAATTACTTTCTTGATTTTTTTCATTTATTTAGCTGGAACATTATTTACTTATTTATTTTATGGAATTATTAATAAGATTAAAAGATCATTTTTAGGAAGTGAATAACTGAAAATTAATTTACATTTAAGTGAATATGTTTAATGAATAATTTTTTTGAATGATTAATATTAAATAGATTTAATAACAGAAATAATTTATTTTAATGTAGCAATAGAATAATTAAATTTTATGAAGAAACATAATTTTATTTTGAAGATTGGTTGAAATAAAGATTGATTGATTAGATTTCTGAACAAATAGTTAATGAATAAATATTAATTAGGATATTATTACTTAATGTTAAGTTTTAAGAGTTAAATTTTTGTGTTATGCCACAGCATAACATCCTACATACATACAAAAATCAGAAGTTATTGCTTACTTTCTTATGACATCTGCAGCCCAACGTCTTCTCTTTAGAAGCTCTCTGGCTAAATGACCTCTCCAATAACAAGAAATCAACCTAGCTAGAATGGAAAAAATAATGAACAAAACTGTAACAGCTTGTTACAAGCCATTCATAAGAAAATTCAATGTTAAAAAGAGACTAATTAGTCTTTGTTAAGGATATCAGAGATTTGAGAATAATAAAAATGGCCACAATGTTGCTATTTTTTATGATACTTAGAAACACACATGAGATGAATTGAAGAAATATCTGACAATGAAGTAAATAAATTTATGTATCATGAAGAGCAAACATTTTTTACATGATGTAAAACAGAATTTTGATATAAGTGATACGACTCAGCTCTGCGAATGAACCAAAGCATAATTTTATGTGTCTACAGAACTTCGCAATTTGTGTAAGTTGATTTTTACAAGAGTGAAATTTTTTTCAATAAAAAAGGGTAGTTGACTTATATGATTTATTTTATATCTATATCTAGTTATATAAACAGTGTTTGTTGTGATTTGTAAGTTTGGACTGCAGTAACTGTGAATATAAATTAATGCTAACTTACCTGAAATCAAAACAAATTAACAGGTTGACAAATGTTTGTCATAGTTTAATATACAAGTATATTGCTTTGAAACAGTACAAAAGATGTAAAAGTGTAAATATAAATACCTGATTTTTGAATGCATATGTATTTCTTTCGCTGGATATAAGAACGGAATTTGGCTTGTATTATAGTAGCTAAAAATGAAAAAAAAAATCATTTGTTGACATCTTAAGGAATACCATAAACAAAATTAAATTATATAGTTACAACTAAAATCGGTAAACCACAATATCCATTTTAAAGAATATAAAAAAACTCATTACCAAATTGTATATATTGTCATGTTTTAAAATTTTGTACATTGTTATTTTTCGGATACATATACAGCAAAGGAAATTCGTGTAATCATAATAAAAATCCAGATTATGGAAATTTTGGTATATTTTTACATTTTGAAGTTCTCTGAATATGTTTTCATTATTTTTACAATGATTCTATATGTACATTATATGACCGAAAATCACCAGACACTTGCAATTTTACACGTTTTGCTGAATATCTAGAGAAATACTTGATTTTCTATTTTTTAAAAATTTCCATTTGTTATTGATGCTTTAGTTTTCTCTGAAAGAATCATCAGAACAAGCCCCCTTGCTTGAAAATTGCTTCAGATTTATTAATAAAAAAGCATGTTTTTTCTTTAAAACATGAAATTATTTTTCACTAATAGGAAGATTTCACCTTAGTAAAATTAGGATCTAAATTTTCATTTATTTTTATATTATTTATTCAAATGCATAGCATTCTGGAAAGTGTGAGAAAACTGACAATGTCTTTATTTAAACATATTTATTATAAGTATGTTTATATAAATATAAATTAATGTTCAATGTGGTTGCCTTATGCTTTGACCACAGCATTCAAATGATCTGGATACTTTTCACAGATTTGATACAGCTCATTCTTAATTATTTATTCCCAAGAAGTCTTAAGATATTCTTCTCAGATTACACTTTCTTTAGGATTAAAAAGCTAATATTGTTCTCCAATATGCTTCAAATAGAAAAATGCAAGATATTTAAATTGGGGGTAATTAGGAGGCCATTTTTGTGCGCCAATAAAACACTGCAGATTAGCTCTGCATCAATCTCGGGTAGCTTTAGCTTCAGGACTTGTGCAGAATCTTGTTAGAAATCTCAGTGCTTTTTAAGTAAAGTATCATTTAGAATGTGCATTTGATAATATTATTCCTTCTTTCACATATTTTAAACTATTTTTAGATAGACCAAAACAATTATTTAATTAATTACTATAGAAATATTGCCGTTAAAGTATTTTAAAACATTAAAGCAGTTTACCTAACACATGCTTATACTTCTGAAATTCATCTTCAGTATGAAACAATGTTCTTGGAAATCTAATGAAAATTTTGGATCTAGAAAGATAATTTCAAAAAATTAAAAATATATTACCAAGCAGTTTATTGGCTATTATTAAAATAAAATTTTACACCAAAATAATATATTTCATATGTCATACAACTATACTGGATTATTTTATTCAGCAAATCAAAATATTTGAAACATAAGAAACAAATATCAAACAATTATTTATATGAAAAGCTCAAATGAAATTAAAAAATATATATATTTCTTTTGATATTTCATTTTATAATTGCTAAAGATGGACTGAGCTACCTCCTCCCCTCCTAAAATAGAAGATTGTAACTGTTGAAATTTATAAGTAATCTGCATTATGTACTAAGGCATTTTGACAGACAGTATTGTGTTATGTAATAAGATAAAATCAAAAATCTTAGATTTAAGCAAATATTTGATTTGAAATCAAATTAACTTCACTAGAAAAATATTTTGTAAATGTAAAATAAAATAACAGAACACAATATGTATGCTAACTTACAAATTCTCATCTAACAGGACAATACAATACAACTAAAACTCTTCTGTGATGCTATAATCTAACAAGAATCATGCACAACTTTTTTTTTTTTTTTTTTTTACCACAGACTATAAGATACTATATATACCATATGTGCTTCTCAACCATACTTGGTACTCAGTTTATTGGCCCAAAGATGAAATGTTGAGTGATCCTTGCCTAAGTTAAGAAATAAACCTTGAACCTATAATATGGCAAGACAGTCCAGTAATCACTGAGCTACTGGGCTTGAGATAAAGTGCAACACCCAATAAATAAATTAAGTTGTTAAAAATATAACATGTTTAATCTAAAATTAATATTATACTGCATGGTTTTAAAACTATAATAAATCATAAAGTTAATCATTCTTGTAATAAAGTAGAACATATTTCTTTTCAAATTTATTTCTACAAAAATATAAAAATTATAATTTCTTAATCAATATTTCAATCACAAATAAGGAATAACAAGTTAAATCATTATTGTATTTTTTAAAATCATATTTCTGATGTATTTAAACAGGAAAATTTTCCAGAAATTACAGATCAACAAATAGAGAGTTTTAAAATAATTAACAATCAAATTTAAAATCATGCCTTAGGTTAGACATCTTTTAACTTTTTTATCCATCACATCTAGGCACACTGACTGTTTTTTATTAACCATTGGGAAAATGGTTGTTGTTTTCGGTCGAGAATGGACCTCTTGACATCATCACTTTATTTTTATTTTATTTTATTTTTTTAAGCAAAGATAATTTTTTAATAAAACTTTTTGCAATACCTTTAAATATGAAAAGTCCTCATTGATGGAATTTTTATAGGAATATTCCACTGACATACTTTGACCATTGAGCACTTAAACCTGCAGTTTATTCTGTTGAGCTATTTCAGTTAGCATACTAGATGTTATTAACAAAAGGTTGACTGGGTGAATTGTGTCGGCTGGTTGACAGCATAGGTAGCTCAAGTGGTATAGCATTGACAAAATGTCTGTCTTGTCTTCAGCTCCTGGCCTGGACACTTTTTCCAGTCAGTTAGGAAAATGCCAAATTGTATGATATCTGTACAAACCAGTTGTCACAATAGAAATTCAACATTTATTTTCCCCTTGCATATCCATGTGGTTAATTCCCGTTTTTAGCATTAATTTTAATTATTTTATTAGTTTTTCATTATTTACCATTTAAATTAATATTTCTAATTTTAGTAATTTTTAATTCCCTTCATTTTAACATATTACTTTTTGCTCCATGACGTCCAGTTCGATTTTCGAGTTCTATTCTGAACGCCATAGTTATCATTTTATAATTCGTTCAGTTTCACATTTTCGGCAGTCGTCATTTTCTTGTACGCTCACGCAGGATAAAGTCAGTTTCCTTCCCCGTGCTGATCGGTCGTGGCGCTGCTCCCTCACCCTCCCCGGTGATGTGCGCAGCCGTTTCGCCTCATCGTCGCGGATTGGATGAACCGCGGGTCGGAAATCGAGGCACGCATTCCGCGAAGTGGAAATTGCAGTTGCAGTACAAATCATCTAGGATAGAGGTGCTTTTGTTTTTCTCCAGGCTTGGTGAGTCACGCGCTCCGCCGATGCCATGTTATCTAGCGCAAACCCTCCGCGATGTATGTAAACTACATCGTTATGCAGCGTCATCAACCTAGTGGCTAATAATATCAACTACAATAAAAATCAGTTGCTAGCAACTTAACGTCTTGTTGATGTGTTCAAGCGTGTATTGTCTTTGTCGTGCAGAACAGCGAGTTCGGCTCCTGCAGGTATCTCTGCATCAGTGTGTGTTTTACAGTCAATATCCTGAGAATATGTAAGTACAGTTTTTTTCTCATTTCTGCCTCTCATCAATATATTTAGCATAGACAACATAGCAATGTGTCAAGATCCTGGAGTTTGTCATCTTCGTACGACACCACGTGCAACTTAGGGATACCTTCCCAGCACGTGGTCTTTAAGACTTTTCAAGTTTTTCTCTTTCTACGATATACGGCATGGCTAGTGAAAAGCTTATATGACACCAGTATGATTGGGTTAAAAATAATAAAGAAATACAGGTTTGTCTGAGTAGGGATGGTGCTTTTTTCCTAATAAATATATAAACATTTGATTATCATAACAAAAGACTATTTTTTATTTTTAATTAATGTGCCAGACCAGATGTGAAACATATCCACAGTCGGTGTCTACAGGCCAGTTTCATGGTGCTGAAAGGCCTGTCTTGGACTATGGGCAATAGTTTGGAGACCTCTGGCTTAGCTGAATAAATATTAAATAAAAAGTGAATAATAAAAAGATTACAACTTACAACATCTTAAACTGTTTATTTGTAAAATAAAACTAAAAAATCAGATTAAAAATATATGCAATTTACCTATTGCAAATTCTTTAAATGTGCTTTAAAAATATATATAGAACTGACTTAAGTGTCATTTTTAACCCACATTTAACACAGAATTCCGAAACTCTGAATCCTCAGTGAGTTTACTAAGCCATTATAATCTTTAGAGCTTTTGAGTAGGGATGCACTGAATAGTAATTCTGGCCAAATACCAAATATTTGGCCAGCTCAATAGTAACTATTCAAATCAAATACTCCTATATTTCAGGATTTAAAAATATTAAAAAGTTAAATTCTAAAACAATTTTGCATCACATTCAACAGAAATATTTTCATTTTGACGAACAGTGCATTTTAACAAACTTTACACTAATAATAATTAAAAGAAAAGAAAAAAAAAACTATGCTTTTATAGTCATTATTTAAGAAATGTCTTCAATTTTTTTTTTTTATTCATGAAACTTTAAACTTCATGGCCCCTCATGTGAATTAGAATAAATGAATGATTATTTTTTAGAAATATTCTAAAACAAGTATTTAAAAATCAAAGACATTTGGCTTTTTTTATATCAATTATGATTTTAATCATTTCTCCCTTCTCTCTTTTTTTCCTAAGCTTATCGTAACTAACGGGAAATAATCAAAAAGAAAATTTAACACTGTTTAAACAAAGTTGAAAAAATAAAAAATATTTTTTTTTTCAAATGGTGGCAACACAGGAAGAATAACTTTCCTGTTTCTGTTGATTTAGAGATAGGAAGTTCTTAAATGCGCCAGTGGGCAGTGTCTGTAGTGAGATTATTTTCAGAAGTTAGAAATATACAGGGTATATTTAAAATTTTGGAACAAACTGTCAGAGAGTTAATGCAGTCAAGACCAAGACAAACAATTTTTGTACAGGAAACTAGCATGTAATGCATTTATTTTATCAAAAATACAGAATACCACATTACAAGCTGAACCTGAATTTTCATTCACAACTTCAGCAATAATGAAAATAAAACAAAAAGGGTAGGGTGCGGTCCTTTGAAAAACATCAAATGGGAATGCTCATGAAAACAAAGGAACTAATCTTGGTGCACTTATCCATAGAGATCTGCACAGGTGCAAGCCAATTTTTGTTCACAAGACTAGGGGTGAGCCGGACCTGGACAACACTCTCCTGGTTGGGCCAGGCTTCTTCCTGGCCCGAGCAAAAATCAGTAAAATGAGGTCCAGCATAATCTGAAAATAAAATCTGTGCATAACTGTGCTTTTTGAATAATTTTAAATGTACGATAATGTTGTTTCAGAAATATTGGCATATTTTGTAAAAATTTGGCCAGGCCGAACTTTTAACTTTTATTCCAGGCCAGGCCCAGGCCTGTAAATTTCGACACATGCAAACATTTATGTTATCCACACCATACAAAAATTTGGCATCAAGGGAGGGGTAAAAACACATTCGAACCAAATATTTTTGGCAGAGGGGCTTACAAATGGAATCTTTTAGAAAAATTAGACTTGTTGAAAACGGGGGGGAGGGGGGTTATTGGGTGGGGGGTTATTTTCAGAATTTTACAGTAACTTAATATCTGTTATGTCATAAGACACAACATTCCTTTTATTTATTCATTTTAAAATCAAAATTTCAATAATCATAATTTGAAATTAATATATTTATTTCAGATTTTAACAATTTATTTTCATATTTCTTCTCTCAGTTAAAATTTATTTCTCTAAATTATTATTTTTTTTGGCTATCTTATTGATTGATAGTTTTAATATTTCTTTAAATAACGTTTATTTTCAAGGTAATCGCCATCTTTGTTTTAAAGACTCTTCCTGCCACTTATTTTCAAAATTTCATATTCATTTTTATGACCATTTTAATTCTTTTTCTGTATCGTAAAGCAATCTTTTTTTTTATTTTCTGTGTTTATTTTTGCCAGGCATTTCTGTAGAGCCTTCTCATTGGCTGGAAGTTTTGGTACGAAAACGACCAGCTCTAGCGTCCCTTCGATTCATCTGTCTCTTCCTTTTCCAGCCAGCAGTTATGTAGGATGTAAATTTTTACCAGGGTTCATACTCATTTCCCTCCAAAAAATCCCCTGATGTATTTTCCAGGATGAATAATTTTCCCATGTTGACAATTAACGACATTTTTTTAAAAACTTAGTAAGTATTATCCTCCCCCCCCCCCTCCCCAAAAAAAGAGAGGTAATCACAAAAGTTTTTACATCCGAAGGTTAATATATAATATATATATTTCCCAGATCAGCAGCAAATTTTCTAGGTATCAAGATTTTGTAATGACACTAGGATTTTTCAAAATTTTAGGGAGGAATTTTAGGAATTTTTTCCCAAATTTTAGGAAAATTTTAGGGGCATTTGCGATATTTTTAACATTACAAGTATGTAATAACAGTATTTTTGTGCTAGTCAGGCACATGTGGTACACTGCCAAAGAATATTCCCATCATTCCAATGAATTCAGCCCTTGTTCCATGTGCTGTGTTGTTTGTTGCGAATGAGCACATTTAAATTTGCGCAATAACCGACTTCATATTACAAACCGTTTTGACAGCTTATGCTTACTGCAATTATATTAATTAGAATTTTGAGTTCCTGGATCATTGAGCCTAACCAGAATGAATGCTCTCCTTTTCTCTCTTTTGGATGTTCTCGGTGAACCTAGAGAACAAGAGGCAGGAAGCAGGGGTGATTATGAGAAAAAAAATTCTGAAAGGTTTTTTTTTTCGCACTTTTGTCGAATTGCATTTTTTCCTCGATATTTTGACGAAACATGCATTTTTTTAGATTCTTTCACGAAATTCGCCTTATTTGCACGATTTATTGACAAAATCCCACGTTTTTTCGCGATCTTTTGACGGAATTTGCATTTTTTTTTTTCGCGATCTGTTGACGGAATTTGTGTTTTTCCTGCGATATTTAGACGAAATTATCTTTTTTCCTTGATTTTTGGATGAAATTTGAGGGGTTTTCACGATTTTTTAAATCTAAATTCACGTTTATTCTTTTTATATCTCTTATATCTCTTTTATATCTCTTTTTATATCGTCTTATATCTTTTTAAGAAATTCTAGTTTTTTTTTTCACCCGAGATGTTTTTAAAAATTTTTCGATCCTTTGAAGAAATTCGTGTTTGTCACGATCCTTAGATGATCTTTAGAGTTTTTTTTTTCCTTGATTGTTTGTCGAAATTAGCTTCCCCCCGCGATATCCTCGGATGAAATTAAGTTTTTTTCCCAATTCTTTGTCGAAATTTGTTTTTCCCCGTGATCTTTTGACGAATTTTGCGGGTTTTTTTCACGATCTTTTGACAAAATTTGCGTTGTTTTAGCAATTTTTTGACGAAATTTGCGTCATTTTAGCAATCTTTTGACGAAATACGCATCTTTTTCGGTGACCATTTGTCAAAATTCACGATATTTTTTGGTGAAATTTTGGCGATCTCGAAATTTTAGGAACAAGAAAAAAATTTTAGGAGAATTTTAGGGGATAAAATAATATTTAGGAATTTTAGGGGGAATGCTAGCCCTGTGTTATGTTACACACAAAAATCTTAAGAGTTGTGAAAGTTTCACTCTCAAGTTCACAACTGATTCTGAAGCACAAACTACTGATTTGTTAAAGAATTTTTTGCAAAATTCACAAATTTTTGAACATTTTGCAGATACATGCTTTTACTTCACGAAGCATGCGAATAGCAGCGAGTGCTCTCATTTCCCAGAGTAGTTGATCGTTTTGCCAAATTTTCCCAGGTTTTTTGTATTTTTTGGAAAATCCCCTGATTTTTAAGACACAAAATTTATCCCCTGATTTTCCCCTGATTCCCAGGTTTTCCCTGATGAGTATGAACCCTGTTTACTTCTCCCGCTTAGGATTTTGACTGTTGGGGCAGTGATGGCTGTCCCAATATTTGGTCGAGTTCTACTCTGCCAAAGGCTGTTTTATAACAGTATATATATGTAAAAAAACCCCCTTCATTCTATATTAAATTTTAATAAAATTAATTTCAAGAGAATTTTACAAGTTGTGACGTTTGTGATCGAATTTACTTAGCTAATCAGCAGCACCCTTGTGAAGATGATGCTTTAGAAAATAGACAATCGACCAATTCTAATTGCCATGATTAATCATAAGTGTTATCTAATTTCTATAATGATGGCCTTCCAAGGTGTCGTGAATGTGGGTATGACCAACAATGTAGTTTTTACTGCCATCCAGTTTCCAAGCAGACAGAAAAGTAAGCTGCGCCGCAGGCACACCCGAGGGAGCGCACCGCGCACAAACGACCACTGAACCCAAGTCCTAAGACTTTTATTGTGCCAGCAGCTTTGGCTCGCTGCGGCCGGTCAGAGAGCCGCTCCCCAACTGCGGACCCTCTAACCTTGAACCCACGTGAGACGACGTAGGCTGTTGCGTTTGCGGTGAAACCACGGGGAGTCACCGCGAGACACTTGGAGACGGGCCGGCATCCCCCAACAGCTTCAGAGCTGGAAACCCAGAAGAGAAACCAGGCCCTAGGCCATAAGTCAAGATGTTCCAACCCGTACTTACTTTACCACAACTCGAGGGATGTGAAAACCTACAGAGGTAGTCACGTTCCCTCACGTAGTGGACTTCCAAGCAGATATGATAAATTAATTTTTTTTATGTTTTCTCTTCATCTACATTACTTCACTACCAAAGAAATTTATGATATTTGTCGATGTTAGGCTCATAATTCGTCCATTATACATCAAAATCAATTTAAATGTTTTTATATCAAATTATGATAGAGACTAAAAGAAAACATTTTATTGACAGACTAAAAAGATAGGATCTGCTGTATTTTCTTTGTTCTAAAAGAAGCTTCTAAACAGCTAACTATTAAAATGAATATAACATGTATATGATATACATAGTTTATAAAATATTTTTACAGAATTATCCTAATACAAATGAATGTATCTGTATATTTACAACATTATATTATACATACTTTCTAGCATGTATAGATAAGTGCACTTACTCTTGTTGGAAAAACTAGATAGCTTTCCCTTTACTAATTCTTTTAGTTCTTATCACTCATTCAAATCATATTTTAATTAACCTAATTTATCCATTCATGCTTTATTATATTTATTCTGTTTATTTAATATTTAACTCCTATTCAGTTATAATCAGTAATTAGCTCAGTTATATTTCAGTAATTAAATCCTTCAGTTTAATAACCTTGGTTTACAATATGAAAGTATATTTTTATTTAAAGTAATTCATATAGTTTTAAAGTAAAAATATCTTTATTTAGTTACTTACCATTTGGCCATATTATCTATTTTAACGCTTCAGGCTTTTCCATTTGCTTGTATTTACTTTCATTTCATCACGTTTTTCACTTCCTATGGACATCGTTATCGCTTGTTTACATTGGTCACATCTCCTCATTTCTCGCGGTTTTCGGTAGATCGATTACGTCACGATACAAGTGATTACGGCAGCTGGTGACAGATGGCTCTAATCTGTCATTACCTGTAGTATCTATCTGTGACCGTGATCGATTGTCACGTACCTTCGGGAAGCCGGAAGTGACCTGTTTGTTGCGGGATGAGGAGGTTACGTCATTGACCTTGACACGAGACGGTAAGGTATTTAAGGAACGGGACGATCGTGTGTTGATATCTTCTAGCTGGCTGGAAGCCGTCTCGGTTGTTGTTTTGGTGTTTGTGTTGTCTGGAAATGTTTAGTCTAGTGCTGTTTGTCTTTAATAAGGAAGTGCTTTTTAACTCGTGTAGTGATGTATTGTGGTTAATGAAATGAAAGATGGTGTTGTTTTTCAATGAGATTGGATCAGCAAATGAATAAACATATTTCTTTTAAAGAACGCCACGTATTTCGTTTTTCGAAAGTGAACTCTTGGATTTCATCATGCATTAAAGCAACCTGTTCTTCAGAAATAGTTGGATAATAGAAAGGCAGCTTTTCTTATGTTTTTCGTGCAGCTAATTTGATATACATTGGTTTAGTTTCTTAATGGATGAAAATGCTTTTGTTTAAAGTTTGTAATGCTTTTATTTTTATCCTGTTTCATGGTTTCTAGACTTTCATAGTATTATCTTTCGCTTTCATCAAAAGACTACTTGTATTTTAATAGTTCAGAACGTGATTCCATTTTTAGTATGTTGACACCGTTCTGTCTATTATTCTAGCAACAGTAATTTCGGAAGCCGAAATTACATGTTACCGATTTGCTATTGAAACACCAAATACGATGGCTCGGTTTGGGTTTCAACGGATAGCTCTTTATACGGGTAGATCGTTTGCCATTGGGACTATTACTAAATGTATAGTTAGTACCCTGGAGTGGCATGTTTTGTCCGGCGATTCAACGTACTACTGTTTCGTGGTCGAACAGGTGCGGTTGGTCGTTACTGACAAGTTGGTGAATGGAAGTTGTATTTGGAAGGATGGAGAGTAATGAATTGGGAAGTAGGGAAATATATTGTTTTATGTTTGGTTTTTACATTAATGGAATTTATTTAATGATAATATAATTTGTATATGGTTAAGTTTATTTAAAAGGTTATTAAAGTAAATTAGATGTTTCTTTTGAATCTCTATTAAAGTATTTAATTAAAAGTAATTGTTTTTCCTTGTCAGTTAATTCGGAAATGAACTTAAAGTAAATTTGTTAAATAATTTTTCCATCGGTGCTCCAGTTTTCACATCCAGAATATGAGACGTATATTTAATGGTCTCAAGATATATTGTGTAAGTTTTTAAGCATTCTGTTTTTACAAATGCAAATATAGATTGAATAGTAATGTGATATCGTTTTTACTCTGGAATATTGGAAATATGTATTTTATTCTGAACTTAGTAATTTGAATAAATCTTGTTGAGTTTAATTCCTTTTGTCTGTTTATTATTTCATTAATATCTTAGAACTTTCAGTTAACTTTATTTTTGCTTTTGAACACTTTAGATCCTTGGTCTATTACAGCATCAACGCACCACTTGTGCCAATGCTCTGCTTACTTCAATTAATTACCTTAGGGTTTAATATAACAACTCTTTCCGTCGTATAATTTTCTTGAAACAATATATTGATGTTTCATAATAAATTAAGTTTTATCAAATGAATGTTTCTTCATTGTTTCCCTTATATACGCATCATTATTTATTTGTAAAGTTTATATTTTTTATTTTATTCATAGATGTGCTCTTAATTTGTAAATTATAAAAATATCCAAATTTTCAACTATAGAAACTAATTTTAAAATATTGCATTTGAAGGATAAATAAAAGTAAATATATTTATTAAATGTATAAAATTTATATTATTTCAATTTGTTTCAAATATTATTTCAAATTGTAACATATTTCAAAATAAAAGTAAAAGAAGTTATTTATTTAATACGCTGCAAGAAAAAAAAATAAACAAAATTTTATGAAATCAAATGGAAATCAAATCAATTTTATGGAGCAGAGCACATCATATAGTCTGGTATTGTTTATGCATGTATTTTTCATTGTTCCTGTACCTTAGTTCAGGTATGTAAGTTTCACTGTTATTTCACCATGAGAAATAAATTTATTATTTATCTACTTTATAAATTATTCCCGTCTTGTACTAACCACTATAGTCTATTTTTGATCATGGACCAAAATTTACTATCTTCTTATTTTTAAAATTCAGTGGTCAAGATTCAAAAGTTTTCTATCACCACTATTTTAGAACAGTAATTTATTTTCAATTTTTTCTTTACAGTATTGCTGTCTGTTGAGAATTCTATGAACAATTTATATTAACTGTTGTGTTGGAAGATAGCAGCAATAAATAAAATAGTCTTTTAATGCCCACTGTATAAATAAAAGAAAACTTTTATTTATAAAACTATTGGTTATGTTGCAGTTGCAGATATGCAACACAGTGAAACAAAGGGTTAAAGCAATCTCTTTTTATTTGAATATGATTCTATTTCTTAATTATTCTGAATATCTTTATTTATTGATAGTTGAAAATTCAGCCTAACTGAATATTTGGTAGTATGACCAAATAGGTCGAATACCAAATACATATCGAATGTTTGATGCATCCCTGCTTCAGAGTGTTGAAAACAGCTAAACAATAACAAAAAGTAAATCTTATATTTTTAGTACATATAAAGGAAACTTGCTCATGAAACTTCACAGTGATTACATGTAGAATGAACTGTAATATAAGACATGCATTTATAGTTAACAGAGAGATTTCTGATGCTGCCTTATTAAATCTGAATTCACATTTCTTCAATATGGTTTTAACAAACTGTTTTTTTTCCAAGTATTTAAAGAAGTGTAGTTATCAGGCTTGATCATGATACAGGTATAGCCATAATATGTAGTATTTTCTATTTTAAGCACTGCACATTCATATAAAATAAACAACATTTAATTTCACTTTTTTTTTTCATTAATATTAATGCAATAAAAAGAAAAAAACATTATTGACTGAAAACTAAAAACAATTAAAAAAGTTCATTCATAATATTTGAAAGGTTTTCTACAGCTATGAATAATAATGTACATGTTTTAAAAGCTTGAAAATTTTATAAAACAAACAAAATTTGATGATACTGCATAAGGAAATCATTTGGCAACATGCATTTTATGTATGACAGAGTCTAACCACAGAAGATGTTGCTTAAACAATCTCATTTGTGCCACAGGTCGATTCCAATATGCAGTAAAAATGGTATTTTGACTTTATTCCTAATAATTTGCTTTATTAAAGCAGCTGATTTTATTAACCAGTTATTCATATAAACAGCATTTGTTGTATTTAAAGCAAAAAATCTTTACAGAAGTAATAAAACTTCACAACTCATTTTTAAACAATTATTTTAATTCACATTTAATGTTTTTATATATAAATTAATTTAAATTAGAAAAAAAAAAGAAAGAATATTTAAGTTGTAGGTTATCATTTAAATGCATTAATTTAAATTGTTAAAAAGAAAAATGAAAAAATAAGACAAACACAGCCACCAAAATTTAACATCTTCATATTGATGACTTAAGAGCCTACATCAGTCACGCGAAAAAATGCGCAGGCTAATGTTAAGTCTATGGGCAGGTTCTTGCACGATTTCTCGCTCGCATTTTAATATTTTTAAATGATTTTTTTTGCATAGGATACCTGAGGTCGATCTCTAACGTTGTTAGTTTTTACTTTTTCGATTTTGGTTCCAGTTTTTTTATATAAGGGTACTTTCACTTTTAGAACCGGTTCCAACCGGTTCCGAAAAAACTAACAACGTTAGGGATTGGCCTCAGCTATCCTATGCAAAAAAAATAATTTAAAAATATTAAAATGCAAGCGAGAAATCATGCAAGAACCTTCCCATAGACTTAACGTTAGCTTGAGCGATTCTTTGTGTGACTAGTGTAGTCTCTTAAAACAGGCTTACTTTTTTTAATTTTAAGTAAAATATAACGTGAGGTATTTTATTAAGTATTAGAAATAGTAAGGTAAACAAGTTTCACACATTCAAAATTATTGACATACAAATTCAAAAGTTACAACTGAAATTAAAAAACCTACAATAGTGTAATAAAAATACATACTTCCCTAGAGAAAATTCATCAGGTTTATACTTGAGATGTTCTACAAGAATTTTTACTCCTTCCTTGGGATCACCATTGTAAACTGGCCAAGTTGCAGGGCATAAGCACTTGTAGCGCTCAAGAAATTCTTCATATTTTTTTCTGTAAGCAAAGCCAGCTCTGCGAACTCTTAAATTTTCCATCAAACCCAAGTACTTAACTTGATGAGCGACAATTATCTTATCAAATAAACCTACAAGTAAAAATAGAATTTCATTCCAGATTATATTTCTATACATTAAATTAATGATAAAGTAAGCGATTTATGCATCTCTAAAGTATACATTACACTAATAAGACTAATTCAAAGCATGCTTTAAGCAAATTTAATATACTTAAAATTTAAAATTGATGGGAGTACAATAAATTTAGTTAATGGCAGTAATTTAAAATTTCATCAATCATTTATATAATTATTTATAGTTCTGTAATACAGTAAAAACTGCCAAGTTGGAATCCTAAGGAATTGGGGGGAAAAAAATAATTTTTTGAGAGGTTTTCATCTTAGGAAATACATTGTCCCTTATTAGTATACTAGCAGAACTTTGCCCATCTAGACAGTCGTTTGGGAGGCCCCAAAGTACATTTTAGAAGCAAACAGATATCTACTATCTAAATTATAAAGGACAAACGTGTCTGTGTGTAACGCTGACTTCATTTTGCGAATGGCAACAGTTGACGATGAAATTTCGGTTTTGCGATTTTTGCTACTGCAATTTTTTTTAATTTCTAAATATCGCACATTTTAAACTTTTACACCATTATATAGGGAAAAAAATCTACTTTCAAATGCAATTTGGTTGAAAACTGTATCTTAATTGACTGATTTATTATAGCATTTAAATTAAATTTCAAGTATGATTTTTTTTAAACCTATATCCTTGCAGACGATTACTGTTTACACTTTAAACAATATAACAAGAAATATAAAAAAAAAAAGTCAATTCGTACTTTTTAATCATAAATATATAAAATAAACCCGTGCAGCATTAATGTCCCACATTATCTTTATTGAACATTATTTTATAATCATCGTTGCGGTATTTTATTTTTTGTTGGCATCACTAATTTGAAATAAATCTTTCATTTCATTTATGAAAACAATGGGAGAATTTTTTTTCTCCCATATTAAAATTAAAATTAATTAATTAAATTTAATTAATGAATTAATATTTGAAAAAACTGTATTAACATCAATTGTCATCCAGTACAAGTTTTAAAAAATTTATTTGAACTTGAATGGATGAATAGAAAATATTTTATTAATGATTGAAAATTCCAACAAGATATATAAATATATAGAGAGTGTGAGCTAATAGTAGGAATTTAAAAAGTTTAGCATTTGCCTCCAGCTAATATTCCATAACGAAATTAAAACTTCATTGAGGAATAAATAAAATAGTATAAATAAAACACAGACTTAATAGACATGTAATTGAAATAAACGCTTAAAACTGCTAAAATTATCAGAATAAAATAATTCTAAAAAAAAAAAAAAAAAAAAAAAAAAAATGCCGTACTTTCCTGTTATAGTGGCCCCCACAATTATGATTATGCCAAGGTTGCAGTTATGATTTCGCCAAGCTTATATATGCATCCTATATACGCATATACAGTAGGACCTCTATTATCCAAAGTAATAATCAAAATTTTTGGATAATCGAGAATTCATCAATAATCATCTAATTTAATATGCAGTATCGTCATTGAACTGTTATTATGACTTATTTCAACTGTTAAATAAATTAAAATTATAAATGAAAATAAATTTATTTTGAAACAAAAACTTACAATGGTTTAAATGCAAGCTTCATCTGGTGCAAATTGGCCATCCTTTGATGTGCAGCTCTATGCCGAAGTTTTCTTAAAAGCATAAGTTCAGAGGAATCACACTGTTCCTGTTGCTCCAACCAAACAAGGCCTTTTGAGAAACACTCAAAAGCATCATTGTTACTGATCTTATTTACTCCAGAATCATTCTCATCTTCATCATCATCTTCTTCTTTTGGAGAATTTCGGACTTCTGCTATTAATGCCTCATCATTGAGCAACTGGAAGCCTGCATCTTCCACGTCACAATTCAACCAATCCGCGATTTCTTTATCCCCACAATTTTCAAAACCTTTCATTGTGCTAAAAAGGTTTGAAAACTCAGTAGTAACACTATCTTTCACAATGTCTGTAGCATTTTCATCTGCGCCAGTTGAAAAATTCGGCAAAAGTTTTCACCAACTTCATCTTAGTGTCGATTGCGGCATAGATTCCCACGCGTCACTGATCATATAAATGCAGTCTTCGATGTTGACAGTTTACCAAACCTCAATTACTGAAACTGCACCAGATTCAGAATCTCCTTCAAAGAGTAATTTTCTGATTAATTTCTTTCGGTAACGCCGTTTTAAAGACTACAAGACGCCCTGATCCATAGATTGCAGCAGAGACGTATTCGGGGCAAAAATAAACACCGGATGTTTCCAGATTTTAGAGAGTTATCTTCAGGATGAGCCGGACAGTTATTGAATAACAAAAGCGCTCCATTCAAATGTTCTTTTTCTTGCCAAGATTTTACTGCAGGCACAAAAATATCAAAAAACCACTTCGAAAACAAATTGGAATCCATCCAAGCATTTCTTTGATTTAAATAGTGTACAGGAAGAGCAGATTTGTTTACATTCTTAAGACATCTAAGATTCTTACTTTCCCCAACAACAGCTTGTTCAAGCTTGTGGGAACCTGATGCGTTGGAACAGGCTAATACAGTGATCCTATCTTTCATTCTTTTCCTTCCGGGAGCAGAAGTTTCATTTACCACAGCTGAAGTTTTTTCAGGAAGGGCCTTCCAATATAGCCCAGTTTTGTTGCAGTTGTAAATTTGATCTGGGGTTAAATTCTCATCTTTCATCAATTTTTCGATTTTTGCGACAAATGAATCAACTGCTGCGACATTTCCAGATATTCTTTCACCCTCGATATTGAGTTGCCTTATACCATGGCGAATTTTGAATTTTTCTAGCCAGCCACTACTGGCTTTGAAGTCATCAGAACCACCAAGCTTCGAGTTGAAAATCAAAGCTTTTTCTTGAATTATTGGCCCAGATAGGAGTATTCCTTCACATCTTTTCTGCACAAACCATTTGTATAAAGCCGCATCTAAATCTGTATGATTAGCTAATTTCATTGTTTTTCGGAATTTGGTGCCTTTCCCGACATCAAATTCAGCAAAACACTTCTTAATTTTTTCCGGGTTTCTTTTCATCTCACTGACAGTTGACACGCCAACGTGAAACTCCTTTGCAAGTATTGTCACATCTTCTCCCAATTTTAGTCGCGTAACAATATCATATTTTTATTCTATGGTTAATACGCATAATGGAAGCCATGATAAAAAAGAAAACTTGAGTATCCTAATTCTAATAATATTATAAATCTGATTGTGTGCAAATGTTAGGCTGAAGCCAGCGTCAAAATGGAGCATTTAATGATCCTGTATTTTTGCATATAGGATGATTATAACACTCAAATGAACATAGGCTGGTTTTTGTTTATTTTATTCAAATATTTTTCTTAATTCCAAATTTCGTTATTTTCATAGAGAATAAATGGACATTTTTCCATACAATTTAACCATTTTACTTTATCGTTGCCAAAAAATAAAAACACGGAAAAATAATTTTTCCTCAACAATTAATTTTCAATTCAACGATTTTCACGTGAAAACTGAAAATTAAAAAGAATTCAAAAGAAGATGAATTTCCGTGATATTTGAAAAAAAATATATCGAGTATTTGTTATTGTACATGAAGTATGAATATCGGTTACATTAAAAAGATCTTTTTCTGTCAAAAACTGCGTTATAATTAGAAGGAAAAATGAACAATAATTATTTTATTAAAAATAGATTTCGCTTGGACCATGGAACTATGAAAAGGATTCTCCTAGGCTTGGACAAATATGACGTCATAAATAAAATGTATTTTCAAATATTCGTAATAACACAAGGAGCATGAATATCAATGAATAATGAAAGTAGATAGATAATGGACGTAATATTAAGGATAAAAAACAAATATTTTTATCGATACTGATTAATAATTAGCTTGAATACCACTTACATACAAATGTGAGTTTTCCCGCTAAAATTTATGTCCTGATTGCCAGAAAAAGAAAATTAACAAGAATTATGCCATTAAAAAGAGATTTCTCTGAGGAAAAAGTGACGTCATATTTGAAATAAAACGGGAATTTTCAAATGTGTTTTACAAGGAGCGTGAATGAATTCCTTACATTAATAATACAAGGATCGGCAAGTTTAGAAAGTAGACGAGTTTCACGCCATATTTAAAACGAAAAATTTAAAAAAAATTTTTTTAATCTATACTGATTATTAAGCACGAATATCAGTTACATACAGATGAGAGTTTTTTACCAAAACCACACTATGATTATTAGGAAAAGAAAAATAAACACGAATCTATTATATTAAAATCTGACCACCTGTTTGTATTTCGCAATTACTTCTTTCAAATTGTCGAACACAACGCGATTTACTTAACATTGATTACGCGATTTACTTATCATTGATCCGAGGATGTCATAAATTCTCTGAATTTAAAAAAATGACTTAAATTCAGTTTTTTTTTTTGTAAATTTTAACGAAGTTTCTCTAAAAATGGCAACTAAATTATTCCAATTTTGTGGACAAAAAAGAAGAAATAAAACGGATTAATATATTTTTTCTCATTAAAACTGAAAAAAAAAGAATTTATTTTCAATTTGAATAGATGGTGAAAGAAAAAAAAAATCTTGCTAACAGTAAAATTTTTGAAAAATAAAAACGTATTTTCACATATTCAAACTTTATGAATCAATTTATTCTGAAGAACAAAAATCGTCTGTCAACATATTTTCATTTAGAAATAGATTTTTTTTTTCAGTTATAGATTAAATCAAGGAGGCAAATTTAAGCTCCTTGCATTTAGGTCTACAATTATTGCTCCCTATTCACAAGAATTGAATTTAATGAAAAAGAACTAGTGTTGACTCTAGAAAAAAAGGGCTGCCGGGTGGAAATTTTTTAAAAAGGGAATACTATTCTAAAAAAGGACACATTTTTTCAAAAAGGGAACACTATTCTAAAAAAAGGGCATATTTTGTCAAAAAGGGCACACTTGTACCTTGTTCACAAAAAATATTTTGAACTTGTTTGTTTAGAGTCCCCTAATAGAATTTGCGATGTTTTCCCTAGAGTGTTCACGCAAAATCTGAAGAGTTGAAGTAAATTTGCCGGAAAAAAATCCGAATCGATCCAATTCCTGATTAGTTCAATTCCCATGCTCGAAATTCTCGTTAACATATTGCTAAGATTAGGACTGGGCAGAAAAACATGCACTTGCTGATAGAAGGAAAGAAAATGGCGGATTTTGATTATAAAGAAAAGCAATTGGGTGCTGTAAAACTCTCTTAAAGGCCACGGGACGCATAGGAAGTATTAAAAAGGGCCGTCGGGTGCATCGGAAGGTTAAAAAGGGCCGCCGGGCGCATAAAAGAAATAAAAAGGGACGCCGGGCGCTGCACCCTGCTAAAATGGCTTAGAGTCAACACTAAGAACATACTATTTCCATTATCTTTGAAGGATGACTATTAAAACGTTTCACAAAGGCATTAAAAGTAAAATGGTTTACCAGGTAAACTTGACATATGTTTTTACACAATTTGCCGATTTCCACAATTTTATTTGGCCTGCCTTTTTTCATTGGTTGCAGTTTCCTTTTCATGATTATTTGTCGCAAAATTTCACTTTTTTAAAACTTAGTTATGTCAAGGCCTCTATAACATAGAAATACTGTACTGTCTCCTATGGAATGAGATAAAGAGTTAGTTAATTATTTACGTTTCTAATTATCGGAATGAAATATTTTGCTTAATTAATGCATTTATTCTTCTTTTAATGATACGTGAACGAAGTCACGGGTAACAGCTAGTAAAAAAATAAGAAAGACAATGCGTAAGCTCTATCAGATCCCCCGGCAGGTCAAAACTGCCAACTTCACTGATAGCACTCAAGAAAATTCTGATCGGAAATGTAACAGCAGAAAGAGAACAAACAGGAATTCTGGCCAGCTGCCAAAAGTGACCATACCTAAAAGATCGTCCTAGTAGGGGTAGAAAGAGAATAGCAAACAGGTTTTTCCTACCTTTTCTCTTTTCTGGAATAGAATTGTCCACAAAGGATAAGTGACACAAAGTGATTCCTCCCCCTTTTCAAATTCTGCTGCAATGAAAATTTCTCTGTTCTTGAGATGACGAAAGAGGTTAGGTTCTTTGCACTTGCTTACAATCAGACGGTGCAATAACATTCGATTGTTCTGGGACACGGCAGTATGACCTTCCAAATTTTGAAATGGGGTGTGTTTTTGTTTAGAACAGGGACGTTTGAAAGTGGGGAAGTGTACACTCATACCGAGAATTGAGCTTGCGAGAAGGAATTCTAAAAAAGGGAATTCCAAAATATTTATCTGCACTCTCGGTTTGGAAAGGACGGCTTGCATACAAAAGGAATGTGGGAAAAAAAAAACGTTAAAAATGCATGTTTGTTAAGAGAAAATTTTGGATGATAGTAGAAAGTGAAAAAAAAAAAAGTGCAGAAGTACCGACTTCGGTTAACGGAGAGTTAATCGAAGTTCAGATAATCGAGGTCCTACTGTATATATATTCCAAACACTCCTATAGTGCCAGATACGTCATTATACACATATTATTTACATCTTATATGTCGTATATACATCATATACACATGTCATATATATGCATCATATATGACTATAACTTGGCCATATATCATATATTATTATAATGCCATACATGCTTTATAATTTGGCGATAAATCTTGGTCGCTTGGCGATTTATCCTTGGGGGCTGCTATAACACGAAAGTACCAAATTTACAATATATTAATGAAAACAGAAACAAAAATATTTCATCCTTGGGGGCCGATATAACATCAAAGTACCAAATTTCTACTTTATTTTTCATATCTGATAATTTGCATCTATCCTTTTTGTAACTTTAACATTTTTGTAACGATTTTATGCATTTCTATTGCCTATTCAAAGATAAATTCTTCTAAAGTTACAAAATTCTGTTAGAAAAGTTTAAAAAATATGCTACTAAAATATGCGTATGCTACTAAATATTGATCGACTCATTACTATATTTGCTAATTATTGTGTTAAAACAATTTATTATAATGTCAAAATACATTTGATTTATCATTTTTCTGATTTTTCTTGGGTTTCACATTATTTTCTAGCAAATATAGTTAATTTACTAAAATACTGTAAAACATTGAATATGGTTAAATAAAAAAGATTTTTGTATTTTATTATTGTTTTTAATTAAGTCAATTATCATCTTTGTCAAAATACTTTTGAGCGCTACTGTATATAAAGACAAATGTGCAAATTGAGATTGTCCAAAGTATTATCCTCTTTAATAAAAAGCTACACGTTGCTGATGACTGGGATTTTCGATAATCGTTGCCACAGATTAATCTCGGAAAATGAAACATTTGAAGTTGCTGAAAACAATTAATAGCTCGAAAAGTATGTCAGAAAATTGTTATACAAACTTCGTTAGAAAGGTAAAAAATTCTATTTTTCTTGATATAAATTTCAAATTTAATGATTATGCCGTTTTTCCAATATTGAATTTCAAATATTAACAAATTTCACAATGGAGTACAACAGCGAAATTTTCACGCGTAAAAAGATAATGATAACGGCCATGTGTCCTGACGTATACTGGCTTTAGCACGAGTCACAAATTATAGTAGCTAGTCTGTTAAAATATAAAAGTGAATTATGATGCCACAAGTGCATGATTTTTATTTAATTATCTTAGAAACAAGGTTTTGGAAATTTTTTTTGAATAGGACTAATAAATTAGCCGATACTGTATATTATTTTGAGTTTAAAAGAGGAAAAGTGGGGGAGCGCTTTATATTATTTAGGTTTCCTCAGGAACTTTTGGTCAGAATTGAAAATTTAATATATCAAAACGTCAGAAATTAAATCGGCAATAACTATAACGACTGTCCTTCAGTTCGTTTGGATAGATTTTCATTTAAAAATATAAAGTCATTCAATATTGATTTTAGGTATTTTTAAGGTTATTATCACGGGCCCGGGCAATGGCAGGCACGTCAGCTAGTCTATTATAAAATGTGATAAATAATTGGTTAATTTTATGATTTTAATTATTGGAGAGAAATTTTTTGCTTAATTAATGCATTCATTCTTCTTTAAATGTTATCTGAATGAAGTCACAGATAACAGGTAGAAATTAGCATTTTTTTTTTTTTTCAAAATGTGCAATTTCAAAATCTAAAAATTCATAGTAAACCAGCTAAAAAAATAAAATAAATTAAAAATTAAAATAAATCAAACAAAAACTAGAAGCAAAAATTTAAAGGAGAAACACATTATTTCAAATTTAACTCTTACCTGGAGATTTGCTGTCATTCGGTTTAATACATCTAATATACCAAGGCTCTTTTGACATTAGAATATTCATTAACAGTGACAAACTAATTTTAAATTGTGTGGCTGCCTATAGAAATAATGAATTAATATAGTAAATATTAATTTATATATATTGTGTGTATATGACACAGAGAAAAAAGAAAATTATACTAACTGTGTGTGGCCTCTTTTTGTCAGACAACTCTTCAGATTTAAATGTTTGCATTACTATTGGATTCTTAGATTCAAGCATAGCCTGAAATAATTTAATATGTGATAAATAAAAGTATATTTCTTAAAAGTATTGTTTTACAATGAAGCATTTTGTTTTTTAGTGATGGCAAATTCATCAGATTAGAGCAAAAACTTCTAATATTTTGATAATAAAAAGCTTCAAATTCATTTTTAGTTTTTGTAGTACATTTGTTTGACATTTTGATTAAATGATCCATTTTCAAGAAAAAAAAATCCCCTTAAAATATAGGCTAAAATACATAAAAAGTTATAAAAAAAAAGGGGGGGGGGGTTGACCATAAGTCATTATTCGATAATTACAATAAAAAAAAAAATTCTATATAAGATTTTTATGACAAACTTTAAACATTGCAAAAACAGAAGATAATCTTATTAAGTACTGTAATTTATGGAAGAAATGCCACAACAGTTGGGAGCTTAGAAATAAAAAATTCTTAAGTGTGGCATTTACATAAATTTTTCCATGCTCCAATACCAATTGATGTCTGCTCAATAAATAAATTAGACATGAAATTTTACAAACATTTTAAAACTGGATTACATTTAATTATATTATTTGCCACATCATTTTACGATGTTCGGTGCTGTATTTACAAATGTTACTGCTTATTAAGTACATTCAAGGTAGTGCAGAGTTTAAGATATTCATTTTTTTTTCTTTTTTACTATTGGGCTGAATATTGTGAGTGTAATGTTTCTTCCATAAATTACAGTGACTTAAAATAATAACTATAGTTAAATATTCAATTTAACTATGTACAGTAAAATCTAACCTTTTTTAGATCTCTAAACAGCAGATCATTATTCTTGTCCAAAAATCCTGAAAGATTAATATGCATTATTTACAAGATAAGCAAATAGAAACTGCATTGAAAAAAATTAAAAAAATTGAGTAAGTATAAAGAAAAAACAACCAAAACTGAGAGTCATAGAAAAATTTATCATTTTTTAGAATAACTAACTCAAAGTACTTTTTATTTTGTTTGTTGAACTATTTTTTTTTTCTCTTCTAAAAAAAGTTTTTTTTGTATTTAAAAAAAAAAAAAAAAAAAAAAAAAAAAATTAATGGATTAAATAATTTTTAAATTATCTAAAATGCAAAAAAATTCTGAAATTTTCAAAACCTTTTGTTCTTTAAAACCCTCTTTGTAGAACTGGGACAGTACATTAAATAAATTATAACATTTATTCATAGCATCATTATCAATAGAATTTCTAAGATCTTACGTTAAGAGATTGTCATAAAATCCCTATTATAAGCCCTCCTTTTTCAAAAGCTAAAAAAAAAAAAAAAAAAAAAAAAAAAAAGATAAATTTAGCTTATAATTAAAATTGTTAAAAAAAAAATCTTTAAAAAACAAGTTTAAAAAAAAAATTAATTTAAAAGTAAAAAAAAATCTGGAGTGACTCCACTCAACTTTCCGATCACTTTACAGAATATTATGCATAAAAAAATTGTAATATAAAGATAAATAAAAACTTAAATCCTAATTTTACAAAGGTGAAATATGTTTCCACTGGTGACAATGATTTCATGTTCTAAAGAAAATATAAACTTTTATTCATAAAGTGGATACATTTTTCTACAATTATGATGCAATTTTCAACGAATTTTCATTCTGTCTGTGCTGAGATTAAAAGACTAAAATATTGAAATTGAATTTATATATTCATTCTAATGGGAGTTTTAAATTTAGATATTTCATAATTTTTCTTCAAGAAAATGCAATTCCTAAATTTCTACATCCTTTTATCAGACTAACGAAACTCAGTGTAATATATACATCGGAAAAGCTACTTTTTTATTGTAGTGAACTACAACTACTTTATCTAAAATGTAGTTAACTACAACCACAACTACATGTTTTAAAAAGCAGCGACTACAAACTACTTTTAGATTTTGTCAAAGGGTTCCATTTACACTATTAAATTGAAGACACTGATTAAAAATTAAAGTGACCCCTCGTTATACTGCGTCTAACGAGATATAATTAAATAAATGCAACATAACTGAGGAAATTAAAAAAGATAAAATGTTTTGTGTTTGTCTCCAAAATGTTAATTTATACCCACATTAAAATTTCGTAGCAAAATTAAGAGGGATATTATAATCTAGAAAATTACAGACAAATAACTTTAAAAGGAAACAATAAATAAATCTGTAAAAAAAGCAATTCCAAATAATAAAAAACCCAGCGTTATAACATGAAGACTTAATAATGAGAACATAGACAAGTGTTGCCAGCAAGAAAATTCATTCATTTGCTGGGTTAGAACTTGATTTTAGCAGCAAATGTCAATGGGAAAAATCTATTACTTCATGTGAAATGTTGCTATACATTGCAGCTGAAATTTGCCACTGAGGTTCGCAAATTGAACAGAAAAAATTTTGCATAAAAGAAGAACATTCCGGCCATGTAATTTGCAAAATGTTAATTTTTTTCCTCTGAAGTAGCATTAAAAGTTGCGTCGGTTCTCGCTACAAACTATTGATTTTTTGCATCGTGCTACTCACTACACTACATTATTCAAAATGTAGCACGCTACACTACAAACTACTTCAAGAAGTAGCGGCTACTGTAGTTTCACTACTTGTAGTGTGCTACTTCCGACCCCTGGGGTGATTATAAAAAAGCTACCTTGATATATGAGCCCCTAACTATCATACCATTCACAGAAACTGAATGAAATTTTGGTTTAAAGCATTTTGAGGTATGCGCTTAAGAATCATATGAAAAACAACAGTTAAATTCTAACAGTTACGGTTACAGTAACAAAATTTTGAAAATTTCAAGTGGTAACACGTACTTTTTCTTATTGGAATTGTCTGGAAACGGTCGAGAAATATACATCGGATGGAAAAACTGAAAAATAAGTGTTCAATATTTTTAAAAAATGGCAACTGTTATATCCTGAAATAGATTTTTGTAAAATATTGAACATGTATTTTCTGTTTTTTAATCCAATGTATATTTCTCAAGTCATTCAACCGTTTCTAGACTTTTTAATGGAAAAGATTCTCACTGCATTTTACTCGATTACAGCGCCATCTACGATTTTTCGAAGAAAATGTTCAATACAAAAGTTAGTATTTTTTTCTGTAGAATCTGAATCTGCAATAGAAAGGGGGGGGGGGTTATTATTTAAGATTTCAAAGTTGCCCCCCTTTCTCCCCCCCCCCCAGGGGACAGTGTTGGGGGGGGGGCAACTTTGATATCTCTAAATAGATTTTTCAAAAATATTGAACATGCATTTTTCTGTTTTTCAATCTGATGTATATTTCTCGAGTTATTCAATCGTTTCCAGACTTTTCGGACACCCTGTATTGTATATATATATATATATATATATATATATATAAACTTATTGCAAAAATTAACCATATATATATATATATATATATGAATAAAAGGATAAAAAAAATAAACACTTTTTAAATTTAAACTTTAAATTCAAAATTTACATTTAATCCAATCCTCAATCTTCTTTTTCTAATTTTGAAATCCCATAGCTAAATCTGACTTGCCTCTGTTAAGTTTATTTTACAGCATAGCACTTATTACTTTCATATTCCAAATTTGAACCATCTTTAAGATAAAAAGTGCTGAATTGGTGCTTCTTGCAGGTGTTTGTGGCATCCAGGTCGTAACCAAGCCTTGTTGTCGTCATAAGACTCCAGACATCAATAAAGAGCTAATTGACCAATTAAGTTAAATTATCCTTCTAATTTGACACTTTCAACCTCTGCTGGAAAAATATCCTAAATGCTTAACAAAACTGACATGCGTCCTGCTCACAGGAAATATCTTTTTGCAGATTTGAGAAGCCTGTAAAAGCTATGACTATGTAGGTCTCTAAAACATAACATAAACGGCTCGCGGGGCCTCTGATCGAACTCACGACTACAACGGTACAATGAAACCGCATATAAAATAGCTCGATCCCAAAGCGAGGCCCATAGTCCAATTTATTCGTCTCAAAGTCTCCTCAATATTAGCATTACACAAATATATATACTGGGAGTAGATTTAATGTTTTCAACTTCCTATGCATTTTGAAATTGCCATCCCCATTTCCTGGATGAAAATATAAATAAACTCCCCACTTATTCAAGGTACATAGTGTAATAGAATCTTTTGTTTTAAAAAATATATATATTTTTTACTGTTTCAAAAAAATTATTTTTTGAAGGTTGATTTCCTCGATAAACACTCATTGAATGCTAATGAACGTGCTTGCTATTGTGCTGTTCATCATTTCTACACATGTCCAGGGAATCCTCTCCATTTTCTACACTTGGAGATGTCATTTCACATTATAAAAAAAAGAGGGCGAGAGATAGAGTGGAATTTTCTTTTTGTCATGTTAAAAATGTCACAATTTAATAATTCCAATGTTAATTGACAGATTTCCACAATTTTTTCAAACCAATTTTCTTACATAAAGATAGGAAAAATATAAGATAGGTTACATTGCTTTTTTAATTATTTAGGTTTTCCTCAGGAACTTGTGATCAGAATTGAAAGTGTAATATATATGCACTAAACCACTGTTGGAGTAAAATGTCTGAATTCAAAACTGATTTTAGGTATATTTTGGGTTATTATCCTGGACCCAGGCAATGTAGAGCAGGTCAGTTAGTATAAAATCACACATATACATACATTAGGGTGGTTCTTTACATAAGATTTTTCTTTTTCATATAAAATTTAGAATCTTCCTAGATTTGTTTCAATACTTTAAAAAATATTGTGTGCGAAATTAGAAATCATTTGTAAGTCAAGAAAAGGTATCCAAGTGATGTTAATACTAAAAAATTTGGGAAAATTTTTTAAAGTTTTAATATTGAATGCCAATGAGGCACATATTCTTGATCTCCAAATGAGTTCATACAATATTTTTTAATGTATTAAAACAATTCTAGGGGGTGCTGCAATTTGATTTAAAAAAAATTGTTTTCCATATAAATAAGGACCACTCTAATATAAATATAACATAAATATTAGATTAATAGAAATTAGAAAATTGCATTTTATATGAATTTGTTAACACAGAAAATCATACTAACAATGTCATAAAATGTCTGTACAAATATTTAATTTTATAATTGCCTATCTTAAAATATTTTAAAGCAATATATGAATAAAAGCTTAGATAGATAAATCAAAATTAACTCACCTTCAACATTATATGTTACATCTCCAGCATAATGAACTAAACGAAATTCCTGTAATTATGAAAAAATAAATAACAAGTAGAACATGAGAATTAAAAAACAATGATATAAAGATAATCAAAACTTCTTTTCTAATAAAATAAAGTTAATAAATTCAGTATGGTGAGTGAGGGTTGGTTCACTCGTGAACAAACTTTGCCAATCAATGAATCTTGTGCTGTTCCACCTGAATACATGATTTTCCTTTAATGGAGGTTGTTCAAAAATTTTTAAGTTTTAACTGGTTTATTTTAGTAACTGTACACATGTTTGAAAACTCTCCGGTCAACGTATGTAATCGCACTGAGGAGGGGCTAAGTTATAGTCCGAAATGTTTGCATGCAGTAATTTAATGATTTTAGTGTATTCATGTAATGTTTATGTTTGATTAAATGTGATAATTTAATTAAAATTTATTCATCAGACGTTAAAAATGTTTAGCTATTTTATTATTTGTACAAAGTTAAGAACTTTTTACGTATAATTAGTCATTAAATCTCAAAGTTCTTTAAATTTTCCTGGAGCTATTCCTTATCATAGCATTATAGCTAATATTGACAAATTATTCCTAACCTCCTTCTGTGCTTGATAAAATAATTAAAAGCACTATATTTTAGCAGACATGCTTTTATATATTACTCTTTTAATAAGAAAGTCAGATTAATATTAAAATACATTTAGGAAAGAATTTATGATAGGCAATGCTGTTAAACAAAGATATTCTATTTCAATTATCTCAATTATGATGTAAAAAATATCTTTTAAAGGATAAATATCTGCATACAATGTAAGTGGGCACCTCTGTAACCCAATTAATTTTTTTTTTCAGAACATAAAATCAGAAACACGTACCCATTTATATATGAAAAATTAGATCATCTTACATAACTGACAAAATTACTAACTCTGAGAGCGATTATAAAAAATACTTTCAAGGGTTGGCAGTTTGTGATTAATGCATAAAACACCAACCAGTTTTAGGAGAAGATTTAGAAAATATGTAATAGTACTAATACAATAAAACATCCATAATGACACTCTCTAATAACAAAAACCTACATTTTACTTCATTATATTTGAGTCCTCTCTGCTATAAGGTCTGTCTCAAAAGTTTAAGCACAAGCATAAAATGTTGATTTTCAAAGAATTATAAAAAGTTAGAATGAATAACATTTTTTTTATTTGCAGATTTCGCAACATTATTTAAATAAATGATATCAAAAGTAGAAAAAAATAAATTACATAATTGTAAAAAATATAATTAAAAAAATGTTTAAAAAAAAAAAAACCGTCAAAAGTTTATGTACAATGTCAAAAACAACCAGATTTATAATTTTTACAGAACTTTTACTTATAAATTATTTTCCTGTGATTTCGGATTAGTTCAAATAAACGTGTGTCCATCGAAATTATTAGTTTTTGTAGGGTTTCTGGTGGCAAAGAGTACCATGCTTTCTCAATAACCTCTTGGAGTTCTTCAATAGAGTCATATTGCTTTCCATTGCCGTAAACCTGGCGGGTTAAAATACCCCATCTCAATCAAGTTTAAGTCTGGACTTAGAGCTGTCCAGTCAAGAACTTTAACATTTTTCTGAGAAAGCCAAAGTTTTGTAGAATGTGATACGTGGACTGAGGCATTGTCTTGTTGAAAGTCCATTCAGGACCCCCCCCCCCCCCAAAAAAAAAAATGTCAGCGAATGGAAGCAAATGTAGGTTTTAGTGTCTCTTGATACTTTTTTGAATCTCGTCTTCCTTTTAGAAAAGCCAGAGAGGTCTGGCCATTGAATCCAAATGCCCCCAAACCATAACAGATTTACCGCCTTGCTGCTGCTGAAAAATGTCCTTGGTTCCTTTCGTAAATCATGCCAATACACGTTCCAACCATCAGGGCCATCTAAGTTTCACTTTTCCTCATCGATGCATAAAACAGTAAGCCATTTGTCCCCATATGACATGTGTTTTTTAGCCCAGTTCATTCTTGCCTGTTTGTGATGTCATTTGAGAGACGGTTTGCGAGCCATTTTCTTTAGTATGATATAATCACACTCTTTAATACGTCTATGTACAGTGTCGGACACCTGTATACTGAGATTATTTTTAATTTGCCGTATGGACATATTTTGTCTAGATACAAATCTCCGTATTCTCCGATCAGTCTGAACAGTCGTCATACGTGGTCAGCTACACCTTGGTTTCCGCTTAAAATTATCATTTCTAGAGAGTACTTGATATATACCTCGCTTTGATCAATTTAAAACTTTTGCAATTTTAGAAACAGTTTTATTTTGCAATTTCAATTTTAAAACTTTTAAAATCTCACATTTTGTGAATTCTTTACCCTTTGGCATTTTTAAAACGAGAGGAAATAATTTCTCCACTTTATATACTTTTATAAAAGTGCAATATGTTGTCATACAACGTCATTACATATGGCCAATCCCGTGTTTCTAAAAAAAAAATTGCATAAAGTGCTTAAACTTTTGAGACAGGGTTTCTTCAAGAAAAAAAAATTAAATAAAAATAATATTTTTTAATTTAACCACCCAAAATGGCTTATTTTATTTTGATTAAATGAGTATTTATTGTAAATTAGCATAAAATATTTTCTTTTTCAATTATTTTAAACCAGATTTGCAGAGTGCTTAAACTTTTGAGACAGACTATATTATTGTTAAGATACAATTTTTGACAAAATGAGAATTTTATTTGCAAACACTGTTACAGTGAACTTGAAAACTAGCTACAAATTTTGAAGCAGTTGTTTTATGTAGCTAGTAAATTATAATTGAATTATAAGATAGAAACTAAATTAAAATGCTAATTAAAAATAAAAGTAAATTAGATTTAAAAAATCCTCTCTCACATAATTTAAATTTTGTTAATTATGATAATTTGGCAGCAAGGACACAATAACTGGAATGCTGCATTATCTAGAACAAATAACATAACTGTTAAAAACAAAAACAAAAAAAAAAAAAAACAGACATTGTTTTAATTAAAAGACATTGTTTTATTTGTTTTTAATAAAACATTTGATTTTATTAAAACAACTATGAATTATTTTTATATTATGAAGGCTTTTTCTTGCAAATTGTAACAGGGATGAACTTTATTCTTATATATATATATATATATATATATATATATTCCTTTGGGGGAGAGGGGAGGGGTGCCTAGACATAATCAAAAATTTAAATACAAATTCTTCAGAAAACATTTAAACTTAAAAAAAAATGAAACTTCATTTTCCATTGTTTTTAATTAATCTTTGATGAGAAAATTTTATTAGAAGTCACAGTTTCCTAAAATAGAGTTTTAATGAATTAAAATAAAATAAACAACAAAAGTAACTTTAAGCCTTAATGATGTAACTGGAAAGAACATTGTTAAATTTTCAACATGGAACATAAATTTGTAGCCTAAGATTCAAATATAATACAATTTCAGCTTTTGCAGCGATACAAAAATATATAAGATTTTAATAAGACTATTTTCATGAAAGAAAATAATGTTAAAGTGCAGTACACATCCTCTAATCCAGCATGACTTATGGAAAAAAATAGTATTCCTTGTTTAATCACTCCTGTGGTTGAAAATTGCAAATCTATAAATAGCTCAGTCATCCCGTCGACAAAGTGGGAAGAAAAAAAAACATTTCTGTGAATAATTTGCAAAATCAAACTTTTGAAAAGAAAAATAAATTTTTATCATCAGAATTAAATGCTTTTTCTATTTTAGAAAGAAATGCTCAACATGAAACGGAAATTGATATGAGTCAATAAATAATGAATGTAGATCAATAGATTCAAATGTTTGTTTTATTTCTGCGAAATATAAACAAAATAATTCAGATGAATTTTTGGAGTACATAAAAATTTATATTGATTGCAAAACATCGCTCGGAAGGTGCGAGGGATGGACACAGCATGTGTATCAGCATGCATGTAGGGGCACCACCTGTTCAAAGACTGCCACTATGTCTTTGTTTACTTTTCACTGTTCAGTGACACTCAGACTGAGTTACTTGCATCAACGTCAAAGTAACGTGTTGTGTTTTAGTGTTTTGTACAGCTCGTGAGGGATTTTATAGTGACTGACAAGTGACATGAGTCCTAAAGTTAATGTTGTGTCTTCAAAAAGAAAACATCTGACTCTCTGTTTGACTCAAAAGCTGGAAATTGAGAAGAAGCTTGAAAATGGCATAAGTAGGCACATAATTATGACAGACTATGATATAGGGTCATCTACAATTTAAGACATTAAAAAAAATACCAAGACAAGTTGAAACAGTTTTCGAACAAAACTGAAACTTCGAAAAATCTCAGTGAAAGGCAAACTTTAAAAAAAAACCCAGATTAACTAAACTAACTAAATTCGGTCTTGTACAATTGGTTTTCAGCAAAAGGATCAGAGGGTAAACCCATAACTGGCCCTATGGTTGTTGAAAAGCTAAAAAGTTTCAACGAGATTTGAACATTGATGCTGATTGCAAAATTTCTGAAGGATGGCTGAGGATCTTTAAGCCTCGTCATAGTATCAAAAAATTAGATATTTTTGGTGAGCTGAAATCTGCCGAGTTGTAGGTGGTGAAGAGTTCAAAGTTAAATTTAAGTCTACTGTGTCTGAAAATGAACTGACAGCTTGTGAAATCTATAAGGCAGATGAGACCAGCCTTTTATGACGTTGCATAACCCTTGCTGGTGGGGATGAAAAAAGTGTAAAAGGTTAAGAAAAATAAAGATCGGTTAACAGTACTGCTGTGCTCCAATTCATCCGGTGATCACAAACTAAAACCTTTTGATATATTTCCTATCGCAAAAGGTTTTAGTTTGTGATCATTGGATGAATTGGATCACAGGTGTACTGTTAACCTGTCAAAGAATCATAGGGCCTTAAAAGACGTGAAAAGCTTGCCTGTGATTTATGGAGCACAATCAAGCGCATGGTTGAATCAAAAGTTGTTTAAAAACTGGTTCTTCAAAGACTTTGTGCCAGCTGTTACAAACAATTTTGAAAAATTGAAAATGCCTAATGATAGTAAGGCTATTTTGTTTTTAGATAACTGTAAAACAAACTCATCCAGATAAGGAAGAATGGGTATCGGGTAACATTTCAGTAGACTATCTTCCTCCCAATGTCACATCCTTGCTTCAACTCATGGATCAAGGAATGATCCAGAAATTCAAATCACACTACAGATGCTACTTTGTACAGAATTTACTGCCATCAGATTGCAATGTGAAAGATTTTCAAGGACAGTTTTCTATTAAAGACGCAATCTTTACTACTGCTTTGGCTTGGTGTGAGGTAAAACAGGAAATTTAGAAAAAGTCATGGTGTAAACTTTGGCCTGAAGGAATAGATGAAAATGTTGAAGTTACTGAAAGCGATATAGTTGACGATGAACTCTAGATGTTTTAGGTTATTTGCCTTTAGAGAACCCCATGTCATAACTGAATCAAGAAGAAATAAAAGAGTGGGTTGAAGCAGATTTGTATAAACCAACATTTTGACGGATGAGGTCATCATTCAGAGTGCTATCAACCCAACAGCCCCCAAAGACGTTGAGACTCTGATGAAGATGATGTGGACAAGTCAAACAACATCAGTTGGAATCAAGCAATTGATACCTTGAATACATTTATCAAGTTTTCTGAGTGTAGCAGTTCATTCAACAATGTGGAAGTTATGAAATTCCACATCATACAAAATGACTTTCTAAAAAAAAGAAGAGAGGACTACTACAAAGCAAACTGATATTTGAGATTTGTTTAAGATGGCTTCTACGAGTAGGCCTACTGTGCACATTTTTTTTGTTTTATTCAAGCTGTTTAAAGAATTTTAAAAAATGCTTTACTGTCATTTTTTCTTTAATTCTAACTTCTACACGTTTTTCTCGACATTCATCCTGTAATTCGGAAAATTTTGTAATCCTGCATGCTTCAAGTCCCGAACGTGCCAGATTAGAGGATGTTTACTGTATTAAAAAAGTGAAAGTTAACCTTTCAAGGGCGGTGGGTTACATATGTGACCACTTAGTTTTAATTCCAAACTTCCAAACGGCAAGCAGAATATTTTAATAAAATTTTGCTTTTATAATGAAAGTGAAGAAAAGAAATTATTTATTTCCTAAGAAATTCATTTGTAAATTCTGGTATCAATCAATCATTTCACAATTTTACGACTAGAATTACTCTGCGCCTGAAAGGGTTAAACCAAATCCAATGGTGTTTTATCAAAACACTTAAAATAAGAATTACAGAAGTAAAATCATACAACGGATTCATTTTAGAAACTACAATCAATAGTTAGAAATTTTCATAAACTAAATAGCGATTTCATATAAGCAATAAAACAAGCTTAGAAACAAGTTTTTAAAAGTAACATATATTACTTAATTAATAATAACAACAAAAAATTTAGGTATTAGAAATTTTATTTTAAAAGGATTAGTAAAAATTCATTTACCTCAAAATAACCTTGTGGAGAGCATGAAAACAATTCATTTAATTAGTTTGAATAATAAATTTCAACTAAAATAATATTTAAATTTTCACAATTTTTTCCCCTCTGATGCATTTTATTTTATTTATTTACTTTTTTAATTAGGTGAAAAAAAAACTCTAGACAAAGAAGAAAAAAAAAAAAGTTAAATCAGTTGATTGTGATTATCCTCACTGCTGATAGGCAATTTGACAACAATGATTGACAACAAAGCAAATATCACCAGAAAAGTCAATTTAAAGACGATGAAAAGTATATAGCTAATTTAAGTAATTCAAACTTGTTTAATTTGGAGTCTTTATACAATTTCATTTTTTTTAACTACTACAAGTTTCCATTGTAAATATGGTCAAAATAGTTATCCATGATTTTTACTTTAAAAATCTTAATTTAAAATTGCAAATTTTATTGGATTTTAAGTTATAAAATAAAATTAATGACTGGAAAACATGCTACAGATGAAAAATAAATAAAAATAATATTATTCCAATTTGCAAATGCAATTTAGCTAAAACTGTCTTAAAATATCTACATTTTTAACACTTTCCAACATAATTGAAAAGTGTTTATGACTTCGGTTTATTTGTCTGCCTGTTTGACAATTTGTTTGACTATGTTATAACTCAAGTAAACATACTTCGATTACCATAGGACATTCACTATTGAAAATGGAGTGAATAGTTCATTTACAGGCACATACAAAAGAATTCAGTTATAATATGGTCTATAAAGAAAAATCTTTTCCAGTTTATTTTAATAAAGCTGACCTATTTCCAATATAATGAAATTGATATGCATTAATGAGGTGCAATATAACATTCTTCCTGAGGAATATGGAGTGCATAGCATTTATCATTCATTGACATTTATTATTCGTTTACAGAGACACAAAAAACAATTCAATTACAATACTGTCGCTTCGTAAGTGCATGTCCAGATGAGGTGTGCAATTTTAATCTTAAACAAATTTTAGTACATTACATGGTGTGTATTAATTCTGTAGCTCACACAGCACTGCTTAAAAAAATTCATAAGCATTTCTGCTATAGGCATTAATTGTTTAGAGGTGTTTTTTAACTGGTTATGCATTTTTCATCTTAACTACATTTAGTATACTAAGATATGTTTGTTGAATGTAAATAATTTCATATACAAGACATGAAAAAAACTGGATATATTATTGTCTATGGAACATAATTTTTTCAAGTACGATTTTAGTTGTGTTATGCATTTTCTAGCTGAATTAAACTTTAGCTTAATATTTAGAGTGCATAAAAATCAGTAAATCATGGGTTGCACAAAAAATATCGTTACTTTCTACGGGCAGTATATGCTAAAAATAAATTTTTAAATGTGTTATGCCATTTACAGCTGAATTAAATTTTAGCAAACCATATGGTGTGTATACAAATCTATAGATCATACACAGCTCAAAAGAATTAGAATATCTTATCGACTGTGGATGCTAATAATTGCTGAAAATTTTTGTCAACTACATTATGAGTTTTCTAAATTTTTATTTAGATATCCTTTTTTTTTATCTTATTAAATAGTAAGTTTTCATTACAGTATTCTGGAAGTGTCAAAAAGTGGTATGTACAGGTCCGAAGCCCGAGCCCAGCCACGGGTCAAGCCAATTTTCATTGACGAGACTCTGGCTGGGCGTGGCATGGCCTTCATTCCTTTCTGACTTTTTTTTTTTCTGGGCCGAGCTGGGCCTAGTCTTCACTCTTTCTGGGCTGGGCCTTACTTTTTTCTGCAGGCTCATGCCAGGCCGAGCTGGACCTAGTCATAATTTTTTCCGGCTAGATGGGGCCAGACTTATTTTTTCCAGGCCAAGCTATGCCGGAACTTCATTCTTCCTAGAGTTCTGCACGGGCAGAAATTTTTCAACCCTGGTTCCTACCCAGTCTGGCCCATGCAAAAACCAATAAAATGAATACATTTTTAAATAGTCATTATTCTACAATTAAAATTATTTTTTAAAGAACAGTACATACATTTCTAGGCACAAAAAATAAATACAATAAAACTTGTGAAACAGAACCTGTCTAGGATGGAAACCTGTTGTCTTAAACGGAAAAATTTGTTGATCCATGCAAAATGAATATATTACTCCATACAAAAAAAATATATATATAATACGTATAGAACAGACAATGTACCTGCTAAGAATGGAACCTGTCAACAGATTTTACTTCTCTTACTAAATCTTCATTTGAATGTAATTGTAAGTCAAATTTTTTAATGAGTGTTTATGTACGTGATTGTCTAAGTTAAGTGGTCATTAGTATTGTTGATATTTTGTGTTCCATGCATTTCGAATGTAATCTGAAAATAAAATATGCATAAGTAAATGCACTTTTTGAATAATTTTAATTAGAAGATAATTGTTGCTTCAGAAATATCAGCATGTTTTGTAGAAATTCAGTTGGGTTTGGCCGTGTCAAACTTTTAGTTCTAATACTGGGTTGGGCTTAGGTCGAGATTTTAGCTTTATACTGAGAATTTTGATTTTATACCAAAGAAATTTCAGGCTTGGCCTAACTTCTTGTGTTTATACTGGGTAAAAATAAATTAAAATTTTTAAGAATCAAAATAAACACTGTGCATTTTCAGATAATAAAAGAGAATGATTAGCTCATGCCGGCACTCGAAATGCAACAGAATGTGTAAAAAAAAATGCAAGAAATGCCCAAGCAATCCTTTCCTTTAAAAAGTTTAATCCATTGAATTTCAAAATTGTGTGAAATGTATTAATAAAACAAATAATGTTGATGACCTGTGACTGTATGTATGTGTTTGTATGGAGTAGGATATATTTGTATAGATATATTTCATAAATATCATATTCTAAAATAAATTAAAACATCTAAATGCTTTATCCCCCCCCCCCCAAAAAAAAAATAAAAATAAAAATAAATAAGAAATAAATAAGAAATTTAGAATAAAATCAGATTATTAAAGGATTAATTTATTTCATCACTTTTAAGAGAAGCTTTAAATTACGGCGTCAATGATTTTAATTATATGATTTTTTAAACAGACAAAATCATTGATTAAAATCAGAAGTTGTTTTTTAATTATTAAAAAAATTAAAATCTTAGATAAACATAATTTAAATGTTTCACATATTTTACCTATTGAATAAAAAAAAAAAAAAAAAAAAAAAAAAAAAAAAAAAAAAAAAGCATTAAATAATAGTTTAGAAGCTTATTTAATTTAAAAGTGAGTAATCACAAGATCACTCTGAGTAATCAAATTATTTGATGTTTTATAAAACATAAACATAATGAAAAACAATAAAAAATATAATTTCTTAAATTATAATGAATGCAGTTATTTATGTATTTTGGTATGCTCTATCTTACTTAGTAAATTCTTTTTCTTCTTCTTATTTTGACAAAATGAACACTTTTTAATAGCTTTATGTCTCAAAAACAGCATGGTGGAATCTGAAAATGGTGGGGTGCTGCAAGATGTTAAATGTACTGAGAATAATGAATATAGTTAAATATGATAACGATTTTGCTGTTAAAACTAGACTGTTTCATTTTGATGTATTTAAATGCCAGAAAGACATCAAAAAATTTCTGAAGAAAGCTAAACAATTCTCTTATTTATTTCTAACATGCAGGTTTTGATACATACGTTTTAAATTTATAATTCAATTCTATCAAGGCCTGTTGTCTACTCACGCTCAACTGAAAAAAAAAAAAAAAAAAAAAAAAGCAGGATTTCCTCAAGTTAATCATAGTACTTTTCTTTTTGAAAGGCTCAACATAACTTATACTCTCATCTTTTCACAGATCCAAGTAAAAAAAAAAAAAAACAGATTACCATCCATGGTCAGTTGTTGCATTAAAAATATATATAATTTTAACTATACAGCTTCAAAAATGAAATCATTTGTAAATTGTTCTTATATGATTCTGTATCTTGTGTTTTTTTAAAATATTAACTTTACTAAATTATGACTATGCATGGGAGCAATGTTATTTTCAAGAAATACTCATTACAAATAATATAATAAAATCATTTGTTAAACTAAAGATGTAATTAATGCTTAAAGTGACAAAAACAATACACAATAAGCTTAAAAATGTCTTTTAATATAAAGATGACATGTTTCATACACTCTAACGGCGACTTCTTCAAGATTGGAAATCTATATTAATAAAAGAAAGTTTCGCTCTGTGTGTGTGTCTGTGGGCGATGGCTGGCAAAACCTATCCTACCTAGAAGTCTGGAAATTTGGGTGTGGATAGTCCAAGGTCTGGCCATGTGCACCTGAGCCTCAGAATTTTAATATTTTGATAATTAGCCTAGATATTAATTAGATTCTCATTAACCATGTATAAATGTGGGGGTTAGCTAGTTATAAATAAACTATTTTCGTAAAGTTTTTGAAAATGATAACACAAATTACGAGATCACATGCATAATACATGTACATGCTTAAAATGGTCAAACTGTAAACGTGAAAATTATTTTATTTATTTATTTTATTTATTTCTTTTATATTAAAAAATATTTGTAAGCCTTTTATGTATTGTTTTTATCACTTTACGCATTAATTAAATCTTTAGTTTAAAATATTCATTATCAGGGAAATTTTAACATTAACCTGGAAATATCAGGAAATACTGATATAAAGTATTTGTGACCATCCTCAAATATCTTATAGTGTTATTTAATTTTTAATATTCATTTTTACTAAATAATAAATGTATGCATCAGAGTTAGAACTGTAAAAGGAATTACCAATACAAATTTCATTATTTTAATGCTGATCTGGAAAAATAAGGGAATTTTAACACAAGATATCTATATGGCATCTATCAAAATGGCGAAAGAAACGGACTGGCGCATTGGATTTGCAACCGGAAATGAACGAATTCGAAATTATTTTACTAATTAGCGAATTTTAAGAAAACTAATTGAGATATCAATTTGAAAATTTCTGAGCATATGTAAAAAAATATTCTGTATCTGACTATGTGATTTTTGAAAAACTCGGTTGGTAATTTTTTTTATTTTACGCAAAAAACTGCCAAAAATCTGCCGGCGCCATTGAAAACGATCCGAGAAAGTTTCAGACAGGGATCTGCTTTCATTAAAAACTGAACTACAAAGAGATCTGTTTCTCTGGCCGATCCCTCTCATTTAGTTTGCAAAAATGAAAGGAAATAATTGCCAAATTTTACTAATGAACAAAAATTTAGGTAACTAATTAAGATATAGATTTGAAATTGAGGTCGGGAAGGTGTGTCATCTGCCGGCTGTTTTAGCTTAGCGTCTTCGTTATGTTCTAATTATCAGAAAAATGTAATTCTTTTTTTCTTAATGATCGTGTTAATGTAGGTGACAGTGGTTCTCTTGAACAAATTATTTGCGGGTATGGAGAGGGAGGGGGTTAACCAGGGTTTGTACGGGTCCTGGAACTTTAAGACCAGGAAATTATTCGGTACCAGTATTTTCTTATAGATAATCTCTTCTTAAATAATGTGAAATTTCGCACGTTTGAACTTGATGTGTTTTTTTTTTAGAAAAATATACTGGTATGTCACCAGGAAAAGTAACGGTACCCGTACGAACCCTGTTAACGCCTTTCTCTGAGATTGTAATTATCTCGGGGCCGGGCAATGCTGGGCGGTTAGCTAGTTATAAATAAACTATTTTCGTAAAGTTTTTGAAAATGATAACACAAATTACGAGATCACATGCATAATACATGTACATGCTTAAAATGGTCAAACTGTAAACGTGAAAATTATTTTATTTATTTCTTTTATATTAAAAAATATTTTTAAGCCTTTTGTGTATTGTTTTTATCACTTTAAGCATTAATTAAATCTTTAGTTTAAAATATTCATTATCAGGGAAATTTTAACATTAACCTGGAAATATCAGGAAATACTGATATAAAAAGTATTTGTGACCATCCTCAAATATCTTATAGTGTTATTTAATTTTTAATATTCATTTTTACTAAATAATACATGTATGCATCAGAGTTAGAACTGTAAAAGGAATTACCAATGCAAATTTCATTATTTTAATGCTGATCTGGAAAAATAAGGGAATTTTAACACAAGATATCTATAACCATCCTGAGTGTACCAAATGTAATAAATTTCTGTAAGGAAGATAATTATATAAATACAAATTACCATATTTTATATTCTTATTTTTATGAATGTAGAAGATAAGCAATTAAAGCTAAGCTGAAAAAGAATTAAAGAATGTTAACATGTCTGCTCAACAGCTGTTGTCAAAGATGTTCTCTGTGTATAAATTGATAGCTAATTTTCATTTATTTTTTTTTGTTGTTATATACATATACATTTATATAAATTTAGGTTTAAGCAATTTTACTAAGTACAGTTGCGAAAAGAGATGTTATGTTATTAGCTTTTTTATATGTGCTGTTTATTAATGAAACTACTTATTTGCAATTTTATTATTTCTATAATTACTAATTATAATTTTTTATAAAAAAAATAAACATATAGTTTATACTCCGCAATATTATCGCATTAGAGGCTTAATTGTTTTGGAAATCTATAATTCTTCATAATCATTCAATACCATAATGTAGTAAAAGATAAAAAATCTGATTTAAAAAAAAAATCTGAAGTTTTTACACCTTACATTTAAAGATTTAAAACTAAGTTTCCCCCACATTTTGCAATGATATTTCAACTGAAAAATAACAAACATCTGCAGATCTAAAAAGACACATTTCCTCAAACCAGATGAGATAGTGGAGATTTTCTCTAGACATAAATTAGCACAAAAGCTATATTGACAACTGAATAAGGGGGGTAAACACTCACCATGTTCACGTAGAAAACAAACATTTTTGCTCTTCAACACAAAGTCAATTTTTGACCGAACATGTTCTTGGAAGTAGAAAGGAAATGAAACAATTATTGTAGTATCTTCATGAGATGATGAAGTGGTTAAAAAGCTATACAAAATATTTATGTCCCATTCAATTTTTTTTTTGTTTTTGTTTTTTTAATTGACGGGAACATCAATAAGTGAACTAAACAAACATAAATTATAATAATTCATAAACAGATAATAAAAGTCCTTTAAACTTACATTTCGATTAATGGTTTTTCTCAACTTGCTAGAAGCAGTATGGTGTGAAATAAAATGAGGATGTTTACCAACAACATTTTCTAATTTCTTTAGGAAGGTCAAATCTGTAGCATCACCTGGTCGAAGACATTCTTCATCCTAAAATATTTTTTAAAGTTCACAAAATATACTACTTTGAATTGCAAGACAAAACCAATTTAACCTGACCCCTTCACTGTCAATGTTTTCTATATACAGTAGAATCTCGTTGCAACGAATGTCACTTTAACAAATTTTTCAGCATAATTACTATTTTTTGGATTGTTAAAAAACGTCTTATGCTTTCACATTATACATATATTCACTTTAATGAATTGCATATTAAAGAAAATTTCAAATTAACAAATTCATTAAAGGCTTAAAAAAAGAACAGTCATTTCAGTTTTACGAATGTTGAATTGGCAAGAAAAAAAAATATCTCTATTGAAAAACTAGAATTTGAAGGAAGGCAGACAGTGAAGCTGATGATGATTGTCTATCTAGTATTGAAGATTGTGTTGTACGATCAAAAGGGTTCTGTTAGAACACTGAAACTCTTAAAAAGTAATTATCCCAGCAAAATAATGTTCCAAAAACATTTTATACAATTTATTTTGAAAAATACACTGTCAACTTTAGTGCAAAAAAAAAAAAATTCAGATTTTTTTTTTTTTTTGTAAAGAAATATATATATATATATATTTTTAATCCGCCAGATATGTACAATAAACTGCTTTATAATATTTACGATTAAAATATTGAAACTTAGGGAACTCAATAATTATATTATTTCTAACTAGTAAGTTCACAACAGTAATATACTGTATATTTATTATTTACTGACATGTTCGCATATCAACCGAAATTCAATATAAATGTAGTAATAATACCAGAATCCTGTGAAAATCAGCCATGATTAGCAAAACAAATAACAAAGACAAGTAAGTATGTAACAACGGACTTAATAAGTCTGGATTTAATGGATAATTATATTGAAAATTTATATATTAGGACATATTTTTCTAAAAATAAATTTCATGTTGACAACCTTTTAATGACAATAATATTATAGTATTTTTCATGTATATTTTTTGATAGAATACTACTTCAGCATAAATGACCTTTTTGAGAGGAGTTTTCAATTAAATTATAATCAAATATCTGATATTCTACTTATTAAAGTGTTGAATTCATTTTGAAATGCAGATATTGTTCAAATACAACAAAATTTCCCTAAAGGGAAGTTCCTTCCTCTACTTAGCAAACACCTTTTCAATGCCCAAGATCTATATATTTGTATGGTTTTGCACCTCTGAATAGTCGACAAATCCTGCAATCCTGAGGTGTCTACTATTTAGAAGTTTTATTGTATATGTTTTTTTAGTTTAAATATATTCTACAGGAAGAAATGTTGTATTTATAAAAAAAAATAATTACCAAAATAGAAATAATTCCCCTGTGTCTTTCTTCAACAAGGTCACAGATAATTTTGTTATTGAAGTAAACAACAGGTACCCACTAAACAAAAATAAAGTAAATAAATAAATGTGTCACTTAAAATTTACATAGTTAAACATTTTAAAATATCTTACCTCAATTCCTTCTTTTTGGTACTCTTCCTGCTCAGATTTTAGAGTTAATTCAATAAATAACTGTTGTAATTTTTCATTGCAGTAGTTAATGCAGAACTGCTCGAAACTGCAAAAGCATATGTAAAAATAAGCAGTGATATAAAAAATGTGTTAATTAACTCAGCAAGGTAATTTTCTAAATGACTTTTGAACCAATATTATTTACAAAATTATTATATTGGTTCAAATATAATAATTATAAATATATAGATATTTACAAAATTTACAACAAAATAAAAATGAACATTTATGAATAAATTTCTTATTTCTAAGATAGTTGTGACTGAGACACTGATGATTCTGATTCTATTTTTTATTTTATTTTTGAATGTTTTCTTTAAAACAAAAATTTGTTGGTGTTTCTCACATTTTTATCATATGCACCTGTTACACTCTCAGTGACTTGTAACTTAGCTAACAGGACGTTTTATGTATTCTTGTGTGACACTGTGTGCTTTAAAAAAAAAAAAAAAAAAAAAAAAATCTTACATTTCAAATGGTGATTGTCCATGCAAATAATATTCCATTTCAATTATGGTTCAGTGTTCAATAGTTAAAAATGATGGAGCCCTTTTCCCTAATTTCAGTAAAATTTCAAGAATATATCTAGCACTATGCACAATTTAAAAACAAAATAAAATCTATTTACTACATGTTGATAGAAATAATTAAAAGATTCAAAATAATGCAGACAACATTTTCTTTTCTTTTCTTTTTTTTTTTTTTTAATGGAAGCTTAAAAAAAAAAAAAATTAAAAAGAACCCACAGAAAATTTTCCAACAAGAAAAAAAGTTTATTAGTATTATATCTGTACATAATTGCACTCTTTGAATTTTATTTTAATATAAATTTTGTAAATATATTGGCATTGGTTTAAAAGTTAAGAAAAACACCCTTTTGAGTTAATTATAGCTCACCATGAATTAAGATAAATCTATACAAATTCAGACACAAATTATAGAAACTCTATACCTGTTTCTTTCAAATACTTCAAATCCATAAATGTCTAATAATCCCATAAGTGTTTTGCCCTTTCTAGGCTGAAAAAGATTAACAACATATTATGACAATTAAATGGCTAAAAACATTCATTAATTTAAAAATATGTATATTATTTAAAACATGCAAATTACACAAAATGCTTTTAAATTTTAACACTTTCTTTAAAATCAACAAAAAAGTGAAAAGAAAGAATTTAATGTTTAAAAATGAACAGTTAAACCAGATTTTTATATGCTATTCAACACATATATTCTACTACAAGCAAATCTTGTGTGTGTTTATATAATATATTCCATATCCGCATTTCTTCATGTTTCCCCATCACTTAGTGTAGTCATAACTGAATAAAAATAAAGTTTTTTTCCTGGGATCGGACTTTATTCTCTTTTATATACAATATGATCCTCTGGCAAGTTATACCCAGGATAAGTTGGAAAGTCTGATGAGGTTACAGGCTCAAATTTAGGAGCACTGAGCCTAGCCAGTTAATTTTCAGGACAGCCGAGCGGCCATAATTTCTTTTAGTAGTTGGTAGATGGAAAAAAGGCTCAAAAAGCAGGCTCCCAAAAAATCCCTGCTCCCTGTTTTTGTTTGGCATTTCTGATATTCTCCAGCAGTGGGCGAACTAATCAAATATAGGCATGAACTTACTTCTAATTGGATAGAAGGCTTGATTAATGTGGTCACATGATGCAATAGGTTTTACCAATTGCATCAACAACAGCCATTTCTAAATTTAATGTTAATGGTTATTTATGAACCAATCATATTAATAACTGTCAAACAGACAAAAGTTAATTAGGATTTACAACCTAAAATATAAACATTAATTTCTTATTTTGACAATAATTTTGAATTTATATCTTAAACATAATAATTTACTTTGATTTCTTGATCTGAATGCAATAACTGTCATTTTGAGGAAAAATTATTAAACTCTATGATCTAAATGTAATATTGGACTACATTAATAATATCTTGTTTATAATTTGTTTCCTAAATAATCATGCATCACAAGAACAACTCAGTTTGTTTATATTATGAAATATTATGATGCAATTCTGATAGGAAATATCTACTTTGCTTACATTCTTGGTTCATAATAACTGTCATGTTGATGAGAGCTGATAAAAATCTATGGCTAAAGATGTTTATGACTGGTAAATTAATTTTAAGTATTGGTTTTTTGCATGTTAGAGAAAATGTTTTTGAGATTTTAACTTTTAAACTTTTACTTTTATTTTTGAATATAACAAAGATTTACTTTTTATCCTTTCATACATACATACATACATATATATATATATATATATATATATATATATATATATATATATATATATATATATATATATATATATATATATATATATATATATATAATATGCAAATTTTATCTTAAAAACGGCTCTAACAATTTTGAAGAAATTTTGTATCCTACCGTTTCGAGGCACTAGAAAACCATTGGGCTGGGTCACAAGTTCAGGAAAATTTGATTAGTGGGTCATTTTGTGTCACCATGGGTCAGGAACAAGCTAATTGTATCTAAAAACGGTTCAAATGATTTTGACTAAATGTTGTATCCTACCATTTTCAGGCACAAGAAGACTATTGGACTGGGTCACATATTCCAGAACTGTCGATTAGTAGGTCACTTTTAGGTCAACGTAGGTCAAGTTAATTTTATCTAAAAAACAGCTCTAACAATTTTGATTAAATTTTGTATCCTACGAGTTTTCGGGCATGAGAAAATCATCTAGGTCACATGTCCAAGAAATTTCGATTAGTGGGTCACTGTGGGTCAAGCTAATTTTATCTAAAAAACGGCTCAGTATTTAGACTAAATTTTGCATCCTATGCTTTTCGGGCATGAGAAGACTGTTGGGCTACATCACATGTTCGAGAAAATTAAATTAGTGGGTCATGATATTTGAACTCAAAGCTAATTTTGACCAAGCATAGCTTGGTCTTCCCTGCTCGTTATTGCTTATGCTACAATAAAATTATAAACCATTTAAATAAAAAATGTTACTTTTTTTTTTAAATAGCAAAAGAAGAAAAAAAAATACAGGTTCTTTTATATTCGCAACTAGAGTACTTTGCACCCTTCATGCACCAACCCCTGGACTTTTAATAGACTCGCACGTTGCAAACTTTTGTTCCTAATTTATCCATTGGTGAAAACACTGTAACCTACTCTAACAAATTTTTAATTCATGGATTTATGTGCATTTTTAGAAATTTCAATTGTGTATCGACAAAAAGGCCAGCAGACATGTTAATTGTATATACGTATCTTGTGTTTGGCTATTTTATGTAACAGCTTAGTTTATTTTTTAGTAAAGAAATATTAATTTATAGTTATTTCCATATTCATAATTTAAAATTTTGTTTGCATTAGAAATTAGTTTAAATTCAAAGTAATTGCTGTCTCTTGCCTGTGAAAAAATATGCAGTTTTTAAAAGTGAGGAATTGCTACCAATTTTGAAAAAAATAATGTAATTTTTTATATTATGCTTGAGATATTGTCCTGTCTGTTTACTAATTAAAAGTTAAATATTTTCTTATCCATATGTCTGAATTACAGAGCATTTTTATTAGGTGAACAGAAGTGGTAAATGTTAATATCTTGCTAAATTTGAATAGGACTTAATTATTATTAATATGTTATCTCAAAGTTGGCAATATATTTAATGATGTACTTTTAAAACAAAATTTCACAACATTTCAATAAATGTTATCAAAATAAGTAATCATTTGGTGACTTCTGACATTACTTCAGATTTTTCTCAAACACAGTCTTGAATGGCAGATGGGCATTCACTCTGAATGAACTAAGAAAAACAAACTTAATACCGTCTTTCACTTTAACACACTGAAAAACAAACTTAATAACATCTTTCACTTTAACACACTGAGTGCCATGACACACAGATATGTGTGCCAGAAATATTTCCATTGTGCCATCAATATTTTTATTGTGGACAATTTATTGCTATGAAACAGGACTATATATAATTTAATACCATGTATTTAAAAAATATCCTCATGCCTGGTGGGTGGGGGCCATGTTTAGTGATTTCAGTTTGGCATCCAATTTGCAAAAATAATTAAAATTTGATATTTTTGAATTAAAAATTTATGAAATTAACTAACATTGCTGCAGTTGGGATTTGTGAAGCAACTCTATAAACTCTGTAAATGTCTGCCAAAAAAGCCATTTCACCGCAATCTGTGGCGGTTAACTTATTTGATTAAAATAAACGCCGTACATTGTATCGGCGGAAAACAGAACCAAAACATACGATGCAGTAGGCTGCGTGCATGCGCAAAAGAGATTGTCGGGCGCTCAGCAAAGGCATGGGAGAGAGGGGGAAACGCTACCAAGAGAGACAGCGTGACGGCGAGGAAGAGGAATGACAACAGCATACTTAGTAACATAAAAATTACAGAACGGCGAATAAAAATTATGAAATTGTGATATTTCATATCACAATGAAAGATGATCAAATAGAAAAATAAAGTTGCCTTTTTGGAATTAGCTTAAAGAATGAATGAACAATGAGTATAATCAAAACTGCATTTCAAAAATATAACTAAAGCTCTCATTTCTCAATAAACCTGGCAATGTTAAAACTAAAGAAAAACTTATTTGATGAGTTGGCTTATTTCATTCTAATACAAAATAAACTACTTCTCCCTGGATAACTAATAAAGAACTTTAAAACGATCATCTGGTAATATCTAAACTAAGCACTTACATCACACATTAGAATTTACTGTTGCATTCCCAGAACAAGACTTCCTTCAAACTTGACATCTATGACTAAAAATTATAAAACTCACAAAAATCTCAAAGATTTGTCCAGCAACTTGTTAATAAAATAAACATGTGCACAGATCTCAGATGATAAAGTTAAAAACAAGCCAAACTCTTAAAAACTGCTAAACAAAACTGAATATAACAACACATGCATTGATTACCTAATGATATTTAAAAACATCAAAATATCAGTTCTTCTAATACTCTTTTATGATGCTGTAGTTTAGAAATACATTCCCAACACTCTGTCTTAACCCAAAACTTTAAACTTAAAGATGCTCGAGACTCACTAAGCTATCAACATTCAAAACTAAAACAAATCTGCACAAAAAATCTCCCAACTAAAACCTAGCTGGAGAACCTTTGATAGATGCACATTTAAATATGTTTTCTAACAGAAGGATATAAAACCACTACGCCAGATGAACCTCTTTCCAGAAACATTCAGAGAAGTGACAAAATCATATGAGTTATGCAGAAGCAAGAACGCTCCCAATTTGAGCAGCTTATGCCATCTATTGTATAGACGACAACACTGTAAAGACTATATCAGGAATAGTCTAGCTAAATTTCAGGTGTTTTGGGCATCCTTTAGGAGTCAAACATTAGAATTTCAGGGGTCATTTCAGGAATCATACATTTTTTTTCTATAGATTTTAATAGTTTTTAAAAATATTCTCTGAATCCTCACCCTTTAAAACATTTGCACTAAGCCAACTACTACGCCAATTGAAATTAAGGTTACATAATTTACTTTTACTTTTTAAATAAATAATTTTTTAGCAATAAATTTTCTTTAATGAAAATTTTGTTATCTCTACAGATTGAAAAATTCATGATCAATATAGTAGGAGAAATTTCATGACAAACTGACCAATTTGAGGATTTTTGTTTTTCACATGACTGATTAACTAATTAAATTTTTTTTTGTTCTGCGAAAGATTGACAAAATTTGCAATTTTTTTCCAAGACCAACTGACAAAATTCATGATTTTTTTTCGCAGATAGTCCTCCCATTCAAATGATTATGAGTCAACCAATAGAGATGAGTTAATCTTTGCATCTATTTAGGCTCCCCATTTTTTATTTTAAAATATTAATAAAAATATTTTAAATCCATTACTTGCAGTTTTTATTTATCCAAAGAACAGTTAGAATATTAATTTATATTTTAGCAGTGAAATTTTTTTAAATAATTGTTAATATCTTTGTTTTTTTACGGTTATGAAGGTGACAAAATTGCTGTGCCACACAAATTCTGAATTTAGTAACATAGGAAACAAATACCAAGTGGAAAATGGTCTTAGAAGCAAAAAAAGTGCACTGATGGTTAGCATATCTAAAACTTCATTTATTAATCTAGTAAACATGGCAAATAAGATTTCAAATCAATTACTTATATATAAAAACTAGCTCATCTTTGATGCAAAGAATAGTCAATTGTTCTTTATATATTCAAATTAATGCAAATTTTATCAACATAATGCTATAATCCAATTATCTGCATTTAAAAATTATTTTAAATATGACCAAAACTAAATGAACTTAATGATTTCAAAATTATGATTATAAAAATGGGATTAAATACAGTAAAACCTGTCTATAACAACACTGCAGAGTGCAGAGACCAGACAAAATATCCTTATACACAGATTATGGCTATACGCAGATCCAAGGTCATTGCCCGATTCAAAATTCAAAATAAAATAATTGCATTTGTTTTAAAATTAATGATTTAAATTTTGCATGGGACGCCACAAAACATGTACGAAAGTAAACAATCACAAACTAGGCACTTCCAAAGCAACTGAAATTTCCTTTGCCAGCACACAGATTTCTTCATCCCAGCAGTTGTAAAAAAGCAGTGGTCATATCGTTATAGAAAGCTGCGATACTGTTTGTGAAGATTATTTTTAAATTATGATGGGAACAGTAAAACAGTCAATTTTGATACCTGTTACAACAACAAAGTAAACAACCACAAACTAGGCATTTCTAAAGCTACTCAAATTTCATTTGCCAGAATACTTATTTTTTCATTCCTGCAGTGGTAAAAAAGCAGTGGTCATTACATTGTTAGAGAATGCTGAGACACTGTTTGTGAAGATTATTCTTAAAATTAAGAAGAGAGCAGTAAAACAGGTGATTTTGAGTGTAATGAGGAATATTTTAAGTAAATAAGCACATTAAAAATTTTTGTATAGATGAATTTTCCTTGGGGTGAGAATTTTGTTTTTGAATTAACAAAGTTTTCGGGCCACATATTCAAATTAAGGGACTTATTTTATCATTGCTTGCATACATAATGTAACATGACCTTGATCTTAATTCAAATTAACCAGGTTTTGAAAATATATAGATTTCGAATTAATGAGTGTTATGTCACAGAGAGATTTTCTTAACATTAATTCTCATAAGAATAGTGCTGGGACAGCATAAATTATTGTAGTAGGTAGATTTATAGTTACAGATAGTATGATTATAGACAGGTTTTACTGCCTACAGTAATAATTGAAACTAAAGTTGCATAGGCATGACATACATAATTTAAATGTTGAACAAATGAAAAAATAGTAACATAGTTTAGTAGCAATCTAATATGAATAAAAAAAGTAAAAACATATACCACAGAATGTAAGGAATCATTAAGTTTTGCTACAAGCCAAGTAAACAAGCGCTCATACAAAGCTTTTGCCAATGCATCTCTGGCATATATAGCTTGATCTCTACTAAGTGGACTAGAAAGCTGAAAAAAGAAAGAAAATGAATAAAAAAATGCCAATTATTTTTTATTATAAATTAAAACAAACACAAGTTCAGCATAATATTAACCTATTAGTGTCCGGGCATGATCATGTGAACACAGTAAACAAATGCAAAGTAAATGTCGTAGATGAAGCTATTAAATGGTTAATTTTCAGACGTTCAAATTTTCTTAGAATGATTTTTTTCCCTACAGCTAATGAGTCATAGTTTGAAGCTTCACTTCAATAAGACACCAGATGTTTCCTCCCCCCCCCCCCCCCCCCCAACCCCAGACGCACAGAAAATCTCATTCTAAATTCCACTTGCGGTCTAAAAAGCAGAAAGTGCCTGTTCATCGAAGGTAAGCCATATATTTTTTTTTTTACTCGTAATTTAAGTAATCAATTTCAATGACTATTTTCTATCATGAAAGAAGGTTGTAGATTACAAATGTTTTACTTATTTGAAATTAAAATAATAAAACATTGAGACAATAGAATGTTAGTGTGGTCATATGATCATGCTCAGTGTTAACACTGTCTTTTATTGTTGTTTGAATTTCATGTTATCCTAATAACCCAAACAGCAATATTTACTTACCTGTCAACCAAGAAACACCTGCATCTGATAGATAAGTTGAATAATATCTACTGTACAAAAGCAACTTATGGAAATGTAAACTGAATCTACTATATTTCACCTATATCTAGTTTAGAAATCTAGTGTTATGACAATTTTTGTTTCAGAAAAACAGTTTTGATGGTCATTCTGTAATATTTATTTTTTCTAAGAACATCTTGATCTAACTCGATGGCACTAGCATACTAAAATCTCGCCAAATAGGCATATTTGGAAACTTTTAAACCTATTGGGTAATCATTTATAATTGTGCCCACTGCAATTCACTAAATAACAAATATGATTTGGCGCTATAAAGTATTTTTTATGTGATAGCTTTTTATGTTCTCAATTTGCTGTAGTTGTAATATTTCAGGATCATTTTATTACTCTAATTTCTTTAGATTAACCACTTCGTTGTATGAGTTTTATACTATTTTTTTAATTATACTAACTTTCCAACGGCGAAACGTCCACATCTATTCCAGAAAATGAATAATATTTCATGTAAGAAAAATACATATACAAACGTAAACTCATACTAGTAGACTTGAATCCAAATTACACGTTCAATGTTTTTGTAACTTTCGTTTGGAAAAAAATATTTCGGTAATCATTTTATAGTAGTTAAACAGTAACTTCTATCAAAATAAATTCTCATTTATTTCAATAGAATGCTAAAATACCCCGAAAATAATTTATTTTGCTAATAAAATATTGCAGCAAAATAGTGCCAGTTACTTGAATTTTATTACAGTCAAACCTCGTTAACATGAAATTGAAAGGACCGCGAATTTTTTTCGTGTTAACTGTTAAAATAGTGAAAACCCCTATATTTATATTAGATATAAAAACTAAATAAATTAACCTACAAATATATCCCTGCTCTTAAAATCGCAAATTAATAAGAAATAGGCAATTTAATTATGTATTAAAACAAGCAGATCATCATTTTAAGCAATAATAAATTTATTTACTGGCTAATCATTTTTTTTAAGTGCGTTACTGACTTTTGCTTCAATGTTTGTAGAGTACCTCTTTTAGGAATATATAGACCTAATCTAATTTGTCTAAAGCTTGGGAAACATTGTCTTGTTCCATAAGGAAACATTGTACAGTTTTCAATGCTGCGGTACATTCATTTAATGACTCTAAACTTCTCATTATTAATAGATTTCTTCATCCTCGTCTGACATTTCGATGTGGTCATCTTTTTTTTTTTCAGCTTCTGCAGCAATTATTTCTTTGTCTGTAGTCACATACTAAGTCAGCACATCTTCATCTATGCAAATGTACTTCGAGAAACAATGTCAGCAAAAAAATTCCCTGTTTTTTGGCCACATATCTTTTTGCAGACAATTTTATGAAGCTTTTTGTATCTTGTCAGTCATCTGTTAGAACATGCGAAATCGCTTTCACAGAGAGCAAAGAGCCTTTGCTTTTTCTTGCAAAACTGCACCAGTTAAAGCAACTTGACTCATAACTTGACTCGTAAGAGAGCAATTTCAATTTATTTATTCTTTCTTGTGCACATTTATTTTCTTACTGGTTCGAGTTGACTCACAGTATAAGCCGCTTCAATCTTTTCATGATTTTTTAAATCATAGGGAGTGTGCTTTTGGGTATCCGATTATTTGCTGCAATTTCTGATTTTTTCAGCACTTTATCACAGACTTCATTTAGTTTTTTTCTCTTGGTTTCTACAGATACAGCTTGCTGTTTTCAACTCATCCTTCATAGAATTCTACAGTGTAACTGGGGACAGAGTTTCATTTATGTTAGTCAGGTAGTGGAGTAGGGATTGTCACTTCTTTCACTCAAAGACAGGGGATTTCGGAAAACTGGTTTATTCTCAATACAGTCAAATGAGTAAGGGAACAACCAGTTTCAAAAAAGAAATTCCTTCACCCAAACTTTCATTGTGACCAATCTATAGTTCATATGGTTAGTGTGGGAAAACTTCCGCATATCAGAGAACAAAGAAAAGCAGGGATCAGTCAGGAATTCAGTATTTTACCATTTTCTGAAACCCTTTTCCAATTTAAGTTTTCAAACAATGAGAAAAATTTCATATTTAATAAGAAGATGCGGCATGTAAATTTGAAATACCAAAAACTTTGCGTAATGAATCATGTTTTGGTTTTGGAGAAAAAAAAAATTACATTTGCCGGATTTTCAAAAATTCTATTTCGTGTTAAATGAACTATTTAACATTAGTTTTCAGACATATCTGATGAGACCTGAGTATTATTTCGTGCTAAGCGATTTTGTGTTAAGGAGGTTCGACTGTATTTAGATATTCTTTGAAATATGGTTGCTAAGCAACTAATAAATTAAAGAGGAAAGAAAAATAAATGCATTTTAAAATTTGTAAAAAATATGAAAATAAAAAGTTTTATATTTCCCGAACAGATGCAAAAAATTTTTCAACAGTTTAAACAATTAATTTCTAAATTCTAATAAATGTATCAACAAATTTGCAAAGCTACTGGATATATTTAAAACCTCCAAATCGAAAATTTAACATCCATAATTTCATGTCTTAATCCATTATTCAAATATGCTATTTTCATTTCAGTTAAAAATGAAATTTGAAAATTGTCTGCATTCCCATAGGAAAGCATAATGACCTAAAAAGAAATGTTCTATATTTTTTGAACGAATGAACCATATTTAACCAAAAACTATATAGCTAATTTCAGATACCTCACCAACATACCCACCAAAAATCAACCTAATCGGACTTTTTTTTACGGCAGTTATCACAGAACAGACAGACAGAAACCAAAAACTTTTCGCGTCCCCACAGTGAGCTTTCACTGATGTTTCGCCAATTATGCATGTAAATTTTAAGAGTTAAAAATAGTTTAGAATTGAAAAATGATTAAGTAAGTTTATGAATTTCAAATTATTTTAAGTGTTTCAAATACGATTTATTTTAGACCTTACAATCTTTTGAAGACTGGTGTGATTTTTATTCCAAATTAAAAAAAAAAAAAAAAAAAAAAAAAAAAAAAACAAGTTTTGAACTTTTTTTTGAGTAAAACCTTAAATAAAAATTTTTGATTTATACAGAAATACTGTGTAATATTTTATTATTCACAATAACTTCTTTATAGGTAGGGACCATCTCTTGAAGTGCTAGCAATCTTAGCAGAAGATAATGACTATAATGAAGCAGAAGAAATTTTTATTGAAGATCCAAAATCATGTTATAAAAAGACGAGCTATAAGTTTATAAATTAATTTTGGAAAGAAGGGGAGGAAGGGGGCAAATTTCATACTCATACTGGGTCAAAAATCATAGCTTTGGCCTCCCTCTGCATACCCAAAGTGCTTTTTTTCACAAATAACAGATTTTTTTCTGTGATTGAAAGCAATAAGCAACTCTACTGCTTAAGAAATAAGCATTGAAGCTTCAAGACTGCTTTGGTCATGATAAACATTTTGATATTGTTTATAGATCTACAGCTATAAAATATATGACACTGCGAAATGAAAATGCAATAAATATGAAAGTTAAAGATATTTTTCATTTTTTTATGTTTTCATTTTGAACTTTCAAGCTTCACCATGTTTGGATTTCCTTTTTAAATAGCTATATCTTCCTTTTTGTTCAAAATGTGAAGTGTTTTTGAATAGAAATATAATGTTGTATATGTTGATTTTTCAATTATTCTAATTGCCTAAAGTCATGCCTGAAGTGGTCTGTTAATTAAAAAGTTTACTCAAAAATTTTTACTAACATAATCATTTTAAACACTATTCTTTGACATGAAAGCATAATTTAAAAATATCCATGAATGCAATGAACATAAAGAATAAATAAAAATGGATGAAATAGAATAAAAAAGAAGTAAATTTACTACAGACACTTAATCTTAGAGAAAGTATATGAAATTACAAGCACATTAAAAAAATCTCAATGTATTAGATATAAAAACATAGATATGTAAATTGGGATTATAAGAAGTATTGCCTATTATAAAATATGACAAAGCGTTGGTTAATTGTTTATGTTTTTAATTACCAGGAGATAAATTTTTTACTTAATGCATCGAACCACCTTCTTATTTGAACAAAGTCATATCAACAACTAGTTTATTATAAAAATTATTTAATACTTGACAAATAAAAGAAGTACTTTTAAAGTGGCAGGGAAAGATAAAAGGAAATGGGATATTACCTGTTCTCCTTTTGCTTCAATAGTTTTAGTTACCACTGCATCCATCAACACATCAGGTGGGCAACCTAACAGCTAAAAAACAATATACATATAAAAAATTTGAATTTTTTTAAAAATTCTATTGTGATAATTTAATAAACTACACAACTTTTGTAACGAATCACATCAGAATTTTTTTTTCATTAATAACTTAAAAAAAAAAAAAAAAAGCTTGGCTTCAGAATGACGACTGTCCTGCTTGATAAGCACTAACATTTTAGCAATGACATTAGTATCTCATTCTACACAGATTTCATGTAAGAAATGGATTTCATACAATCATAGTCTTGAATTCATATAAGCATAGATACATGAAAGAGAAAGGAAGAAACTTACTAATGATATGGCTTGTATAGATTTTTCATTAACTACAACAGCTTCGCCTTCTTCCTCGATAAAGCCAACATTACCCAAATGTAAAATAGAAGCAACTATTGCAAACACAGCCTATAAATAAAAACATCTATACTAATAAAAGTTGTTATCAATAGTATCAACTATGTCAATTTAAAAAACAATAATTAAATAAAGAGGACAAAACAGATTATGACTGGAAATTAAAATGAATAAATATATATTGAATATTAAAAAAATAAATACACCCAGCTCAAATAGAAAAGAAACCGGTAAAAGCTTGTCATATTTGTATCAGACAGAAAAAGTGCTTACTATTTGCATAACATGACTAATGGCAACATATCTGGGAGCATGGCAGAGCATCTACCAAGTTCGCATGGCCTTGTACTACCTTTTCTTGAACTGGTTCAGCATACTTTTCTTTTTCTCAGAACAACATTTTGGAGAGAGCTAGAAAGTCTCATGTATCAGCATTTAATACTTTTCGAACTAAACAAACACAAAAAAAAATGCTTTTCATCACTCACTGGTGATCATAAAAATTCTAAGGTACTTCTAACAGTTGTAGAATGATGAAATTAGATATATAAGTAGGCTTTGTAACACAACCAGAAAAATTTTAAAACATAGAATTTCCGCCTTTAATGTTTTAAATAGGTGGTGTAGATTTGGTCTTATATGGAATACTTAGGCAATAACTAATGTTACAACAATGCACACCAGTCAATCTGTCATTTAACTGCGGCAAAAGTGCTGGGGGGTTGCTTGTAATTGCTTTAAGTGCATTTTAATGATTTTAACGAATTTTATATATAGTTCATATATAATATAGAGCAAAACAAAAGTGCACAAAATACACCACTGTCTATGGACGATAATTCCTTTTAGTTTGTTTTGAGGACAGTTCCATAATTAGTTCCACAGTGAATTTGCAAATTTTAACAAACTTGATGTGGCACAAAATTACTGCAGTTATTTGTGTAACACACACACTCTAAATTTAAATACTTTATTATTAGTATTCTTAAACTATGAAAAAAGATTTCAAACAGATTTTATTCTATTAAAAGTTAACAATAATAATTATTATTGCACAATATTTACAAAATATTATTTCATGATTTCATATACTGAAATAGAAAATAGTTATCCAATGAACATACAGTGGTCACTGATGATGTAATGGGATGGGAAGCTCCACAGCAGTGGTCGGCAAACATCAAAAACTCATGTATCATGTACCACAAACTTAAAATAACTTTTTGGTATAAAAACTGTGTGGCATACATGAGTAAGTATGGTAATTACATTGTTGCAACCATGTATGTTTGTTGTGCAGTAACATTTAAATAATAATGGGTAGGTGATCATTTCCTTGCTCATGTTTAACAACGTTGGATGCCAATGCCAATTACAGAACGTTAATAGTCTTACTAGATGGCTTCGCACGCTAGCGGGCCTCTAATTTACACTGGGACCTCAAATTGTATAAAATCTCAAATATGACAAACCTCGAACCGAACGAACCTCCGGCTCGGGTCCCTGAAGCCTCGGCACTGTATAGCAGGCGTGCTGAGCACGCGCTGCAAAATCTATTAGTTCCACCTTCCACCGCTAGATGGTGCAATCTGTTCTATACAAACCTCAGGCACGTATCCCTGTCTGTGGTACAGTATGGCATGAATGCTGTGCACATACTGCAAAAGTCATTAGTTCCGCATTCCACCACCAGAAGAAGCAATCTGTCCTACACGAACATAACCAAAATCTGTAAAGCTATCGAAATCTGATAAACATAATAAAGTTCTTCTTACCACTGCCTAACTAACACTGCTCAAAAAAATTAGGGGAGCAAGCAAATAAGAGAAGAGAACCGTGCGAGACAGCCATGCATGGGTATAAAATTGAGAATAGACGTGTATCAATGCACAATACAGAAAAAAAAGTCACAAAAAAAATTGTACGGGATCTTTAATTCTTTGAAACGATAGAAAGAACATGGAAAGATGGTTTAGGGCAATAATTTGATTACATGTAAATGACAAAAAAAAGTATTGTTTAGTAATGATGCAAGATGTTTAACACGGCTTGTGGTCCCCTCAAACAGCTAAGACTGCTGGCACACCTGTTTTCCATGGATGCGATGAGGTTATCGATAAGACTGAGGAATACTGTTCCACTCTTCAAGAATTGCAATCTCCAAGTCTTAGACAATAAATGAAAGCCTTCATCTCGCTCCAATAATGCCTGTCCGAGTGTGTTCAAAACATGCTCAATCGAATTCAGGTCATGAAAGCATGCTGGCCATTCCATACGCTGTATTGTTTCAGCTTCAACCCTGTTCTCCACCAGACGAGCCGTATGCGGTCTCGCATTATCATGCATAAAAACAAAGGAATCACTATGGGTGAAGCTTAAGGTACAACACGAGGTCTCAGTATCTCATCTGCATACATTTGGGCCATCAAAGTGCCATTCCAAATGATATGCAGGTCCGTAAGTCCACCTATGCTGATTCCAGCCTATACCATCAACCCACCTTGTCTGTAATGCGATCTTTCACGAACGAATGTGGGATTATTTTGAGTGCCCCTTTCCCTCCAAAACAAAACACGTCTAGTGTCACACACCAGACAGAATAGAGACTCGCCGATAAACAGCATTTGACTTCAATCCGTTGCCTTCAATCTTGATGTTCAGCAGCCCATCTGTTTCGGGCCACACGGCGGGTTTGAGGTCAACAGAATACAGACCATTGGCCTATGTGCATAAAGACCACCCTGATGAAGCATATTTCGCACTGCTTGGCTGGATATTCCTTGTCGTGTTGCCAAGAACTACTGTCTTTGCAGCTGAGTAGTATTTCCTTTTCTGTCTCAACAAGCTGTTAACAGGATATATTGATCATCAGTTGCTGTGCAAGCACGTGGACGACCTTACCCCGGTCGACGTCTAACATTTCCTGTTTCTTGGAATCAATTCCACAGCCTTGCAAGGACATTTCTTGCAATTCCATCAGTGTCCGCTACCCTTTGTTGTGTTTGACCAGATTCAAGTCTCTCGCTAATATGCCAATCCATGTATTCCAGTAAATCACGTTGTTGGGACTTTTCCAAATCACCTTTTCTCAAAACAAAAGCTGAGCAATTGAATTTCACAACTGAGAGAATGAAACAGAGATTTCTACGAAATCCCGATTTCTTCACTTATCTCCTTTTTCTGGTTTTTGACGTCATGAACATTGATTTGTATATGAAGTTCTATTTTTCTGTTTTTTGCTATGCTTTAAATTATGTATGTTTTAATGTAAGTATTTATTTGTGTAATTTCGTTAAAACCATGTGCTCCCCTAATTGTTTTGAGCAGTGTATTTACACCTCTATTTACTTTCCACCTTTCCTGTTTTCAATCATCTTTATTTAGAGCAGCTACATTTATATATTACAGTATACTTACCTTTCCAATATCCTTCATCCAGTTTCTACAGTATTATCATGCAGCATCTATAGTTTCTTCACCTAATGTCTACAATTGTATCTACAGTATCTGCAATAGCCAAGTTGAACATCATAATCTTTATGCATATTGTTTAAAGCTTATTATATTCAGTTTCCTTTATTTTACAATCATATCTTTAAGTCATCTATCTTTGTTTACATTCAGTTGCACTTCTATTCACGTTTTTTCTGCCACGCTTGTGCTGACTTTTCCTTTCACCATAAGGTGGCGTCATTCGATTATGACCGCTACGCTCTTTGTGACGTATGCGTTTGACGTCACGATCTCACTCCTTCTACCTGCACCTTGCATTGCGTAATGAGCAGTTATTGAAACAGGTGTTTAGTATAAAACACATGCTCATTCAGTCTCAGTTCTCTTACTTTCTTATAGCTTGTACACTGCTCAAAACAATTAGGGGAGCTCATGGTTTTTACGAAATTACACAAATACTTACACCAATAAGTAACTTAAATTAAAACATCCATAATTTAAAGCATAGCAGAAAACAGAAAAATAAAACTTCATATGCAAATCAAAATTTATGACGTCAAAAACCAGAAAAAGGGGATAAGTGGAGAAATCGGATTTCACAGAAATGTCTGTTTCACTGTCTCAGTTGCGAAATTTAATTGCTCAACTTTTGTTTTGAGAAAGGGTGGTTTGAAAATGTTACAACAACGTGATTTACCGGAATCCATGGCTTGGCATATTAGAGATAGACTTGAATCCGGGCAAACACAACGAAGTGTAGCGGACGCTGTTGGAGTTGCAAGAAATGTCCTTGCAAGGCTGTCGAATTGATTCCAAAAAACAGGATATGTTAGATCTCGACCAGGGCAAGCACGACCACGTGCACCACAGCAACTGATGACCAATATATCCTGTTAACAGCTCGTCGATACAGAAAAGGGGATGATAATCAGTTGCAAAAACGGTAGCTCTTGGCAACACGACGAAGGGTGTCTAGCCAAACAGTGCGAAATATGCTTCATAAGGGTGGTCTCTATGCACATACGCCAATGATCTGTATTCAATTGACCACAAGCCACTGTGCGGCCCGAAGAAGTTGGGCTGCTGAAGATCAAGATTGAAGGCAACAGATTGGAGTCAAATGCTGCTTACGGATAAGTCCCTATTCAGTCTGTAGTGTGACACTCAACGTGTTTTTGTATGGAGGGAAAGAGGCACTCAAAATAACCCCACATTTGTTCATCAAAGATCACATTACAGACAAGGGGGGTTGATGGTATGAGCTGGAATCGGCATAGGTGGACATACGGACCTGCATATCATTTGGAATGACACTTTGACGGCCCAAAGGTATACAGACGAGATACTGAGACCTCATGTCATACCTTACGCTTCAACCATGGTGATTCCTTTATTTTCATGCATGATAATGCCTGATCGGATACAGCTCGTCTGTTGGAGAACATGGTTGAAACTGAAACAATACAACGTATGGAATTGCCAGCATGCTTTCCTGACCTGAATCAGATCGAGCATGTTTGGGCCACACTCGGACGACGCATTGTAACAAGACGAAGGCTTTCTTTTATTGTCTGGGACAAGGAGATTGCAATTCTTGAAGAGTGGAACAGTATTCCTCAAAGTCTTATCGATAACTTCATCACATCCATGGAAAACAGGTGTGCAGCAGTCTTAGCTGTTCGAGGGAACCACACGCCGTATTAATCAGCTTGCATCATTACTAAACAATACTTTTTTTTTTATAATTTACATGTAACCAAATTGTTGCCCTAAACCATCTTTTCATGTTCTTTCCATCCTTTTAAAGAATTAAAGCACCCTTACAATTTTTTTGCGTCTTATTTTCTGTATTGCGCATTGATACACGTGTACTCTCCATTTTATAACCATGCATGGCTGTCTCGCACGGTTCTCTTCTTTTATTTGCTTGCTCCCCTAATTTTTTTGAGCAGTGTATTTAGCTCTTGGCTTGTCTTTTTGCCGAGCATACTTCGGCTATTTAAATTTTTATTTTGTTGCTTTTCCGTGAACGAGTTGTTTTCACAAGAATGTTATTTTTAACCCTACAGCGAGATTTAGGGATTGGAGAACTCATACCGGGAAAAATTAACAAAGTGACGATTCTCTCGAAAAATATTCCGATTGAATCCAAACCTGAAAATTCAATTTAGAAAAGAATATAAGTAAACTATCCCGAAATCTCTCTATATGGCGTAATCTCAAGATGTAGTAACATTGCGTTGTAAAGATAAGTTAAATTAATACAAGATAAAATTAAATGTTGGAATTGTAAAATTTAAGTTAAAAGCTTAATTATAAGATTTAAGATTTATGATCATTCTCTCAGAAGTTGATCCATCTATAACTCGAATTTGGTGAAATGTAAAAAGGAAAAACAAATAACTCACCAAATAGATGCCACACAGTAGTTAATTCAACATTCAATACGTGCACTCACAGAATATTAAACAAAAAGATCTTTACTAATTATGTGTTTCACAATATTTCTCACAAGATCACAACTTTTGATGATAATTTAAAATATAAAAATAAACTTAAAATGTTTGATGTTCAGTTCATGAAGGTTAAATTAAAATGTCATTAGTTTATTGTTTTTCGTTTCAAATTTAACATTCTGCATTAAGGATGTAGTTGAAATTGTCTTTAAAGAAATATAGCAGAGTCTAGGTACTCATGTCGTCTGTACGTGACCAACAAAATTTTTGAATTGAAGATGCAATTGTTAAATGGTGGCTTTTAAGATATGGAAAGTTTGTCAAACTAAACTGGAAAATGATTATATCTCGGCTACGATACTTGCTTCTAAATCTCATGAATTCATCACAGGATAAATGAGAAATCAAGGCGAAGGTGCTGAATATCAGTTACTTCGTAACAAAAATGGAATAATCGGCTTCGGGTCTAGCGACCCAAAAATAGGCTGCTGCATGAACTTTAAAACGTCAAAGATATTTGACTAAGAATCGACGATGACATTTTATCAGGTAAGTTGAGAATTATAGATGAAGAGAAAAACTGTAGCAAAATATCACTTGTGCCATACAAAATATCGTACTGCGTAATGTCTAAAAAAAATAATGAAGATTTTTTTCTTTATAAGCCTGCATCCATTGACGATCGCTGCTGTCCAAAAGTTCTCCTTTTTAACTGGAGAACCTCTTCCACAGCCGAATAAAACTGAACTGCCGCCAGGCCAGGGGCCCGACAGCCTAAAAAGTTGTTGTTACCAAGTCAAGCAAGTCTGGAGAAGTGATTATCTCCCCAATTCTCAAAGTACGGTTGAACTCTCCAAAATTTGAAACTTCCGCAATCAGATAACAACATTTCCCAACGGTTCCAAAATTAACTGTCGCGCGCGTGACACCACCTGACTGAGTTTTTGTAGAAGCTCACCCACGCGGTCAAAGTTAAATTTTAACTGTATCGCACCCCTGACGACACGTCATTAAAAATGTTCTGCGAGCTTCGATCTGTCACCTTGAATCGTCTAAAAAACTGACCTTGCTCTACATGAGTCATTGACACAGAAAAATACGTGGGAAACGGGAAGTCATTCGTAGTTGTTTACACGAATGCATCTGAAAATTTATCAATGGCCGTTCATAGCGAAAATCTGAGAGCTTCAAAACAAAATAAAAGAAAGTAATTAAAAATCGATAACTGCCAAACTTATGGATGAAAATAAATGAAATTTTAGCAATCGAATTAAATTAAAAAGTTCTTTCCAATAGATATGTTTTGAAAGTAAAAATTTTAATTTTAAGAATTTTGAAAAAGTTATTATTGTACTTAGAAATTTTGAAACGATATATGAAAGTTTCGCGATTCTGAAAGATTTTGCATTGATCAAAATTAGTGAATCTGAACTTTCTGAAAAGAATAAAATTAGCGATTAACCGTTTTTAATAATTATTATTGAAAAGGAAATACGCTATAGTTTAGAATAATTATTTATTTTAGACTGTCTGTTATTAAGAAAGATGGATATTATTTAAAAGTTAGAAAAAGTAAGTTAGAAATATTTTTCCTTTTAGATAATTTGAAATTAAGTTTAATTAATATTGTAAAGTGAATAAATTGTAAATTAAACTTGAAATGAATATCCTAAAACATATGTAATGGAAAGATTCTGAAATTAATTTATACTCTCACCAAAAGTAAATAATTTAAAAAGAATGTTTGATTTAAAATGCAATAATGAAACTTAGCTTAATTAATTTAAATGAATTTAATGAGTCTATTTACCTGGATGAATAAATTAAAGTTAAAATACTGAATAAATTAAGAGTAAAATTTTAAATCATAACAAACCCTTTTTATTAAAGCAGTGAAAACACCACAGTTGTTGTAATAGCTTTTAACTAAAAGTACTTTCATCTGAGTTTTACCATACAGTTTCTTAAAGTCTTAAAGATGTTTTACTAAAGTGCTTTCAACAATCTGTTTTTAAACTCGCTTTTACTTTGGTCTTTTATGATGTAACCTGGAGTGCTGCTATTGCATCTTTACCATCTCTAATTTAGGGCAAATGTTTGGGTACTTCGTATCATAAAGAAAGAAGTAATTTAAGTGCCAATTACAAAGAACTCTGTTTTAAAATGTCAGCTGAATATTTAATGTTACTGTGATGCCTAGGTCCCACATAAATATAAATATAAAGCTTTTTCATTTTAAAAAAATTGCTGGTTATCTGTTAAGAATATTGTTTATTGATAGCTCTGGAAATCTACAGATTTATTCATTTGACATGGTCATGAAATCTCAAGGGGGGGGGGGGGATGTTTGTCAAAGCATAGTTAAGTTCCTTTTATTACTTTGTTTAAATATATTTAAATTATTCTTGTGGATGCGCAGCCGCTTCTCTGACTCTTTACTTTTATAGGTGAAGTAAGTTTTAGGTAACATTGAAAATTAATTTATAAAAAAAGAAGAGGGGCCAATTCGGGGTTTTAGGCTTTCGTCAAAACGCTGGTTTAATAGTTGACACCCCTTGGTGGGTTGTAACATGGAGATAAGTATGACTAGCAATTTTCATCAAAAATCAAAAAGATTGGACATATAACTTGTTTTAGATCGATGATTTACTAGAAGATAGTAATACAGAAAATATTTCCATAAAAATGCATCCCATCCCATATGAAACTTGAATGTACAAAATGAATGGCTAAAAGCATTACTGTTTCTGAAGGCTACAGTGATAACACATTTGTATGACAACTAAAGTTTTATTTCTTGATGAGACATGATGAAATATTACATATAATTAAAAAAATGTAGACTGACTATTTGTCAGTAATATATAGAACCAAAATGAAACATGCATAATAGTGTAACTTATCACAATTCAAACCAATCAGAGACGATAAAGATCTGAAATTACGATACCTTTTCTTCTGATTATAATGAGTGTCGAAGTAGATTCTAGATACCACAAAACCAAGAGCCATGGTTGAAGGTGTTTTAACTCCAGTATAGAGATGGGAATGCTCGGAAAAAAACCGGAAACTTTGGGAAAAAAACTGGTTTTTTTCCCCGAAAGGGTATTTTTCAATTTTTCCGAATCGGAAAAATTGAAATTTAATTTATAAAATAATAAAGTCAAAATTTTATTAGGGCTGCATTCTGATATTTTTTCATGTTCTGTGTCTCCTATGAAAATGTTAACATAGAAAATATGATCTGTAAGCATAATTTGAGTCCTTTAAAGGATCCTTTACAATTTTTTCACCATAAAACATAGGACCCTTCAAAAAATTCAGAATATTTTTCAACCTCCATTCTGAATCCTCCAGAAATGTGATGATTTTATAATAACACATGTCACTTAACAGTTGAAATCGCCAATGAATCTGTTATCTAGCTGTATATACAGTAGTGGCCAAGATTGTGGAAACCTTTTGAGGAAAATGTTTTTTTTTTAAGTTTGATGGCTCTAACACCCAATATTTCTTAGTTATACCATAAAAGCTATATACCACTGGAAAGATAATTTAATCGAAAATATCATGTAATACAGTTTGTTCAATTCTAATTAATTTATCCAACGTTATAGCCAAATAATCAGAAAAGGGCAGTAAAATCTGGTTAGGTTGATGATAATGATTTTTCTTTTTCTTGAATGTAGCCAATGCATATGAATGTTTGGAGTGTCAGACAGATTCCATTTTATTTGGTAATGTGTCAATCTAGGGTAGGATTTCAAAAAAAAAAAAAAATATATATATGCCATATTTTGGTACTTATAGGAAGACTTTCATCACTATTTTTTATGATTGCTATCAAGTTTCTTAAGTTCTTTGCCACCTTTCAATTTTTTGGCTAGTAAAGCATAATAAAATTAACAAAACATCATAAAGAGTTAATTAGTTACCTAGAAATCAAGGTGTAACAATATTTTTAAGTGTAGAAAGGTATGGTTATGAAGAAATTTGAAGTAAAAATAGAAGTAAATTAGCAAAGAAAATGTCTAAGTCTAGCAAAACACGACTGGTAAAGTCAGGAAAAGTTTCAGGAAAGCAATTGGCGGTAGAAGAGTAAGGTCCTTGTGTATAGGACACAGAAAACATTATCTCGGTGAATGCAACATGAAATGGTGCACTGAAATGTGGAGTTGAATCAAAGTATACAGTTCTGTAGAGAATGCAGTATTTTGGTCTAAATGCTAGAATTTCATGAAAAAAAAAATTATAAATCAAATAAATGTTGAAAATTGTAAACTGAGCTAAAAGGAATGTATACTAGACAGAGAAATAAGGGTCATGTTATTTGGATTTTTAAAAAGTTTTTTTTTTTATGGAATTCTAACATTTAGACCAAAATACTGCACTCTGCACAGAACTGTACTTTGTTTCAGCTCTCCATTACAGTGCATCATTTCATGTTGCACATACTGAGATGATTGTTTTCCGTGACCTATACACAGGGTCCTTAATCTTCTACCGCTAATTGCTCTCCTGCACCTTTACGTCTTGTTTTGCTTGACTTAGACATCCCTTTGTTCATTTACTTCTAATTTTACTTCAAATTTCTTCATAACCATAGCTTTCTACACTTAAAAATATTGTTATACATTGATTTCTGGGTAACTAATCAACTCTTTATGATGTTTTGTTAATTTTATTATGCTTTACTAGCTCAAAAATTGATAGGTGGCAAAGAACTTTAGCAACTTGATAGCAATCATAAAAAATAGTGATAAAAGTCCCCCTTATACGTACCAAAATATGGCATACTTTTTTTGAAATCCTACCGTAGTTTTAATTGACACATTACCAAATAAAATGGAATCTGTCTGGACGCTCCAAACATTCATATACATTGGCTACATTCAAGAAAAATAAAAATAATTATCATCAACCTAACCAGGTTTTACAGTCTTTTTCTGATTATTTGGCTATAACGTTTCATAAAATAATTATAATTGATCAAACTGTATTGCATGATATTCTTGAGTAAATTATATTTCCAGTGGTACATATCTTTTTTTCAAATTTTTTTTTAATTATCTCTAACTGTGGTAATTGAACAAATACAATTGAAAAATCATTTCAACAGAGACATGATATATTACAAACAATGGTGTTAAATTAAGCAAAAGCTACTGTGAAAATTTTGAGACTGAAAGGCTAACTTTTAAAAGCTGACTTTTTTTTTAATTTTTTGTAATATATTCATGTAAAGTGAAAAACAATATTTTCTTTAGTATGCAGAAATTTAAAAAATGTTATTATTTTATATCTTTTAAGAAAATGTAACTTATTTTTGAGAAACATTTGTAAGAAATCAATTTTTCCAAAATTTCCAATTTTTCCTGAAAAAAACCAGAAAAAAACTGGGTTTTTTCCGTCACTTCAAAATTTCCTGAAATTTTACATCTCTACTCCAGTACTTCTCAATTACTTCTAGTGAAGGTGCAATTACTTAAAATGGAGAAAAGCATATCGCGATAGGAAAGCTTGACTTCGGTAAATTCTCATTGCTTCATCTCATAATGCTAAAGAGATAGGTTTAATTTCAGATGAAAACAAAACACAAGCATCCCAACATTTGAAAAAAATGCGGGTATTTAAACTTGCCAGCTGGGCGAACAAACATTGCCAAAAACTGCAGCGAAACTTTAAGATCACGGGAGCCGGTCTCTGATTGGTTCAGGGTTGAAGATGGTGAAAGACTTCACAATTTGTGAAGTCCTCCCATCTGTTGCTTAGTTAATGAAAATTTTCTCCGCACAGGGAGATCGAGCTGCGATCTGTGTCAATTGCAGTGACGATCATTTAGGCGACTTCCATGCGACAACCAACCAATCATTCGATTGGCAGAAGGTGGTAAAAACGTAAACAAAGCGCAATGTAACTTTAACGAAAAAAAAAACATAAGTGGATAGAAATTAGATTACTTATGTAACTTTAAGAAAAAAAAAACATAAGTGGATAGAAATTAGATTACTTATGTTACTTTAATAATTATATGATAAATTAAATAGACTTACGTTTTTAAAGAGGGGATAATTTAAAAATGAAGAAAACATGCCGACTTTTGGGAAATATGTTAAAATTTACCTACGGTTCTTCTGTTAAATATCATTTGAATCTTATTACTATTTAATATATTCTGTTTCATTAATAAATATAATTTGTTTTTAAACTTACTTGTTCTCATTTAATCACCACAAGGTTTATTTCATTTATTTAATAGTTTAAGATTATCTTTCAGGTTTTGCTTTTTAGATTAATGGATACTGAACTCCGATAAATTTAATAGTATTTTACTTTTCAGCATGTCTGGAACTTCAGCCACGTTTTTGCTGCCCTTAATTTTAACTCTGCTTATCATTTAAATTAACCTTAACTTATATTTCCTCACATCACGGTCATCAAAATCCAGTCGAATGAGCCAAACCCCATCGTAATCGGGTCCATAGAACCAAAGTTAGGAAAGCGCCCCTAGTGATGAAACTTGGAACTAAAATTTGTAAGTTTTGTTGATGTCGAGTAGAATGAGCCAAACACGTTGTGATGGGACCCACAGAACCCGAGTTAGCTGCAAAATCCGTTAGTTCCACCAACCACCACCAGGGGCCGCAATCTGTTCTAAACAAACATGACCCCTAACTGAAATCTTTAAGGCTGTTGATGTCGAGTCGAATGATCATACCTCGTCGTGATTGGGCCCATAGAACCAGAGATAGCAAAGTACCCCTGGTGGTGAAACTCTTAAATAAAATTGGTAAATTCTATCAATGTCGAGTCGAATGAGCCAAACCGCATTGCGATCCGACGCACACGACCCTAGATAATTTGAAAAGAAATAGCAAAATCTGTAGCTTTTTCTTTTTTTTTTCTATACAAAAATCAGGATTCTATTAAAATAAAAATTATGGGCTGAATTCGAAAATTTTTTGAATCTCCAAAATCGCAGGCCACTCTAAGCAAGGATGCATACTTTTCAGATCCAAAAGCCCAATATTTTTAATAATTTTATAGGGCCTCGAATTGGTCCACTATAAAAACTTCCTATCTTTCTGTGAGTAGTCACAATGTCTACCATGAAAGTCAAGAGTTTCTGCTACGAAAGGTTGCGTTAAAAAAGCAAATCAATTAATTAAAAAAATAGGTGCTATTTTAGGTTCTAATAAACTCACAATCTCGAATTTTTGAAATTTACAATTGTAGAGAGCAGCTGATTATGGTGGTGTTAATTTCAGAAAGTTAATTAGATCTTGTAATTTGCAACCCCTTTAAAACCTCCTAGTCCTCTTTCTTGATGCAGACAGATCTCTGTTGTTTCAGATCTGCGAGAATCTAAAATTTCAAGATCCTGGCAAAAGAAGGAATTTCATTAAACGTTCGCTAGCCTCGCATCGAGGTACGAAAGTACACATGAATGAAATTATTTCTGTTTTGGAAAAAATGTTCATTTTTCGCTAATTTTTGAGACTTTCTTAATTAATAACTTTCTCAATTAAGGGCAGATATTTTCGATACTAAATATCAACAATTCTGGGATTTTTACAAAACATTTTTTTTTTTTTTTTTTTTTTTTTTTGGGGGGGGAGGGGGGAGGGGGGGAGAATTAGAAGTTGTGGTCATAAATATCATGCTAAAAATGAAAAATTAATATTTTGATTTTGAAGGTGCCCTCTACTCTTGAATACTAAAAACATATCTCTAAATTCAGGTGGACAATTATTGAATGGTATTTTGACAGGACTAATCGAGAAAACAAAATAACCTGTTTTTCGACAATTAAGAACAAAGAAATACATTCTAATTTCATTACAATGCCTCGTAGTATAAAATTCTGCTTCATATAAAATGAATCTCTGTTGTCAATATAGAAAATTTAAATATTATGCAATATAATATAATTCAATGGGAAATTCGCTGAAAGTAAAAATTATTCATTTTGGGTTAATGAGGTTAGACCAGCAATACTCAACCTTTTTTTCTCGCAGGCCGCAAACATATGTCCCGGCCGCTTGCCATTAAAAATTAGTTGATTTATACATTTTGAGTTATACATTTCTCTCAGTTATACATTACGTTTTTGCGTTCCCGGTCGAAATTTTGTCTCATTTATGCATTTGGTTACCGGAAACACTGACGACTCGTCGGATGAGTATAATTTGAGAGATCTCACTCTAACTTTGGAGCTGCTCTAAGGGCTTTTGACGTAGTAAAGCAGTTCACCAGTAGTAAAAACAGTAACAGTAAGGCGGCTGCATTATTAACAGAAATGCAAAGTTTGCTGTTCAATGCTGGCTCTGCCAAAAAGAAACAATCGAATATTAGTGATTAATTCTACAAGATTCAGTAAACTACTGAAATATCTTTTGATAAATCATTTACATGCCAAGGCGATTTCAATTATTTCTTTTAAGTACACTATGTGTATTAAAAATATTTTTAGTAAAGCTTTTATGATAAAATAACTTCATGTATACTTTTCTTATGTACTTTTTTTTTATTCTGTTCCATTTACAAAAATTTATGTCATGGGCGCAGTAATACTTACGAAACTTCCGTTTTTGATATAAAAGATTACTGGAACTCCTCAGCGGAACAAAGTTTTTAGGATATATTTAAAAAATGGTTCCGGTAGACCATTAACTGAGTTGTACGTTTTACTGAGTTATACGTTTTATTTTCGGGTCCCGAGCAAAACGTATAACTGGAGTTCCACTGTATAACACAAATTTATTTAATTCGGTATAATGTTTAATTGAAAGATTGAGAAATGTACACTCCACTGTAGCACAATAAGAAGTAATAAGAATACATGTAAATAATACATGTAAAAAGAAGTTTTGACTGATAAAATGGATTTAAGATGTTTTAAGATTTTTAAATTATATTCAAATAACAGAACAGCTGTTGTTCTCCTATGAAAATATATAAAACAAAACCTAACATTGCAGGTAGTATTAAATATCTTTTATGTACATTAATTAATTTATAAATATGGTTTAATGATTATGTGTCTCGAGCCGCACATAAAAAGTCGCCGGGCCGCAGGTTGAGTATGGCTGGGTTAGACAATACAAAATAACCATAGAATGGAATCAAACCATAACTGGACTAAATTGTCTTTGTCAAAATTGATGTTTGTTGAAATTCAGTGGTGTTTATCCCAATGCTTTTACTTAAGGTGTCTTCATAAGAATTGGCCTTTTTGCATTCTAATATTACTTTTAATATTCAAATAATTTATAAATGCCTAATAACCAATCAATTTTAAAATGATTTAAAGACATAACATTGATCGATCATTTTAAACGAAAGATTTAAGATGAAATGATTAACATTAATCAGGGTGTAATATGTTTAATTTTTTTGCAACATTGTGTCCTTTGAAGGTTCTTTTGAATTTGTTGAAATTTCTCCCATACATTAGAACATGAAAAAAACCTCTAGAACGCTTTAAGGGCCAAGTCGCAGGAAGCCATTTCCAATAAAAAAATTTTGGATGTTTGACTTTTAACTTGGGCTAACTTCAAACATCAGTGCTTTTAATGGCAGATAAATTGAACAGAATTAAATTGTTTTCTTTTCTTTACAGATTATCTTTGTTGGGATTCTATTTAAAGTTGAAATAAATAAAAGAAAAATAAAATACTAAGCAATCTTTGCATGCTTACAATCCTTATTAAATTTAAATTTGGTAGATTAAATAGCTGAGAAACTATTTTCTCCTATAAATATGATTTGCCGCAGCAGATATACTATTAATCAAGGATTAAAATATTATATTTTGGGCAATGAAAATAACTTCATATTTTAATTGCCAAAATATAATATTAATCATTTATAGAAGAGATATTTAGAAGAAAAAACACTCACTGGTTAGGAAACAAAACGTGAGCATTTATAAAACACAAGGACAAATAACTAGTTTTTTTATGTTAAAAAAACAAAATTTAAAAAAAAGAAAAGAACAATTTTATATAAGTTGAAAAAGTGCTGGTTGTTTAATAAAATATTCTTAAAAACATATTTTGTTAAAGTAGCAAGGTCAAAGCTAAATCTTAGTTTTGTTTGAATTCTCTTTTACCCCTACAACAAGCTATCACTGAAAATAATATTACAGTAAAACTCCAATTATCCGAATCAATTGGGACCGGACCCCATTCGGATAATCAAAAATTCGGATAATTGAATTTTTTCCGAAAAAAGGGTCTATTTTAATTAATTACTGTATGTATGTTGAAAATGGAAGAAAAAACTAATTTTAAAGAAAAAATCTGTTGATTAATTAAATGAAAATGCAACACTTTTACATATTAAGCGTACTTACAAGTGCTGTACAGTATGTACGTTTCGTACTGTAAATGAAAGTCATATTGCTTGCTGAACATCTCGATCAAAGTAAGCTGTTTGACAGTCTCCATTCGTTTACGGACAGCCAAGCCGCGCATCCGCTTGACAGTGAGAATTTGAATGTGGTCACACTCAGGCTGACGCTCCATGCACTTCAACGCAGTTTCAAGGCCAGCAAATGCGTCACTAGCTGATGGTCCCGTGTGTGCATCAACTTCGACATTAAGGTCATCTTCTTCCTCGACACTTTCTTCTCTCACACTTTCAATAAGTTCATCGTCATTTAGAATTTGAAACTCAGGGTCTGAAATCCAGGTGGGCCGGGCCGGCCACCTGGCGCGGGACCACAGCCAATAATCGAACTGCACCATGAGACGGTGTCTCATCATCCCAATAATGTTCGCGCTGCGCCTACACTAGATTCGCGTAGGGAAGGACAAAATAGCACGCGTAGACAGAATCATTATTTGGCGAATCGCAGTACGTTTTCGTCTTAATTTTTTTTTTCTGAAATTTTGAAAGAGATTCGGATAATCAGCAATTCGGATAGTCGGAGTTCAGATAATTGGAGTTCTACTGTACTAATAAAATATAATGCTCTAAGGATAACATGGGAATTGAAATGAAATTTTTGTATGAAATAAGTAGCAAATTTTCTAAAAGTTGAGAAATATTTATTTAAACTGTATTTAGAAAATTAAAAAAGAATAACTTCAGAAGCATAATAGTACAATGAAGAAAACCTGCCAAAATCAATAACAGGGACTAAATTTCAAGGTGGGATGGCAGGATTCCTGTCAAAAATTGTGAAATCCATCCTTAAAATATGTCACAGCAGGAGCATCATGCCTGCAGAAAGAAGCCTGCTTATCAATCTCAACAATTATGAAAATAACAAAATATTGCAAATGAAGCTTTTTGGTCATGAAAAGTCAATGAATTTATTGTCAAAAATCATGATTTAGTCAATGTATCACAAAAAAGTCATGAAATTCAAGAATTGGTTCAAACGGCCACACAAAAGATTACAATGGTCAATCCTTCTCCATCCACACTATAAATGTCAGTATTTATGCTAAACATGTTTTAGTAAAATCTAAAAAGGAAATAAGACTGCCTTATATATTTTTACAGTTTTTTTTTTTTTTTTTAATCATAGTAAATGAACAACTGAATTCATCACTGAAATCAATGAATCTGCGTGATGTATTACTGTAATCAATTTAAATTGCAGAATCACTAAAAAAAATCTTTTTAAAAACTGTAAAAAGGGAACTTTTTGGCTTAAACCAGAGTGTTGATTTTTAAACCAGTTCCTTTCTTTCTTTATGACTTTTTGGTAATAATCAGTAGCATATTTATATTTTAATATAATTAGATTGAGTGAAACCACATATTAAAAATAAATTAGTGTTATTTTATTATTCATGAATAATGAATGTAAATCTAATTGTTTATATAATAGTACAAACTGTTTTGTAATATATAGAAATTTAAATAGTAAATGCATTTAGACAGTTTTGTAAATAATACAGGATGTAATATTATTTTAAAACCAAGAAAAAAGTCGAACATATAAATTTCAATATTAAAAATCTCATTATATTAATTACGATTATTAAATTGCAGTATTCCCTTATATTAGTCGGCATGTGAGTAAATTCGAGAAAAACAGAGCCTGATTTAACACAAGGGCAAACTTCCACCACTTTTATTTAATAATATTTTTGCCTTATTTATGACAGAGATCCTTAAATAAAGTGACACAATTATTATTCAGAAATACAGGTGGGAGTTTGTCTCTGCTATAACCAAGCTCTGTCTCCCTTGAATATATTAGCATGCCTGCTAAGAAATAAGGTAAATAATTATTAAATTATAATGATTAAATTAAATGATTATAAAATATTGATTTTATTTTTATGTCTCTCCCATCATTCATATGGCATAATTTCCCATATGATAAAAAATACTTTTGAAAAGATGACTTTTCTGTTTTGAACTTCATTATTAACAGCATAAATGCCATTTTGGGATATTTTTGGTTTAGCAAAATTAAAGCTTTATTCTTCTTCTTTTCCCTTATGAGCACCCCATTAGAGTATGCGGCAGGTGATAAATACCTGAGCGTCAGAAATATAGAAAGCCCCCAAGGAATAATAAAAACTTTACTTAAAAATTAGGTGTGAGAAATGTTCTGTTTTTAGTCCATTTCTTATGGGACAGCTCCCCAAATCCCCTCCAATCAGACAAAAAAAAAAAAAAAAAAAAAAAAAAAACATTTTTTACCTCCACACAAAAAATTATGATCTTTAAAAATTTCCTTGTTCCTAGTCCCTTTGAATTGAATTACCTGCTGTGGTAATTTTCAGACCTTCACCTTTTTCTGCCATAGATCTAACATATATGCTATATGTGCAGATTGAGCCATTTTGTATAGAGTTTAAAAGTTGTATTACTTATTTTATTTACCTACCTTCTTGCCTAATATTCCTGTAATAGTATCCCTAATATGTGAACAATATCAGCAATTCTATAATTATTTTGTTGCATTTTACCTCTGACAATAGCAACTGACTGCAGCTGCTCTGATTCAGACAAATTCTTTCAAAGCTAAACATGTCTTTTTTTTATCAATATTTATCGAATTGCATGGAGAAAAGGATGATAATGTATTTGACTGTGGACAATGCAAGATTTTGTGTGCTCTGAAAAATAAGAATGGATGGGTGGATTTTGACAAATGTGGTCCTTCAGTACCCGGGTGTCATACACTATAGTTATATACCCAATGTTTCCCCGATATAGTTAGATATCTCTAAAATGCCTATTGATGGTTTAAACCTGCATCTAAAAAATATTACATATTGCTACAAAATATTAGACAGCTTTCCAAAATCTTCGTACGGGTCTACTGGTTTGCTTATATCACCAAAATAGAATCTTTGTGCATTTCTTTTGCATTGTTTTTTTCCTGCATTTTTTTTTCCTTTCTCCTTATACGAAAAAGTTGTTATTTTGTCTATTCTCTTCACAAATTTGAAGTGAAATGGGGCAGCTTGTAATATAAATTTTAATGCATCTGATATACAGTTCCGTTGAGTATCACTAAGGAGCAGTAATTTTATAGTATTTATCTGTGTTTGAAAGCACAAATTGGCAAAGTGTTTATAAAAACATGCAACAATTTTTAATACTTTCTCTATAATTATAGAGTAATGAATATCTAGATTTATAAATTTAATATGTATGCTGAACAATCACATGTATTTATTTAAAGTCCTTGTTTTGAGATGTCTTATCATGTGATAACATTTTCTGTATTTTACTGTTATATATATATATATATATATATATATATATATATTTAGTGGGGGGGGGGGGAATATCATTACTTGGAATTTGCTAACTTGGGCTGAGAAGGGTGGAAACAGGACAGCAATATAAAAATGTGTCTCATTCCTCTTTAAACAATCCTCTAATCAAACTCTTACTACCTAATTTGTTTCTGCTTGTATAAATTACAAAATCTGGTATTTCGTCATCCAATAAATTAAAATATAATAAATAAAAATTAAAAAATTCAGCTTTAAGATACTGAAATAGATGTTCAATAGCACTGTTGTGTAAAATTTGTAGAATTTACATGAAGCAATCTTTGCACAATTGTGACATGAAAAAGTTATTCATCTCTCTCATTAGATACATACACTTTATGGGAAACAAAATGGCGATTTGGTACAAAATTGACAGAAACAACCATTTTTTTGCGCAAAAATTTGTATTTTAGCATAGTTTTGTACAATTGGCACAGAAGTGATGCCTGCTTTTATAAAAAAAAAATATATATATATATCAAACTAAGCATGTACATAAAAAAAATCCAGAAAAATCAATTTAATAATGTGATTATTACAATTTAAAGGTCAATATATACACCAAAAATGCAATGCCAAAGTATTTCTGAAGGGAATCAAGATTCAATTTTGTAAAAACATTGTATTCAATTTCAATAATTTTATTAGGAAACAAACAATAGATAATTTGCCACAAACTAGACAAGAAATTCATAACAGAACATTTAAAAAATATAAATGTTAAATATGAATTTCAATATTTAAACAGTGTTGCAAAGCAATATGATCAGTAATAATACTACTCACTTCCTTTTCATCTGTAGTAAAATCTGTTACATCCATTGCTTTTGTAACAACAGTAAATCCATTAGCATCATTTAGACTGCTTAAAACAGAAGTGAAACCCTGAAACATGGATTAAGTATTTTTATTGCAAAATAAAAGTAAAAATAATTTACAGTAACAGCCAGAGTAAAGTTTGTTATTTAAACAAGAATAAAAGAGGAAAAAAAATTAGCTGTTTATTCAATATGAAACATACTGAATACAGAGTTTTGTCATAACAGTCCAGTATCTCCAATTTTAACAAATGATAAAATGATTAATAAATTAGAGAGAGATGGGTAGTAAGTTTAAATCATGTATGTGTAATTTAACAAAAAGAATAATTATTTTACTTTTTTTTAAAAAAAGAGGAAAATTCCCAAACAAGAAAAATTATATTTCGTTACAAAGCCAACATTTAACATTGGAAATTTCAATTAGTATTGCTGAAAATATACATTATTTATTTTATGTAATTAAAAAAACTACTCATGCAAAATAAATTCATTTAAAGGGCTTCACATATTTTTTCACAAAACTCAACAGACGTAAGTTCTAGACACCACAAATAAATTAAAGAGTAAATCATAGTTTTGAAATCAGATTTTGCACCACATACTACTTTTTTACTTTTCTGTACACATACAGTGTAAGAAAAGTATTGTAATCATGATAAAAATCAGATTATAGACATATTGGTATATTTTTGCATTTAGAGGTTTCCTGAATCTGCTTAAACTGCTTTTAAAAATATACAGTATGCATGTGTGCTAGTATATTAGACTTTCCTGATGTTTTTAGGCCCCAACAGTTTCCATCTCTAAATGATAGCAATACTTTTTTTTTTTGCCTTCTTTAACGGTCACAGGTTCCTACAATTCATGCACCTGGCAGTTTTCCAGCACACTTTTCTGAAAACTGCATTAAATGTCAGAATTCTGGAATTTTTCAGGAATTATTGACTAAATTTGAAATTTTTTTTTTAACATAAATATCACAGATTCCGGATTTTGAATACCACTATTTCTGAATAGTAATATTTGATTTATATAATGATAGAAATTCTGGGATTAAATAGGGCAAAAAATATATACCATGTAAAAAATATGGATATTTGAAATTTATAGTATACAGTCACATTTCTATTTAACAAACTTCTATGTTCTAAATTTCTCTATTTTATAAACTTTTCTTTGGAACTAAGAACATTTTACAAAAATTTCTTTGTAAAATAATCTCCAAATAGCAAAGAGCATTCTTTATTTAATAAATTTTTCTTGTAATCAAATTTTTTGACACATTTTAGGATGATTAATGAACTTCAACTGTTTTATCAAGCACCTTTCTCCAGAAGTTGTAAAATATGTTTGCCATTTTTTGCATTTCATCCAAGTAGTGCAATTTTCATCACTCTCCTTCACTAGAGAAACTTTCAATACCCCCTCCCCCTCATCCTCTTCTTCACAAAATGTTAAAATCACCGGAAACAATCCAAATGTGGAAATTTGAAGAAAATATGCCTGAAGAGGTTTATAGAGCATTTTAAAAATGTGATGTGTATTATGAAAGAAAAAAAAATTAACAAAAGACAGACGAAATTAAGACATTTTCAGTAATTAAATTGCAGCATGAGATAAAGTATCCTTAAAATTACTCTGCTGTTAATACTGTCTGTACACAGTAATATAAAAAATTAATTCATTAATTTTAAATATAAATTTTTTTTAGACTAAAAATACTATGTTTTTTTAGTTGTTAAAATAAAAAAAAAAAATGTTAAAATCATCCTAGACAGTAATGATTTATTTATTTTATTTTATTTCATTTTTTTAAATGGGAAAAAAAACTAAAATAAATTAATATAATTGTCTAAAAAATTACATTACTTTTTTATATATTTAGTATTTGTGGATTTGGAATTTGTCTTTATGTAGTTTCGAGTATTATCAAAGGTGAATCACTCCACTTCACTAGAGAAACTTTCAATAGAACCACCCCCTCCTCCTCTTCACAAAATGTTAAAATCATCTGAAACAATCCAAATGTGGAATTTTGACAAAACCAGTTTGAAAAAAATATGCCTGAAGAGGTTTATAGAGCAATTAAAAAATGTCAGGTGTATTAGGAAAGAAAAAAAAAATTGAACAAAAGACAAGCAAAATTAAGACATTTTCATTAATTAAATTGAAGCATGAGATAAAGTATCCTTAAAATTACTCTGCTGTTATAAACACAGTAATATAAAAAATTAATTCATTAATTTTAAGACTATTATTTTTTTAGACTAAAAATACTATGTATACATCTTGGACAGTAATGATTATTTTATTTTTTTTAAATGGAAGAAAAAACTAAAATAAATTAATATAATTGTTTAAAAAATTGCATTACTTTTTTATATGATATTTAGTGTTTATGGATTTAAAATTTGTCTTTATATAGTTTAGAGTATTATCAAAGAGGAATCTCTAAAGAATTTTTTATATAATGAACTTTTTTGTTGGATTTAGAGGCATAATTAAATACAGGTCCAAATGTATTTTCTATAGCTGCAGTTTCTAAAAATATTGCTTAAAAATTCACTCGCCTCATAAAAAAAAAAAACCTACTTTCCTGTGACAAATAGACTGATGTTATTCCCCATCCCTGCGCATCATCGAAAAAGCAAATCTTGAAAGAAAAAATAATTTATAAATGATGTTTAATAATTGAGTTATTAAATTTAATGTCGGCATAAAATACACAGTTTACCACATTTGGATCTCTAGCACAAAAAGCAACTGATACGCTGCTAATGGAAAAATACCCTTTTACTTCAACAATAAAGGCAAAATTTATCCAGCATAAAACTTACCTGACTAAGATAAAAGTAAGCAGAAGGATCTTTCTTTAACTGTAATTTATCTAACAATTCAATGTTGGCACCAGATAATAACTGATAAAATATATGAAAATTTCTTTCTCCTTGGTTTTGATGAACAACTCTTGACTTTTCTAATAAATAATTTAATATATGGCCTCCAATAGGTGTTCCCTATAAAGAAAAAATAAGCACCAATTTTATTGTTAGTTTAACATTATCTTTTAATATAATGTAATGAAAACTTTATATTTTAATTATGTGAATTACCAGAAAATCAAATTCCACATCCATGTACTTCCCAAAACGACTAGAATTATCATTTCGGTTTGTTTTAGCATTTCCAAAAGCCTGAAAAATAAAATGTGCACAAAATTTTAATTTCAATCAAAAATTTTTTGAATAATTATTTTTATTAGTTAACAAAACTCATAACTCATTTCAAATTATTATTTAAGCTTTAAAAGTTTTATGTTTCTTTTAGTTTTCAATACTGCCCTACCTCAGCTCTCAAAAGAAAAACAAGTCTCCTACAGCCTACAGGTTTTCAAAACTTTTATATGTGTTTCTCTCAAAATGCTAAATCAGTGAGCATTGTAAAAAAATGATAATTAAGCTACCAATCTTAAATTTGGAATGACGCTGCATGAGACATATACTTATTTGGCGAACCATTAAATTTGTCTTTATACTTCCTACTTTTCAACAAATGTGGCTTCTAAGAAAATCTTTTTCATTTACTTTCAAAATTAAGTCCTCCCCCCCCCCCCCCCTAAAAAAGGGGGGGGGGATCACTTTGCCAGATTTCTATGTACAGATAAAACTTTATAAACCCTTTGTTTTAAAATCACTCTTACCAAGCAGCAGTGCCCACTAGTCAAAAGTGTTCAGCGACAATATAATAGGCAAAAAATATTAAAATTATAGGTATCATTTGATTATTAAAATTTATGGCTATATCATGAGCCTATCAGCAATGACACTTAAATATTTTAGCTTACATTACTTTCAAATTTCTTTAACTGCTCTGATATTATTTCTTCTATTATTCATAGTGAATGATTTCGACTTGCGTACAATTGAATGTAATAGTTTTTTCTTAAAAGCAGATGTATTAACTTTAATAGGAATCATGAATGCATTCTTTTTTTTAATGAAGTATCAGTTTCAAAATCTAACAATTTATCTTTCCGAAGTTTTTCTACAAGTTTGCGAGTACATTCTTTACAAACACGCAACAACCATAAAATTTCTGTTTTTATTTAAATATAAAAAATATCGTAAATTGACTTTTGTCAATCTATGATGTTCAACTTCAATTAATCGTGTTCATTCACTGGGTAGAGAGCTTTAACATAATTTTTTTAAATCTTAAAATTTATGTGAGTACAAATATATCAGTAAAAATGAAATAAAAGGAAGATGGATAAAGACCACATAGAGCACATTGACAATGACACGTTTACTGTTACCCACTCAAATAATTAAAATATTTAATGAGCTCAAATCCAAAATCCTAGTGTATGACTATGTATGTCCCTTTGTATGCCAGGATAACATTTTTAGTTTTTAAAAATAAAATTCACAAAAACAAGACGAGAATTCATGTTACTTTCAATGCTACTTATTTAAAAACTATTTATTTTCTTATTTTTTAAATCTTTAATTATTGATAATTAGCACCTTATTTTAATAGTTTTTCTATACATTCTTTAGTACCTAATAAACACTGCACATTATTTTGTAACGTGATGTAAATCGAAGAGAGCAATAAATAAAGCATTAGTTTCCAGATAAAGCATACTACAATTTATAAAAGGACATACTATAAAATTTTTATAAATCTTAAATTTTCAAATTCAAGATCTGTAGCTTTTCAATTGGTTATTTTTGCATCTACAATCTCTTGGAGCTGAAATTTAAAACTATGTTAGATCTGAGCACATACATATACTATACTGAAGTTTGTGCCAAAGCATTGTTGCCAGATTGTTAAATATTTTTATTCAAAATAGCTACCATTATTTTTAAATAATAATTTTAGCTATATTTAATCATGGAATGTCTTTCATTAAACAAAGCAGAGATTACTATTCTGCAATACTGATAGATATTTTGAATAAAAAATTTGCCAGCTGTAGCCAAGTTGTCCAACATGGAAACACTGCAGCCATGATTACTAAAGTGTGTTCGAACAAAGTGTATTTTTCCATCAAACATAAACTAATAAACATAGGGTAAATGCCAAAGGTTTGGCAGGCCAAGTGTAGCCCGCAGGTCATGTGCTTGACATGCCAGCTTTAGAGAGTGACAGCGCAGGACATGCATCTTGAATGCCCTGCTGTAAAACAATTTCTGATACCAAAGGAAGTTTAGGAATATTTGTCAAGTACAAAAAACTTTCAATAGAAAAAAAAAAAATGTACAGCAAACACTAACAATAAAATAATAAATATCTACTACAAAATTAAAATTCTAAATAAAAATATATGGTACAGACATGCAGCATATAGACAGCCAACAGAGTGTTAAAAAAATAATACCTCAAGAATAGGATTGGACAGAAGCAATCTATCTTTCACATTCTCAACTGAAGGTGCATGATGGCTTGCTGCTGCTAAATAGTGGAGAAGCTTCTTTGATGCTTCTGTTTTTCCAGCACCACTTTCACCAGATATAAGGATGCACTGATCTTTTCTTTCTTCTCGCATAGAGCGGAAGGCAGTATCTGCTATAGCAAAACTGAGAACAGAAATAAGCTTTAATACTAAATCTACCATATATATAAAATCCTAATTAAACGACTTTATGAAAGATTTTATTAACGACTTTATTAAACAAATAAAATGAATGAATGATTAAAGAAGTATATGATAATTGCGGGGTTGTAGCATGCTGACGGTAATGTAAAATTAGTATGTTGTTACAGTCACCTACAGTATGTTTCTTCTCAAAGAGGGCATATGTAGAATTTATAGTTATTTTACAGAGCCGCACAAAAGAATACGAATATATGAAATGAATATAATGTTGTGAGCTCGGGGTTCGAAAGGACTGATGCCAATATATAAGAACAATAAAAAGGCTTTATTCACTATAAACAATGCAATACGAACACCAATATCTTCTGAAAATTACAAGATATTCATTAATCTTCAAATCCAATAAAAGCACAGCAAAATTTCACACAGAAACAATGCGTTCAATACGACGTATCAACGACAAAATCAATCCGAGAAACACAGTTCTCAATGCAAAGCCTCTCATATGAATTCAATCGCAGTTGACAGACAACTAACTAACTGAACTGATGGAGGTCCTTATATAGGTTTCAGAGATCTTTCCAGATTATTCCAGAGCCTTCAGATGCTAGAAATTACCAGAAAGTGCTTTAACTTTCGATAGAGAACCCAAGCAAGAAAGGATCCCAATGTATAGGTATAAGGGGGGTGTGGTTGCAAAAAAAGTCGCCAAATCCGTCGCCAACTTGGCGACATTTGGCGATAAAAATAAGTCGCCAAAACCATCGCCAACTTGGCGAAAAACCCATTCCTTGGTGATTTTCCAATAGAACTCCATTATAAAACCGATGCTGTAAGGTTGTTTTTCTTGCAAAGCACCTGAGGCCTTTAGCATTGAGTTACATGATGCTCAATAGGAAATACATTAATAATACTGCAATTTTCACAATAATAAAATAAAATAAATTTAAACAAATGGAATATTTACAGATATATACAAAATTCATAACATTGCCCCCCTCTCAAGTACTGCACGTCCCGGGCAGTTCAACCTTTGATCGGAAAGCAAACCCGTTACCAACAAATGCTATACTATTCAAAACACATTAAAGCAAACATGCAAAATAACCATTAAACACATTCATAATGCTGAATTATACAAAATATACACTTATTTAAAAAAAAAAAATTAAATTAAATTAAAGTATAGACATCATTACATACAAGTATTTAAATAATAATAACATTAATAATGATAATGCTAAGCAAAAGAAATTTTTACATTAACTTATATACAAGACCATGGTCATACTAATTTACATTATTTACATTACACTATTTACAATCAATGCACTATACCATATGAACTATGTACTATGGCCATAGTATGGAGCTAGCCTGTCGTAATGAACGACTCTAGGCTTCGAACTTGGTGACTTTCGGATCCGAATTACGACATCGTTCAGTCTGTTTAGGACTGTATAAGGACCGTCCCAGTGCGATTGCAGTTTGGGAGAAAGTCCTTTACGTCGAGTCGGATTATAAAACCAAACCTTGTCACCTTCTTTGAATTGATGTCCCGTGGCTTTCGTGTCGTACCTGGTCTTCATCTTCTCCGTCTGTATATTGATCCGCTCTCGAGCCAAGTTGTGGACGTCTTCAAATCGTGCCTGGAGATTCTGCACGTATCCCTCTGGCGATGAAGGCGCATCTGGAGGGCGACCAAAAATCAGATCACAAGGTAGACGAAGATCACGACCAAAAAGCATCTGAGACGGGGAATAGCCGGTTGTTTCATGGACGGCGCTGCGATAGGCGAGAAGAAACAAGGGAAGTTTTTGGTCCCAGTCTTGTTGGTTTCTTGAGACTAGCAGTGAGAGATTGTTGAGGATGGTACGATTAAATCTCTCAACCATGCCATCCGACTGTGGATGTAAAGGCGTCGTCCTAGTTTTGTCCATTCCGAGAAGTTGACAGAGACCCTCAATCACAGCAGAGATGAAATTTCTCCCCTGGTCAGAATGCATTTGAAGGGGGACTCCATACCTTGATATCCACTGATGTACCAAGGCATCCGCAACCGTAGAAGCTTCTTGATCAGGGATGGCATAAACTTCAGGCCATTTCGTGAAGTAGTCCATGACAACAAGGAGGTATTTGTTGCCATCAGCACTTCTTGGCAGAGGGCCTAGGATGTCAAGGGCGATGCGTTCGAAAGGTGCTCCTACATTGTAGAGATGTAGTCTTCCTCGGCTACGTTTCTTTGGTCCTTTTCGAGCTGCACATGCATCGCAAGATTTGCACCATCGTTCGACGTCAGCTCTCGCTTTTCCCCAGAAGAAGCGCTCTCGGACTCTATGTAATGTTTTCATGACTCCAAAATGGCCACCAGTGGGACTGCCATATAATTCTTCGAGGACCTCTGGGATTCGAGATCGAGGAAGTACCAACTGCCACCGAGATGTCTTCCCATCTTCCGATTCGAATTTTCGGAACAGGACACCATTCCTGACGTGGAGAGAGTTCCAAAGAGCCCAATATTGCTTCGTCGTAGGACTGTAAGTCGAGATGTCTTTCCAACTGGGCTTCGTGCTAGAAGATTCTAATAACTCCAAGATTGGTTTGATCTCAGAGTCTGCCATTTGATCTTCTCGAATCTTCTCATCACTCCAGGGATCTGGTGGCGTCAATAGTGCAGTCTTCGTCAGGCGTATGACATATTCGGGATTATACTTGCTCTCCGCTCTGGAACAATAGCGACAGCTCTCGGGACACTGTCTTCTTGATAGGGCATCGGCGTTTCCATGCGATGAGCCTTTGCGATGCCTGATGTCAAAGTCGTATTCCTGGAGTCGTTGTATCCATCTGGCTACTTGGCCCTCTGGGTTCTTAAAATTCATCAGCCATGTTAGGGATGCGTGGTCAGTACGAAGGAGAAATTTCCTGCCATAGAGATAGTGATGGAAGTGTTCTATGGCTTTCACTATAGCTAATAACTCCTTACGAGTGACGCAATAATTCCGCTCTGGTTTCGATAAACATTTGCTCCAGTATGCTACGACTCGTTCTTGGCCATCTATTTCTTGGGAAAGTACAGCGCCGACACTTTCCTGACTGGCATCCGTGTCCACAATGAATTGTTTGTCGGGGTCTGGATAGGTAAGGACTGGAGAGGATGTGAGAGCTTCTTTCAGCCGCTGGAATGAATTGTCGCATTCTTGTGTCCATAGAAACTTTTGTTTGCTTTCAGTGAGCCTATGCAAGGGTCTTGCGATGTTGGAGAACCCCTGTACAAACTTTCTGTAATAAGTGCATAGTCCCAGAAAGCTTCGCAACTGATGGACATTTACCGGACGTTTCCAGTGCTTTACTGCAGACACTTTTTCAGGATCTGTTCGAACACCTTCAGCTGAGATGATGTGTCCTAAATAGTTTACTTCTCGTTGGAAGAACTTGCATTTCAAAGGGTTCAGCTTTAAATTCGCCGCTCTTAGTTTCGTTAACACTTTTCGAATATTCTCTAGATGTTCTTCAAACGTGCGGCCACCAATGATGACGTCATCTAGGTAGATGAGACAAGCTTCAAAAGTCAGACCTTTTAACACTGTCTCCATGAGGCGCTCGAAAGTTGCTGGAGCATTGCAGAGCCCGAACGGCGTAACTTTAAATTGCCAAAGTCCTTGTCCAGTAGTAAATGCGGTCTTCTCTTTGTCATCAGGATGGATCTCTACTTGCCAATATCCACTCTTCAAATCCAGCGTGGAAAACCATTTATGTCCTGAAAGAGTATCTAGCGTGTCGTCTATTCTTGGTAGAGGATAGCTGTCTTTCTTCGTGATATTGTTAAGTTTACGATAATCCACACAAAATCTTGTAGAGCCATCTTTCTTTCGGACCAACACGATGGGAGAGGCCCACGGACTTGATGACGGTTCGATGATGTCACTATTCTGCATCTCTTGTAAGAGCTTAGAAACCTCTTCTTGTTTTGCGAACGGTAAGCGTCTTGGATGCTGTTTAATCGGTGGATGGTCGGCAGTATCAATTCTATGACGTGTCAGAGAAGTGCGACCTATATCATTCTCGTTTTGTGAAAACACATCCTTAAATTCCTGGAACAGTCTTTCTGCGGCATGTCTCTGCTCAGGAGATAAATTCTCATTTCGTCCAATTTCAGGTGTTAAACTTGTAGGCGGCTCCGACAAGGTCAAGCTCGGGTCTTTGCAAACACAGGTGACTGGAGCACAGGTAGCAAGCACTTCACCCTTCTGGATAGTTCTAGACTTTTCACTTACATTCGCCATCCTCACAGGGATCACATCTCTCGACAGATCTACCAGCGCTGATGCTATTAGCACTCCCTTTGGGCTCTTCTCAGGATATCCAGTCAAGCCATACTGGAAAATTCTTTCGTTTCCAGTTAATCCAGGTATCATCATTTCGGTCCGAGGAGGGATGATAACATCTGCCTTGGCTGTGATCCGTTGAATAGACCCGGACTCATTTCCAAGTTTGAAAATAGTGACATCTTCTTGAGCAGAGCGTAACTCATTATTCTTAAAGTCCAGTGTAAATCCATGCTCTTTTAAAAAGTCCAGTCCGAGTATGAAAGGGTCTGAAATATCGGCCACGTAGACTGTATGGCGATAAGCGGCGTTCCCAAACTTTATTTCCAGTGTCATTCTTCCAAATATATCGATCTTATCTCCTGTCACCGTTTGAAGGATTACACGTGGCGGGGTCCAGGAGAGTTTTTCTTTCAGCCGCTGAGCTAGATCTTTCCGAATGATGGTCACATTGGCTCCTGTATCGATGATCATATTACAGGGCAAATCATTCACACTTCCGACTAGAAAAACTCCGTTCTCGCCGCAACTTCTTGCAGAAATTTCACATACTTGAAAATGAGGCTTCTTAAGATCTGGAAACCTCCGCCCCGCAAGATGGTCAATAATCAGTTTTCTTGCTCCTCCGTTAGAGGGTGAGCTATTACCTTCGGTGCTGGGTCGTCTTGGGCAGTCGATTTGGATATGGCCTTCTCCACCACATTTCCAGCATTTGATCTTCCTGTAAGGTTTGTTGGCCATTAAGGAGTTCATCTTTCTCATTATGTCATTCATCTGCTGCTGTAAGCACTCCACAGCTCTATCCAACGTCTCAGGCAGGTTGGCTGCTCGCACAAAGTGTCGCTCTGTCCTAGTAGCTTGCTGGGCTGCCTCGAATTTCAGAGCGTAAACCAAAGCCCCTTTTAAGTCGCTGAGATCTGCAATCCGGAGTGCTTTCTGGATTTCAGAGTCACGCACACCATCAATAAAATGCTGCAGAGCCAAGCTTTCTCTAATTTCAGTCGGACAGTCAGGATAAGCAAGATGTGAAAGTCTCTCGACATCCGTAGCAAGCTCTTGCAGGGATTCAGTGGATTTCTGCTGTCGAGATTTGAGCTGGAGTCTGCTATATTCCTTCATGCATTTCTCTCCAAAGCGCAATTCTAAGGCACTGACGAGCGTTTCAAAATCGAGCAGTTCATTTGCAGGCAAAGTCTGTAGGACGTCAGCAGCATCAGCTCGTAGAGAAGCAGCTAACTGGCAAGCCTTTGTCTGGGAATCCCATCCATTGGCGTCCGCTACGATCCCAAATTGTGTCTTAAAAACTGGCCATGAGGATTTTCCGTCATAGGTCGAGAGCTTAATAAAGGCCCGAGGAAGCATATCTGGATACTTGATTTCTTCGGAATAGTTTCCGGCAGTTATCTTCTGTTTCTTGACTTTTTCCAAATCTTTTTTTACATTCTCTATGCTTTCTTCAACGGTCTTGGCGATCTTTTGAACTTTTTCTTCTACTCTTTCTTCTACGGTTTTGGCTGTCATTTGAACATTTTCTTCCATTTCTTGAAATCTTCCTTCAAATTTGTTTTCCACGGAGTCAATTCTGTCATTCAAAGATGTTATTTTATCCTCTATTAAGTCTTTCAACTGACCAAGGTTGGTTGACATATCCTTCTTCATTTCATCTTTTAAATCGCCAAGGTTGGCAGTCATTTTCTCATCCATCACTGACATATCCTTCTTCAGTTCATCTTTCAACTCGCCAAGGTTGGCAGTCATTTTCTCATCCATCTCTCCTAATTTCTCCAATAATTTAGTCAGTTGCGCCTCCATTGCTCTGGTAATTGGCATTCAACCCCACTCCTGACACCAAATGTTATGAGCTCGGGGTTCGAAAGGACTGATGCCAATATATAAGAACAATAAAAAGGCTTTATTCACTATAAACAGTGCAATACGAACACCAATATCTTCTGAAAATTACAAGATATTCATTAATCTTCAAATCCAATAAAAGCACAGCAAAATTTCACACAGAAACAATGCGTTCAATACGACATATCAACGACAAAATCAATCCGAGAAACACAGTTCTCAATGCAAAGCCTCTCGTATGAATTCAATCGCATTTGACAGACAACTAACTAACTGAACTGATGGAGGTCCTTATATAGGTTTCAGAGATCTTTCCAGATTATTCCAGAGCCTTCAGATGCTAGAAATTACCAGAAAGTGCTTTAACTTTCGATAGAGAACCCAAGCAAGAAAGGATTCCAATGTATAGGTATAAGGGGGGTGTGGTTGCACAAAAAGTCGCCAAATCCATCGCCAACTTGGCAACATTTGGCGATATATCGCCAAATTTGGCGACAAAAATAAGTCGCCAAAACCATCACCAACTTGGCGAAAAACCCATTCCTTGGCGATTTTCCAATAGAACTCCATTATAAAACCGATGCTGTAAGGTTGTTTTTCTTGCAAAGCACCTGAGGCCTTTAGCATTGAGTTACATGATGCTCAATAGGAAATACATTAATAATACTGCAATTTTCACAATAATAAAATAAAATAAATTTAAACAAATGGAATATTTACAGATATATACAAAATTCATAACAATATGTTAAATGTGCAGCTTGCTGAATGCTGACGGTTATGCATTTTTAGTATATTGTTACAGTCAGGCAGACAGGCAGCAAATAGCAGATAGACAGTTAGCAGGTAGACAGCAGATAGCAAACAGACAGACATGCAGTATATAGACATCCAACAGAGTGTAGACAGACAGCAGACTGCAAGTACTTAGCAGACAGACACCCGACAGATAAGACAAAAAACAGAGTGTAGAGAGACAACAGGAAGAGCTGTCAGACAGAAAGCAAACAAACATAAGAGAGACAGCAAATAGCCCACAATGTGTAGACAGACAGCAGATAGACAGGATACAGACAGCCAACACACTCTAGACCGACAGCAGATAGAAGAAATCCAGTTGACAGTTAGCAGGCAGAGAGGAAACGGACATACAGCAGGGAGACCGAGAGCAAACAGACAGGCAGCAGACAGTCGACAGAGTGTAGACAGAAAGCATATAGCAGACAGAGTAAGCAAACAGAGAGCAGGTAGACAGCCAACAGTGAGTAAAGATATACCAGGCGGACATAGACAGATACAGAAAGAGTCAGACAGACCAAAAATAAGTCTGGGGATTGGCACATGAAGGGCGCAGGGGGACAGAGCCCCCTAATTTTAATATAATGCTGAAACCAGGGTTGGGTTTTTGACGTCAAAAACTGGTTTTTGACATGACAGTGGTAAAAACCGTGTTTTTACCGGTTTATTCCGTCAAAAACCTGTCATTTTCGATTGTCCTCCAATTTATGGTGCAAGGGTAGCATATAATACATTTCTAGATTGATTTTACCTTGTTGTTCTTGTTATTATTATTATTTACAATTACATTTGTTAAATTTATTTAAAAGAAGATCATTTCCTAATATGGGAAAGATTTAAAAATACAAGAGTAAAAGAAAAGAACAATATTTGTCATAATCTTTACTAATATAGATTCTACTAACTGCAATTAACATTAATATTAAATGATAATACAAGGTTATAATTCTTAAATAACATTCAATATACATTTTTAATAAAGTACATTAAAATTATTTTAGAGATGCAAAAATGCTGTTACATTGTATGACAATAGACTAATAGATGTTAATGCAGAGTTCCCCCCAGACAGTTTCAGAAGGGTGCTGCACCCTGCCTGCCCTTTGCTTTACAAAATAGCACCCTTCTTGACCCTCATAAAAATAATTAGCACCCTTCTTGCCCCTCAGTAAAAAAGTGCCTTTTCTCCTTTTCGCATTAAAAAATTTGCTTTTATAGTAAAAATTGACACAGTGTTGTCTTAAAAAGAGTGCCCTGACTTTTAAATATCAAAAGTGGCTTTAAAAACCAAAAGAATACCTTTAACAATTAAAAAAGTGCCCTTAAAGGGTAAGAAAAGTACCTTCAAGAATCCAAAAAGTGCTCAAGAATAAAAAAGTGCCCTTAAAAATAAAAAAAGCGCCCTTACGAATAAAAAAGTGCTCTTTTCTCACCAGCAGCACCCTGCCCTTTTTTAAACCTGGGGGAAACTCTGTGTTAAGAATAGACTGGCAGTGAATAAATTTGAATATTCTTCGACATAATATTTTAAAATGCATATCTTATGTATTATCATAAATGCAATTATGGTGATTTTCATATGCACTTCAATAAGTAGAATCTTAAAGTTTTGTTTTCAACAATGTAATAAATTGTTTAATCTAATCAGGGTTGTAGTGGGCAGCTGCCCGGGTACCCGCCCAGCTGCCTGCCTGGGCTGGTTTTTTTTTTTTTTAAACCCGGGCTTTTTAAAAAATATATTTCTGGAAAGGAACAAATGGTGTATTTGTTAACAGTTTATGGTTATTTTGTTTTATTTATTCTCTTCTTTGAATCTTAGAAAATATGTTTGTACTAATTTACTTGCACTTTTAGATTGGGAACCCTGTAATTTTAAAACGTTTTAGATTTTAATTTAAAATGTAAATTTAAGCTTTTCAGTTAGCTTCAAGAGTATTATATTTACTAAACTTATTATATTTGTTAAATTAATTAGAATAGTATATGCAAAGAAAATATTTTATTCATAGTTATAATAAAACAAATTAGTTATAGAATTACCATTAAAAAACATTTTATAATATATTGCAATGCCATTAACCAATCAGAGAGCTGTTTTGGAATTTTAAATACAAGTAATAACAATGAGCAGTGATGATAATCCTTCTACAGATTGCATCATTTTTTAGTTGTTTTTTATTGAATAGTGAAGGCAAAATGTAAATGTTTAAAACTAAACTTAACAAATGATCATTTGCAATATTTAGTCTTATTGCATCAGCCTATTAAAAATTAAAGTAATCTACTTTGTGTTTGTGATATATATACATATATATATCATATTTATAATTATTTATAATGGATATAATATTTTTTTTTAAAATTAAAATAAGAATAGCCTATTAAGGATAGTTGTGCACAGCTACTGTTTTAATTCAAAAAGAAATGCATTTAGGCTAAGGCAAAATGGAGGTCACATGGTAATATTAGGTGAAGTTTTTGAATAGGAATAATTTCTTCTAAATGAATTGTATTAAAAACTAAAAATTTAACCATATATGAATAGATTATACATACATATAAGAAAAATTTTTGTTGTAAGATATTTTCTTTTATCAACATTTGCTAATCTTATGATAATTTCAATAGAGTAATTTTTTTTAAAGTTATATTTATATTTTATTATTAAATAACATGCAATTGATAGCTTTGCAATTTAAAATTTGTTTGTTATTTAAATTAAAGGGATCATATATGTATTTTAAGAAATATTTTAAGAAAAATATTGAGATCATTATTAAGACTATGAAGTCATTGCCATCTATTAGACTATGAAGTGTTCACAAAGATTGTATTTGAGATCAGAATTGCTACTTATTTCGCCAATCAAATTCCTTCTGCTTTCCTGAGCAAAAAATTTAATTTGCCCTGAATAATTCCTCTGAGAATTTTCAAAATTTCAATGGATAAATTTTGCATACCAAAATTTAGTAAAATTCTTTGTTTTTTAATACTCATTTTTAAATTCTCCCAGTTTTCCTATACAGTAGCAACCCTGAAGATTATTATTTGTGAAGAAGGTAGAATCATAGTCCACATTTTGGCATTTTAACCCAATTTATCCGGGGAAAATTGCCCATTTAACCCGGGTATTTTAATAAAACCCACCCGGGCTGGGTTTTTTATAAAAACCCCACGTTTTTTACATCCCTGAATCTAATATGTATAGATTACAGGATTTCTTTAAAAAATCTAATTTTTTTAGACTTTGCCAAATAGCTTAAGATTATTATAGAGATCTTCTAACAGAGATGTATACGTACTATTCTAATGCAATTCTTTTTTTTTCTTGGATGGATAAATATACTTTAGTCTTTTTGATTCTGAATATTTTATGTAAAACAACTTAATATTAAAGATAGAATGAAAACAAAAATGTAAAAACAAACTACTAAAAAATGGGTTTTTGACAGTTTTTGACATGACGGTAAAAACCATGGTTAAAACCGGTAAAAACCGTCATGCGTCAAAAACTTGCCAACCCTGGCTGAAACATATAAAGTTTTTTTTTAATTTAACTAAAAAATAACTAACTAATCATTTTTAAAGCAAAATTTTTATACCAGTACCAAAAAAGCCTGTGTAATATCAAAATAAAATTTTTGTTATGTAATCATATCATTATCATTTTCCAGATGCAACTAGTATAAAATTATCTAAATATGTTTAAGAAGTCTTAAGTTAAAAGTATTTAAGTTACTTTTCTGTAGTTACAGAAAAGTAACAAATACTTTTTTTGTAAAAAAAAAAAAAAAAAAAAAAAAAACCACACACAAAACTGAACATCAAATTCACCATTATGAAATACTTTTGTTATCTTGCATTGATATTTTCTTTATTTCTTTTTTTTATTTTAAACATTCTTGCAACGAAAATTAAGAATTGAAATACATATTTTTCTTTTAATTTTTGAAATTGCCATAGTGACAGGCATTTTAATAAAAGGGGGGAAAAACATGCATTAATTAATATATATATATATATATATATATATATATATATGAACTGTCACTGTATGCTTTCAAGGTTAATATAAGCTAATTTTTTACAGAAGATTATAAAAAATAAACTAAAGCCTGCTAAGATACAATAACAAAGAGCCAGAAAAAATTTCCATCTTAACAACCTGCTCCTGGGGACACATGAGGAAATTTTAGTTATCTACACACAGTGTCTTCCACATTTAAAAAAAAAATAAGATTGAATTGGTTAAAAAAGGAGTAATATGTCAAACAATTAGTACATTCATCTCATGTGAATATCAAATTTTTTTTTCTTATTAATTTCTAGTTTTTAAAATTGCTAAATGAAATTAATGTTATCAAATTTTTGATTGAGAGAATTCCAAATAGGGGTTGATTTTTTTTTAAAAACATAAAACTAAATCTAAACTTAATATATAAGCTTAAAATGATCTATTAAAAATGATATACATATATCATTACTTTTTTTTTAAGAACCTTTTAGTCTTTTAATACATAGTTCCATTTTTAAAATCGTCACAGTATATATATTCAATCTATAAAGTATTTTGATCAGGCCTTGTATTATAATGGGAAAGCTGTGTCTCTTTATATATGAATTATATAATCAATCATTGTTTAAATAGAATTTAGCATGGACCTACTAAGCAGACTACATAAAACTAGGCAGTAAAGAAAAAAATACATAAATATAAGTAAAACTATTGTGCACGACCACTGACATTCATAGCTAATAAACAAAGGCAACAAAAGTTAAAATTTAAAATATACTTATTGCTTGCATAGTAAAAACTGACTCTTTATTGTCTTGAAACAGAAACCAGAGTACAAACCCAGATGGCTAACCTGACGGTTTATAGGCAGGCACAGCAACAAGATCCCAGAGACTGAGAGAAAATTATGTGTCATGAAACAAGTGTCTTGACTTTTAAATATTAAATGTCTTGAAAAATAAAAATAAATATATTTTAAGATCCTAAAAAATTTCCTTTTCCCAGCAGCAGCACATGCCTTTTTAAATCTGACAGATATTTTATTACTGTACATTCACGCATGCAATCTCATATCTCTACATCAGAACTTTTCAACCCTATTTAATCTCATGGCACAGTTGAACCTATAGCAAAACTTTTGTTGGGACACACCTAAACTTGTAGTAAAATTTCTGTGTAAAAAAAAAAAAAATTATAATACAGTACCGCACTTACCCATTATCCGGAAACCTCGGGACTAAAAGCTTTCTGGATTTCATGTCCTTCCAAAATCTGGAATCCCCCTTCCCCCTTTGATTTATTCCATGATTGTTCGATAAATTCACGATTTTTTTCCTGCGACCGTTAGACAAACATCGTGATTGTTTCCTTGACCGATTGACATAAATTGTGATTTATTCCGCAACGCTTCCCGAAATTTGAGATTATTTTCTGCAATTGTTCAACAAAATTCTCGATTTTTTTGCAACCGAATGACGTAATTCACGATTTCATCCACGACTAATTGATGAAATTCGCAGTTGCCTATCACGAGCAATTGATGAAATTCACAACTTTTTCGACAAAATTCTCAAACTTTTGTGTCTGGACCAATTGATGAAGATTGTGATTTTTTTCCCAGAACCAATTGATGAAATTTGCGATTTTTTTTAATATGACCTCGACAACATTTGCGATTGTTTGACAAAATTCTCAATTTTTTTATGCAATAGTCTCTTGCCTACACCACTGAAGTAAAATATTATTTTAGTGGTTAACACATTGAAACAATGGACTTAAAAAATGAGAAATCTGTAAAATTTGAAAAATTTACAAATTTAGAAAATTTTTGAAAGAAATTTTTTCATGATTTTGGAATTCTGTATAATGGGTCATATACTGTAATAAAAACAGTAAGCAATATGCTGAGTTTGTAATTTTAATATTATTCATCGTTTTACTTTTTTTCACAAATATAAGGTTGAACTAGTCGTTGGGGGCCACCGTAATACTTACCCATCATGGATATGCATAATGTAAAATATTAAAATAAAAAAAATCTCTGACGGCTCGGCCTACAGGCACAGGTAGATTTCGAAGACGCAGAACGTGGGGTGCCTGTTTGTCGGGAATTGCGGAAGAAATGACCTTTTTGCGATGATGCTGCAGTTGGAACCGCCTACTTCGAAACGAAACTTGTTTGCAGGCGGAGCCAGCAAGGATTTTTTTTTTGTTATAAGAGATTGTCCTATAAAAAACATGTCAATATAAAAGTTTTAGATAATATTAAGAGGATTTATAATAAATTTAAGCGGATTTGAAATCTTGGGAATTGACGAAGTTATGAATTTTTTTCTTCTATAACACCCTTCCTCCCCTCCTCTTAAGGCAATTTTTAATTATATCAAAAATCTGTCATACATAAATTTTTGGCCCTTCTCCTAGAAGTAATAATAACTTCAAACGGATTCGATACGTATCATAATTAAGAAATTATGGCTTTTTTTCTGTTTTCACAAAAAGTCCCCCCCAATCCCCCCCCCCCCCCCCCCCCTGGTTCGATTTTGCCCATTAACGAACTTGACCAAGATTTTACGCCACTTGATTTTATGTATCAGTTTCGAAAAGATGCGGGAGTTGGAACCGCCTGCTTCGAAAAATAACTTATTTGCAGGCGGAGCCGGCAGGGATTTTTTTTGTTTTTAATTTTTTTTTGCTATAACGGTTAGTCCTATAAAAAACTTGTCAATATAAAAGTTTTAGATAATATTAAGAAGATTTATAATAAATTTAAGCGGATTTGAAATCTTGAGAATTGACGAAGTTATGAATTTTTTTCTTCTAAAACCCCCCTTCCCTCCCCCCCCCCCCCCCCTTAAGGCAATTTTTAATTATATCAAAAATCTGTCATACATAAGTTTTTGGCCCTGTTCCTAGAAGTAATAATAACTTTAAACGGATTCGATACGTATCATAATTAAGAAATTATGGGGTTTTTTTCTGTTTTCACAAAAAGCCCCCCCCCCCCCTGGTTTAATTTTGCCCATTAATGAACTTGACCGAGATTTTATGTCCCTTGATTTTATGTATCAGTTTCGAAAAGATGCGGGAGTTGGAACCGCCTACTTTGAAAAATAACTTGTTTGCAGGCGGAGCCGGCAGGGATTTTTTTTGTTTTTAATTTTTTTTTTTGCTATAACGGTTGGTCCTATAAAAAACTTGTCAATATAAAAGTTTTAGATAATACTAAGAGGATTAATAATAAATTTACGCGGATTTGATATCTTGTGAATTGACGAAGCTATGATTTTTTTTTCTTCTAAAACCCCCCCTTTTTCCCCCCCTTGGGGCCATTTTTAATTATATCAAAAATCTGTCATACATACATTTTTGGCCCTTTTCCTAGAAGTAATAATAACTTTAAACGGATTCGATACGTATAATAATAAAGAAATTATGAGGATTTTTCTGTTTTCACAAAAAGCCCCCCCCCCTTTGGTTCGATTTTGCACATTAACGAACTTGACCGAGATTTTATGACCCTTGATTTTATGTATCAGTTTGGAAGAGATTTATGCAGAATTTTTCCAATTATCGTGGTCAGAAAAAAATGACATAGATATATATATATATATATATATATATATATATATATATATATATATATATATATATATATATATATATAAACTTTTGAACTGGGGGTGGTTTTGGGTTCTGGGAGTCATGATCGGCGTAGATCTGCAAAAATTTTTCAAAATTTCTAACTTAGGTGAGAATGTAATAGGTAGTGAAATCTAGCTAAAATGTGTAAACTACTTATAAAATGCACTGCAATTCGAATAAAATTGTGGCTTGATGACGTCATAAACTTTGAAGGCTTGATTACTGAATTGCTTAAAAGAAACATCCTTATAAACTCCAAAAACAATAATCCTATTAACTAGCGGTTTATTGCATCTGATTAAGCATCTCATTTCCAATTAAAATATATCTTTGAATTGAAATTTGGATGAAATACAGGGTCATGAAAAATCGAAGAGTGTGGAAAATAGGATTACAAATATCTCGGTAACTAATTATCCGATCGACTTCATGCTTTATACAAAATTTATGTTTTTTTATTGTCTTTTATATTCACTCCTTAAAATAAACAATTTCGAAAATTTTTATATACCTTTTATCAGAACGAATATTTCAAGAGTCCGAAAAAAATAGTTCCCGATAATCGAGGTTAATGAAATTCAATAGGCTTCTTACCATTATTACATACTAAGTACATACCAAATTTCAAGTCTCTATCTCAATTTGTTTGGGAGATAGAGCGTTTACAGACACACAGACGGACGGCAAAATTTTTTTTTCTAAATATATGTTTTTCTGTATCTCCAGTGTCTGAAACGTGTAAATCCGTTCAAAAAAAATTTGCGATTTTCAAAATGATTACAAGACTTACCCTATACTACGTATGATGGGTAAATAAAAATGGAAGTTCATTTTATTTTTGCAATACATGTGAATTTACAAATGAGAAAAAACCAATAGATTGTAATGTTCATTGATTTTTTTCATTGCATTTATATGCCATTTACTATTTTTGTTAATTCTGTTTCCAACTCTAAATTTTCTGATGTACAAGGCATTTTTAATTTAATGCAGAAAAATCATACTAGATCTAGCTGGGTAGATATAGTTTTCAAAATTTATGCACAAAAAATTAAAAATGTGTAAAATTTATTCAAAAGAGATTATCTCCAGTTTACATATTTTCAGTACCTCAAAATTTCTACTGTATTTTTTATTTTAATCCTTTTCCTTTCAGAGTATTATTTCCCCAAAAAATTAAAATATCGTTATCTGAAAATATGAGAATATTTTCATGCCTCCCCACATACTTTTATTAAAAGTATTCAAATAATGAAACAAATCTGCAACAAATGAAATTTAATTTACAAAAAGCATTATCTCAAAAGTAATTTGTATTGTAACGTAACTACGTATATAAGAGTTTACTTAAATAACACTATTTCGGATAATTATAACAATAAATATCGAATTTAGTGCTAAATAGTTCTAACACTAAAACTCTGAGACAGTAGACATATTTGAATTTACAAAGATTTCTACAACTGCTTAAGATTAAAAAAAGCCTCCAGAAAAACATTTGCAATTACCATGTATTTGCTTAAAATGATATTCACAAGAGAAGATTAGCAACATGCCTTAATAACAAGCAGTAGTGCCAAAGTAAGTAAGAGAAAATAGAAAGAGGAATCCATGGTAACCAAGAGATGAAGAACCACTGATCTAGACAATGTATTACAAATATAAAATTTATTAAGTTATTCAAGATTGGTACATAACTGATATTTTAAACTGGTACTTCTTTATTATCCCGTCAACCACTTTTCATAACAAAAAAGTATTGCCAAACTGTAACGCTAAATAAATGGGAGAACGTTGCCATTGGAATATCAAAATAAATAAATAACTAAAAATATAAGAATTTAAGGACACAATTGTTATTTTAATTAATGTAATAACTAATAAATCAGTAAAACATAATGAAAAATACATAAAAATGTCGAATTAAAAACCACTTGATGACATAATAAACAAGTATAATGCTTTTGACATCAAGTAAATGGGACTGCATTTTTGGCGTTTAATCTTACAGTTTGGCGATAGTTTTTTGTTATGAAAAGTGGTAGACGGGATAATAGAGAAGTACCTTTAAACCTTTTGAAAAAATACAAAAAAGTTACCATTTTAATTTTCTTATACAAAATATAAGTAAACACATTTTTATAGGTAACAAAACTTACATATGTGGAGGCAACTCGTAAAAATTAACATTTTGGTATTCTTTTATGACTTCTGGGCTATATAATTCTAAATCTTCATACGGATTAACAGAAACCACAACTGGTCCAATATATGTCTAAAATAGAAATGAGAATATATGGAATTAAACAGATAGTAAAATTTAATGAATATATAAACATACATTTTAATAAAACAGCAAGATTCATTCTAAAGGTTTATTTGAAGGAGGTCCCTTTTTAACACTTTCCAACATAGTTGAAAAGTATTTATGAATTCTGTTTGTCTAGCTGGCTGACCATGCTCTAACTCACATAAATATACTTGGATTGCCATGTAATTGATAAAGACATGTATATTATATTCATAAAGAATACATATAAGATATGTGAATTATATTTATATACTGCCGCCAAAATGTTCATTTTGAAATCCGTACAAGTTTTATAACGTGTTTAAAAACATGCAACAGAAAATGTAATACGGTTTTTTTATGCATAAATATATTAATTAAATAAAATATAAATACAAAAATTATTTAACAGAATTAATTGACCCTCCAAAATTAAAAATACACAATTTAATTTGTACAAGTGCATACTACTGCAATAAATCCAATTTAAAAAGACCGGAGGATCCAAATAATGGGAGAGGAACATGGGAATATTTAGTGTTTCAGCACAACTTCCGCAGCGGGTACGAGGCTTGCGGCAGTTAAAGAAATCAGCTGCTTAATGCAATCAAATTACTCAGGACAAAAACATTTCAATCTAAAAGCATTACAAAGCCACCAGTTATAAAAATCAACACTGCTGCTTATTAAACTCAGAATACTACATAAAACAAATCGATCAGTTGACAAAGGAGAAAAAAATAATTTTGTTATTTCCATTCAAAGTCAGCGTTGGGTTGATTTTGGCTAAAAAAAATTTCTATTGTATATATGCCTCAACTTGATAATCATAAGTATAATTGTTCTATAATTATGTATAACTATTCATTGTCTACTATTCCCATATTTTAGATTCTAAATTAAGAAATTTCACTATTCTTATATAATTAGAAAATGTTTTACAATGCTATAAGAAGAAATCTATATATATATATAAAAGGTCATACTCTCAGAATGTGCAAACTTCCACCAGTAAAAAAAGAATAGTAATTTCCACCTTATTTATTCATGGATATATGGCTAAAATTACTGTTATTTTTTACTGGTAAAAGTTTGCACACCATAGAATATGGTCCTGAATATATATCATAATAACAACACAAGCATGCTTAAAGCAAGAGACAAATGAGCCATTGCCCATTGGGGATATCACGGACAAACTTGACAAAGGTCGATTTTTTTCTTCTTAAACCTTGCAATCTCTTACAAGTTACAAGAGTCCAGTTTGTCTCTAGTACCCTGAAATTTCCTTTAAAATACAAACTGACAATAATGATAAATGGCAATTTTAAACGGCTAATTCTAGAAACTTGTGCTTTGCAAGTTCATCCTTAATATCCACAACACCTCAAATGATGTTTGCACTCATTTAGCAAGAAAAAATTTTCATCTTCAGTAGGATAAAAACCCTGTTAGTCAGTTATGAGAAATGTTTAATTTAAAAAGTAAAGTTTTTAACAAGTAGCACAACATGCGACAGTGAAGTAAATTATGCAAGTAAATACGGCAATACAATTTGGTATACAATCAAATTATTTAAATTAAAAATAGAAAAAATGAAACAAAAACATACATAGATCAGCTTTTCTTGAAACCTCTTTTGCAGATTTTCAACAAATGCATTTTCATCTGTGTATTTTTCTAAGAGTACAAAGTCTTGTACTCCAACTTTGTTTCTTGCATGTAATAAATTTTCCATACTTTTCCTGAAAAATACCAATTACTAGCTATTTCTACGAACTTAAATAATAAAGTATTAATGAAGATGAGTAATTTTTACTTCTCAATGTGAAGTTAAATGATTTCTGTAAACAAGTGAATGAAATGTTTGATACTGTAAAATAAACAAAATAAACTAGGAAAAAAATAAACATCCTTCATTATAAAAACATTAATGTAAATTAAAATTTTTCTTATTAAATTTATTTTTTACACATTCACTTTTTCATGTAAAAGCAAGAAGAAGGTATTAAAATTTGTGGAAATTTAGAAAAAGACAATTACAAATGAAAAGAAAAAGACCAATTACCGGAAATGCAAGCTACAAGCACCATATGACCATGAAACAGATTTATGAAACTTCAGTCATGATGTTTATTCATATAAACATTTGAAATAATTTTAAGACGCGAAAACTATATAAACAAAGACATATAATACAAATATTACTAAATAAAGAGAAAACAATCCCTTTTCAAACACCAACATACAGATAGAAGAGTAATAATATTATTCAAATTTAAAAAGGCGGCCAAAATAAACCAGTCTGCTATTTGCCATATACGGTTTTCAAGAAGAAATAAGTTTCTTTGTCGGTGACAGTTACATTAAGGTTGTGTTCAGGAAAGAAGATCGCGCGGCGCGCGCGCGATGGAGAGAAGGGTTATGGAGTAGGTCTTATCGGAAATTTAAATAATTTAATATATTGAAATAATTTAATTATTTCAATTATTTTAAGCTTCTGTGGCTCAGATTAGGTGAAACTAGCGACTACACATCTTTATCCTCCAAAAAAAATGGATCTTATAATAGGAATATCTATTTTTATTTCATCATAATAAACCCCCGAAACATTCATGAAAAGCATCACGTGATCAGATAGCCCGATCCGCGTTCATAACCTGCAAATTTTTAGCGCGGGCTGCGCGCGGGTGACTCACAAAAATTCTGTGGGCGATTTGATCACGTGATTGGGCTTTTTTGTGTCTTACTTGGTTTGGTAGGTTGATTGATACATGATCGGATATCTGAAAAATTAAAAATTTTTAACATTCTAAAATGATTTTTTAAGCCTTTGATCCAACATAAAAATAATAGAATACGAAAGTATGATGTATATATATATATACATCATATAGTTACATAACTGCTGTCAACTTATATGTCTCTAAAACTACAGCACCTACTAAAACTGATATATTAGTTTAGTTGATAGCAGTTACATAAATATATAACAACGCAAACAAAACAATGCATATAATATTATAAAGTTTAATTTTCTATAACCAGTGCACCTTTAACTAAAAAGGGAGAGGACGTTCGGATCACCGAATTTTCAATAAAATTAATGTAAACTCTAAAAAAAAAAAAAGGGTACTTTTAGGTTAACCGGGCACCAGTGAAACAAATATAAATATATACACAGACACACACATATATATATATATACATATATACACAAACATATATGTAGATATATATTTATATTTTTTTTTCACTGGCGCCTGGCTAACCGAAAAGTACCAAAAATTGTTGTGTACTTTACTGACGTTTGGGTTGTCCTACACAGATGAACCTGAAAAGTATGGATACAAAGTGAATGCTCGCCGTTTATTTCCGATTTTCTTCCCCTATTTTTATTAATTTAAAAATTATTTATCAGTTGCTTTATATTTTTTGGGATAAATAGAATGTTAATAAATCAAGGTCGTGATACCAACATATGCTGGTATCACGACCTTGATTTACGATAAATCTTTTAACATATGTTAAAAGATTTATTTCTTTATTTATAATAGTAAAATAAAATCGTTGTTAAAATTTGATAAAAAAGCTTTTAAACATTTTATTAAAATATATTTTTCGATAACAACCTTGTTGAAACATAATTATTATTTTCTAAAAATTTATTTTTCTTGAAATTCATTTTTCGATGTAAATTGCATTACTTATTATATTGCAATAAACATCATAAAACACGAGAAACAAATGCTAAAATACTTGTACATTCAGTAGAAAATTTATAAACATTCTAACTATATTTTATTTATATTCATTACGAAACTAGACGGTAAACCACATGTATTTTACCTCTTTACAAAAATAGGTACTGATATTTCTAGTTTAAATAATGTATATATTTTACATTTTATTTTTATAATATTTTTTACATTACAAAATATGCTAAAATTCACTGTTGAAGTACTCATTATAAAAACATGGAGAAATTCGTGCAAATTGACTATATTTTCATTCTTATTTTACATTTGCTAAAAAGAAAAAAATAATAATAATAATGTTTAAATATTAAAAGACACAGTAATGTAAAATTTTAATCGTAAAATAGCTGAATTTGTCGTATTTAATTAAATAAGTAATTGTTAATAATATCAAATTTTGCTTTTATAAAATATATTCCACTAATCATGAAAAATACAAAGCAACCGATTAAACATTTTTAAATAAAAAAAAAAACAAACAAAAAAAAAAAACAGAAAAACAAACAAAAATTTTGGGGGATCGAACCCGCAACCTCCAGAATGAAGAGCAGTGCTCTAACCATTCGGCCACCAAGTTCACTTCTAATTTTAACAAAATATCATTAAAGTACCCTAATTAGTCAAATGAAGGCCTGCGTTCGTTATCATTTATTTGGACATCCAAATTAATGATAACGAACGCAGGCCTTTCAATTTCATTCACAGTATAGACTCACTCGATATTTTAATCTCCATCGCCCGCGCGCCGCCTGATCTTCTGTTCTGAACAGCCCCTAAATTATTTGTTTTGCTTTCCCTCTTTTCAGAAAGCGCAAGACAAGGCGCAAGCGCACAATTTTTTGCGTCACAGTTTCATGTTAAGTGATTGGCAAATGGCAACAGTGAGTTTGTGTATTTTTCATCGTGGTCGCTGCTACCATCCATATTGTTTATGCTTTAAAAAAGACGATAAAGTGGTTTGTATAATTTTTGAAAATTAATTTAAAAAATGAAAATGGCTGAAGCAATGAAAGCTGAAATATCCTGTATGTTAAAAGGAATTGATAGGTAAGCTTGATCTGAAATAGAAAATTGTAACTTTGATTATTTGATGATCAACAAATCAGACTGCAAAATTATTGGTTTACTCTTGTATTTCTTTTTCCGTAGCCTTGAGATTCACATTTTTTGCTTGTACTTAAACATACTTCCGATGTTATCAATGCTGATTGTACTTATTTAGTTCTTTACGCTGGTATCGTATTTTCTACTTTGATGATGTTTTGCGTGAGAAAATATTAATTAGCTTAATCAGCTGCCTTATATGACGGCAGATTTATGAAATTTTATTCTTTCTAGTGGGATTATTGGATTTAACCTTGATAGAGATTAGCATAGCAAAACGAACTTTTGAAAATTCTTTTAATAGTAAGACCCATGATTTTCAATAATATTAGACTTTGTAGTAATGTAAGATGGTTATGTTTTCTTATAATAAAGGTTATATGCTTCTAATTTTATAGGGAAAAACCACTGATGTTATTGAAATTCGTAATTGTTGTCAGTTCTGGAATAAACGATAAAGGTCATTGGAAAGAAAATTCTAATTTTCTTCCTGGGAAATTGGTTAATATTCTTAAGGGAGACATATTGTAATCTCCCTCAAGATCAGTTACATATGCAGGGATCATTCTAGAGCATAAAAAAGGGCAGGGTGCACATTACACATTAAGGGCAATTTTGTTGAAAAGGGCACATCATTTCATAAAAAGGGCATTTTTGTAATAAGTGCGTGTACCTATATACTGGTGGGGAGGGAAGTCTGGCAACAGCTTAAAGTACTTCTTAATTAAAAATCTATATATTTAAAACGCTAAGCATTTTCTTTCGACAATCTGTGAGAACAAACTACTGCATCAAATTACATAATTTTTCTTTTAAATGAAAGATATTTGGACACAGATTTGTTATCGTACATTCGTGTGTTCGAAAATTTTATTAATTAGCCGTAATTTTAAAATAAACTTTTACATCTGCTTATGACGTCATAAAGTCGGCAATCGGATAAATTCCACTGTTGCGAGACACATATTTTATTCTCTGAACTCCGTGGTTATGAGGATAAAAGACAAATAATCTAATATATTTAAAACACTAAGCGGTTTTTTTCGACAGTCCGTGAGAACAAACTACTGTATCAAATTTCACCATTCTCAGTGAAAGATATTTGGACACAGATTCGTTATCGGACATTCGTTTGTTCAAAAGTAATTTTAAATTAAACTATATCTGTGTATGACGTCATAAGTCGATCGCCAGAGAACGCTGCAACTCTGCCCAAAATTGAAATAACTTCAAAATTGAAGTAACTCTGACTGTAACTTCAAGCTATCTGGACAAGGTAGGAATGTAAACAAAGATTGATTATGCTCTAAAAATATGAATATCAACAATCTATTTACTTTTAATATTTGCTGAAAAAATAAAACTAATACAAAAATATTAAAATTTATTAAATTACTCAAAAAAAATTAAACATTAATAAAGTTTATTTATTAAATACAAAAACCCTTACATGATTTAATGGAACAGATGTCGCAGACGCACCGTGATTGGCGTGATTTTTCTTTGCGCCATTTTGGCGAGAAAACCCAATTTTCACACATTTTTACTACACACACGCATTTAATTGTATTTATTAATAATTTTTATGTTATTTTATTTTATTTATTTACACACATAAGCAATTTTATTATAAAACACCAGGTTGCTATACAAAGCCAAAATCGGCATTTTGGCGCCAAAAAGAAAACCCGGTGAGTCTGCTAAATCTGGATCGATTTAATCAAAATTGTTTGGGTGCACCGCATATTGCATAATTAGTTAAATCCAGGATTGTTTCTTTCTTAGATTAAAAATAAGAAAATTTAATGTTGAAAGAAATACAATTATTTGATCGGTCAGAAATTTTTTCTGAGTTCGGGCTATACCAAAAACAACATTAGTACCTTTATGTTAGCCGGGCGATCGCCAAATTTTTAAAAATCTTGCCAATTTTTTATTGCCAGTCTTTTAACATTAGCTAATAACAACTAGCCAATATTTTAGCATTCCAATATAATATCTTAAAAAACTTACTTGAAAATAGGTAAAATGTAATAATAATAACGTAAACACAAACATATCAGTACAAATAACAAAATCTCATGTAGAAGGTTGCAATTCATATAAAGCCATTTGCAACAAGATTTGGCGAGTTATCACTGGCGCCCAGCTCACATAAAAGTACCCAAACATTTTACAGGTAACAGAACGATCGCAAAAAATTACTGCTTCATGAGCAGTTATGACAGTTGAAGTGGGATAAAATCTAATAATCTTAATTTTACAGCGTTTATTCGAAATACCACAGAAAACACGTGCTGTTTTTATATAAATAGAGGATATTTAAAAAGAATAACAGAACTGACAATCTTCGCTAATGTAATGCTTGAAAAAGTAAATAAATAAGTGAATTAGCAAATCTTAAAAATATATATTTCTTAAAATAAGAAAAAAAATTAGTAAAATATTCTGGTACCTCTCCATTATCCCATCGACCACTTTCAATAATAAAAAAAAAAAAATCGCCAAAGTGTAGCGCCTGAACAAATGGAAGAATGATGCCATTTGAATTAAATCCTATAGTTTGGCGATAGTTTTTTGTTATGGAAAGTGGTCGATGTGATAATGCAGAAGTACCGAAATAACTAATAAATCAGTAACACATCATTAAAAATACATTAAACGTCGAATTAAAAATCACTTGATGTGATAACAAGCACATGTAACGCATTTGACGTCAACTGAATGTAATGCCACGATCATGCATTTTTGGCTAAATCCTATAGTATGACGATAGTTTTTTTAAAAATGGAAAATTGTTGACGGGGTAACTCAGAAGTACAAAAATTCTTATACATCGTATGAAATTGAAGGGCATAGGTATTTAATTTGTTTGAAAATATGATTAACGTTTCTCAAACTTTGCGGTTTTGTTCGTCACAATAAAAATAAATTACACTTGAAAACATTAAAAATCTGCCTTATCTGCAGATTGTATATTTTTATTGTACGAAAATTTCTCCATCTTTACATAAAAATTGATTATCTTAAAACAATGGATGTAATTTACAAGATATGGATTTGAAACAAATAATGATTAAAGAAGACATTTAATTTTTTTTAACATTTAAATTTTTTTAACGTCGAATTTCGACAGTGGCTTTGGACAGTTGCAATGTACCTGCGCATAGGAGCTCATTCGGTTGCATTATCACAGGGAGAGAGGTGTGTGTTCTAATTAATATGTTATTTTATTTACTGAATATGTAGGAATATAATATTTGTATGATACTTCATAGGTCATTGAAATTTTCTTTGTTGCAGTACTGAATATAGCTGTAATTTCGAACTGATTTGCATTACACAGTTGTTTACGTATTGTTTCATTGGAGTTTTCATCGAAAATAGTATTATATTTCACTGGAAAAAAGAACTATTAAAAGACATTTTTTGAAACACTTTTTCATACTCTTCCCCTGTTAAATAGTAAATAAGCTTATTTTACTGATATTGTCACAGTAATTTTGTTCCGTCAAGTTTTGACGGGTTCCATCTAGTATCCAATAACATTTCTAATTTCCATAACTTCACTGTTTGAAAAGTATTAAAAATAGCAAAATGAAACTTGTTCTCCATTTTTATTGCAAAATTGTTTACTATATTCACAGTCATTTCCCCCTTTCCCTACGATACTCAAAAACTTCTCTCTCTGAAACTTTTATTCACCAGATAACTTTTTCCCAGTTTTAGCAAAACTGGTTTTGAAAAAGCTACAAAATAAAAGTTCTAAAGCTACTTCTCAAATTTTTATAGGACTTATGTAAGTTATCATGTGGTCAAAGGCCGGAATGCCTGAACTAATACTATATTTCACTAGACAAGGTGAAATTAATCAATGACCCTTAGTTGTTACCCTATGTCTTGTTCAATGGAAAAAATGATAAATGAAAAAATGAATCGCTCAAAGTCAAAGATTAGACATACCAGAGCATTTCACAGAGAAATAAAGAGGGAAAGAGGAGTACTCCTGATGTACCATACTAGCATTCTAAAAATAAAAGATAAGTAAAGAATTTTTGAAAGTACAATACAAACAAGGCAGGATTTTACCCAGGAATAAAAGGAGGGTAGAATTCTACCTGGAGAAAGGGCAAGTAGGGTAGAATTCTACCTGGAAAAGGGGCAAGGAGGGTGGGATTTTATCTAAAAAGGGCATGAGGGCAGGCCACCCTTCTGAAACTCTCTAGAATGATCCCTGCATATGCTGAAATTGTTTTACTACTGAAAAAAGAAGGGAAAAAAAACCCCTAAGTTTTGGAAGTTTCTAGTTTGCAGAGATCCCAAATTAAAAAAAAAAAACTAGTAATATCACTGAGAATTGCTGTTAAACATCTAAGAAAATAAGCAAATTCCAGCGCATTAATATATTGATTTTAATTCAGTTATATAACTGTTAAATATATGCAAGAAAATGTCAATTTATTTTGCATGAATATAAATAATTTATAAATAATTTGTTATGTTTCAGATACAATCCAGAAAATCTTAATGTTTTACAACGATATCTTGAAATTCAAGTTCAAGAAAATGCCTATAATGTTGAAGCAAACCTTACAATTCTAAAACTGTGAGTTCACTTTTATTTTATCTAAGATTTTATTTTTATTGTATTTTTTTTTCTCTCTTTATTACAGTTTTTTTATAAGCGAACATTTTCAATTTTGGAACCGGTTTTGAAAGTGAAAGTACCCTTATATAAAAAAAAAAAACTGGAACCAAAATCGAAAAAGTAAAAACTAACAACGTTAGAGATCGACCTCAGCTATCCTATACAAAAAACATCATTTAAAAATATTAAAATGCGAGCGAGAAATCGTGCAAGAACCTTCCCATAGACTTAACATTAGCTTGCGCGTTTTTTTGTGTGACTGATGTAGGCTCTTAAGGTAAAAAGTATAATACAAAGTTTATGAACCATTTTAAAAACATTTTCTTCCTTATTCTACATTAATATAAAAATTGAATTTTATTAGATCAATAGCAGAATATATATATATATATATAACATTTTGTATGGAACAATACGAGACATCACTGAAAGCAATATTTAAAGTTTTGTATTTTCACTATTTTCTCTGAAATTATATTTTTAGTTCAGTTTTTAATGAATGCTTTCTCCTGTCTGTTTGTTTCTCTGAATTTTTTGATTGTCACCGTCAGTTTTTTGGAAAAGTTAAGAAAAATTACCGACTGATTTTTATAAAAATTGAATATTCGGATGTATGTAAAAAAAAAATTCTACATATGTATGTCGAGTTTTAAATTGATACCTCAATTAGTTTTCTTAATTTTCGCTAATTAGTGAAAATTGCCAAATTCATTTCTTTCGGCTTCAAATTCCAAAACATGTGTTCTTTTCTTTAGGCATTTTGCTAAAAAAAATCACATTTTTATGCAATTTTTACTGAGTTTTTAATTAATTTCTCGGTTAAGTATAAAAATATTAAACATCTGAGCCTCAGGTGCATCAGAATCTGCCTTGGATTATCCTCATCAAAATTTTCAGACTTCTATTTGCGATAGATTTCGCTAGCGATCGCTGACTCGCAGAGCGAAGCTTTCTTTTATTATTGTGAAACTTTCTTTTATTAATCAGGGGTCGATTCAGGAAAAATTTGGGGTCTATTTAGGGCCCCTTCACAAAAATCTATTTGATAAAATGAGCCCGTTCACAAAAATTTGATAAAATGGGCTCCTTCACAAAATTCTATTCCATAAAAACTTATTATTTATTTATTATTTTGTGATGTTTTAAAATGTGTAATTTGTAAATAAGCAAGTTCACCAGAGAGGAAAACTTCAGCAAAAGGATTTTAAAAAGTTTTTGTTTATAAATGCTTGGTTTGAATTTGATTGACTGGATATCAACTTTCGTTACAAAATGTTATTTTTCACAGAAATATAATAAATTTCACAAAAATAACTTTTACTTTTTACAAAATGGGCCCAAAGAAAAAAAACCTGCATCGACCCCTGTTAATATTAAACTTTCTTTTATTTTAGTATAAATTGGCTAGAATATGAAATTTTGACTAGCTTTAATAAATGGAATGTGTAATTTGAAACCTCTTAAATTTCTAAAATAAGGCTTAATCTAAAGGGCAAAATTTGCACTAGCCACCGGCCATAGGGCCACTAAATGAAAAAGATTGTCTGTCAGCGGCCACCTTATGGCCCCTTTCCTACAAAGAAAGAATAAAAATTTTTTGCATTTCATCAAGGATTCTACTTTTGTTGGTTGAAATATGTGGATATTAACATATTTATTTGGGCTATGTAATTTTAGATTAATTATAGGTGCAGATCCATGGTCGCCACGTGGCGATTAAATTTTTTGCTGTGGCCACTAACTTTCGGTGTTTAAGTCGCCATGTGATTTAAAAGTGACCAATTTCTTGTATTCCCAGTCACCATCGTGAAATTTTGATTTTTTTTTTTTTAAGATTAAGACCAAAACACATAACAAACTTTATTATTATATTTTCTCAAACTATTAAATATATTCGAATAGCTATGTTATTCATAACAGTTTGAGTCAGATAATTTTACATAGTCTGTGATTAAAAAAGGAACAATATATATAGAAAAACAAATGTTTGAAGTGTGTTTTGATTTTTATAGTGCAAAATACTCTCACACATTCAGATTTTCTTTTATATGTACTTTTGTATGCCAAAATCAAAATAAGAAATATTGTTTTTCTAATATTCCCTGCTATCATGATTGCTTAGCTTATACAATTTTTTTTTAAAACAGTATCTTGCCCAACTTTATTTTCTATCTTCTAACTGTACATGATTTAAGATTTATATTACACTTAATTAATATTCAAATTGTGTTGTATATGTGTGTGTATTAAATAAATTACTTTACACTTTGAATTCCTGAACTTTTTATTCCATATAAACACTATTGTTTTTATGTGTTTGTTTCACAACTGTAGCCACTGGATTTTTTGGGTTTATGAGCCACTGGCTCCTTTCAAATTTTGGGAATCTGCACCTATAAGATTAATACTAATTAAAATTTTAACAAAAGTTTACTGTGTAGGACTTTTCAATAAAAAAGTAGCCAGTAGTTTACAGAAAGTGGCCAGCTATAAAACTGCTACCACTGGCTACCAGTGAAATTTCCCAGTTTTACCCTTTGGCTTAATGCAAATAACCAACAGGGTGCAGCATCCTCCTGAAACTGTCTAGAGAAAACTAGGGTTGGCACGTTTTTGCCAAAGGTGGTAAAAACCATGGAAAAAACCGGTAAAAACCGTCCTGGCAAAAATACATTTTTGCCACTTTTTGCCAAAGTGGCAAAAATAGGTATGTTTTATTTACAGCGATGTAATTATTATATTTTAATTTTTAATAATTTCAACTCTAATAATACGTAATTTAATTTTTTTACTTACCTTAGAATATTCAATGCATCATTAAAACAGTTAGTCTAAGTAGATTGTATTTTTTAGTAAAATACTTTAGTAATCAGTTTTACTTTCAAGTAAATAACTTACTGGCTTTGGTTTAAACTCTCATAATTATTAAACAATCAATCCTTATGCTTCAGTTAATTTTGTAGCAAAGTCTGAGAGAGAAATAACACTTACCAATTTTGCTATGCTATGAGAACAACAGTTATTTGAAGTTACAAAGTAAAAAAAAAAAAAAAAAAAAAAAACCTTTTGCAAGATAATTCATTCTCATTTCCTATGATCAAACCAAAATTCAAGTCTGTAGCATGTATAATGACAATGAGGAAAATGGTAAGAAAAATTACCTAAAAGATTAATTTGCCTATATTTGTAACATTAAATAATCAATTAAAATCATTGTACCCTCCCCTTTTTTATACATATTAATTTCATCCAATCCATGTGCATTTTTTTATAACCTCCCCCTAAAAAAAAAAAAAGTTGTAGGAATTTTAAAAGTTTACTTGGTACTACTTGATTATCTCGTCGACCAAAAAACTATCATCAAACTATAAGATTAAATGCCAATTATGGATCATTGTAAATGTCATTTTCACTTGACATTAAACACATTACATGTGTTTGTTACGTCATCATGTGAATTTTAATTTATATTTGAATTGTTATTAAGGTTTTACTAATTTGTTTTTTCTTTCGTTATTTAAAATGAAAATTATGTCAATAAATGATTACCTCATGATATTAAAAGAAAAAATATATAACAGATTAGTTTCAACTGGCGTCAAAAATTTTTGTCCACAAAATATTTTTATTTTTCTATATTTACTTCAAGCCTATATCTAATGTTTACATACATTTTATAGTTTTTTTTTTCTGCATTTTTTGACTAAATAAAGAGGATTGAATTTTTTACAATCTTCCGTTATCATTGATATTTATTATGTTCCTTAATAAATTTGATTATTACACTTAAAATATTTACAACTAATTGACAAATTCAATATCTTAAAAATATCTGTTTGCTTATAGTTTACGTGTTTAAATGCAGAATTATTAAATTAAACTGTTCTTAGTATTATTTTGACAGAAATAATCTGGTTAAATCAAATTTTATATTTGCTATGTCGTTACGACATGAGTGAACTTTATCATTAAAGTAACCTTATTATTTAGATTTTTTTTTTTTAAGTGAAATTCATTCATTTTCCTAACTTAAAATTTTAGAATGGCAATATTTTTTCATTTGTATAATTTGGTGAATAGTTTGGCGATTTGTTTAATTTGACGATATTGGTCGACGGGATAATCAAGTAGTACCATTTATTTCTATACAGTATTTGTAAAAGTTATACCTAAAGGTTCAAATAAAGATACAATGAAGATTGATTTAGCAAATGTTTATGCAATAATATTGTTTTTTATTGTAGATTTTTTAAATGTAGAAACTGTTGATTTAAATTTTTTTTAAATATATATTCATTTTAAAGGTAACATTACCACATTAATTTGAGAAAAGTAAAAAGTTTTTACCTGTCACCATCACATAAATTTATCTACAAAATTGATTATGATTGATTATTGATATTTTTTTATTCATATTACCAATGAAAATTATTTTAATTAATCAAATTAATATTAGGGAAATATGTAATTAATATTCTGATTTAAGTCTCAATTATAATATATACAAAATTATATTATTTTATTATATTTATTAAATCCAGCCTTTTTTGCCAGTTTTTGCCGGTTTTTACCAGGTTTTTTCCAGTTTTTGCCACTGTCCTGGCAAAAACACCATTTTGCTGGCAAATTGCCCAACCCTAGAGAAAACTTTAAATATTTCTATCTTCATGGTATTATAATATCATTTATCCATACAATATTTAATATAAGTTGCCTTTTTAAACTGTGTTTATTGGTTTTGATTTTAGGTATCAGTTTAATCCTGATGCATGTCGGCTTCCAGTTATTCAGTTGATTCTTCTTAAAGCTCTGACTAACTTGCCTCATTCGGATTTTATACTCTGTAAATGCCTCATTGATCAGCAATATGTATCCTTTTGACTTTTTTTCTTTCATTCTTTTTTTTTAGATCCAGTATAAAATAAATTAATTAAAATTTTGATGATGGTGCCATCTTTTATATAATTCGAATGTTATTTTATTTTTACTTGTATAATTTATCCTTCTATAAAGTGAATGAATTATTAGTCTAGAAATATGATTTTTTTCCCACACTGGATGAAAAATTGTTTCATGGAATGTGTTAGAAAATAATCAGATGAAATTTGAGAAAAGAAAAATCTTCGAATTTATTCATCTAAATACCCAACAATATTCGGCCAACCGAATATTTGACAATACCAAATAGTGGTCGAATATTCATGACACCTCTAATTAAAACAGAGATACAGATTTTAGTTTTCATATTTTAAAATCTATAAACTTATATTCTTAGTCTTTTTAAACTAGTAGAAATAGCTTTACACTCTGTTTCACCTTAACTTGGCAGTGCTGATAAAGCTACATTTACCAAATTGCATTTTTTGTCTGTCATAGAAACCAAGGGGTTATTCTAAAAAAAGATGATTACTAATAAGAAATAAAAATTGCTCTATTGGCAAAAAAAAAAAAAAAAAAAAAGTGTGCTAAAATCAGTGAGTTTAATTTAATAATATAAAATAAATATTTATTAAGTTCTTATGAAATTAATTATATTATTATTTAACAAATCAACATTTTTTTTTTAAGTTCTAACTATTTTATTTTAACTATAATATATAAAATAACCATATCATACTCATGTATTCTTCTTATGGGTCCGTTAACATAAAAAAAATAGTATTCGTCGTCCGATCTCTGAAATTTTAGTTGTTTATAAATATAACTGTTTTCAAGTCCTCTATAAAATTATATGAAAGTATATGCATTTTAAATAGTGAAAACATTACCTGAAGCCGAGCATGACTGCGGAAAACATCCTGTTATGGGTTTTCGCCGAAAATATCTCAGATTTCATTTTTTTTTTTTTTTTAAATACTTGTTCTTACCCGAACGTTTCGAAATTGTTGTTGTGATGTAAATCTGGTCTACCTAGTTGTTCTAAAAAGATTGTGTCGAAATATGAACATTTAGTAACTTTTAGCATAAGAAAAAAAATCTTCTCATGACGTGCGAAATGACCTGCATTCGCCGGTGTTTTTGAAAGGGTTAAAATCCGTATTTCAAAAAAATAATTAAACTGTCTGTTAGAAGAAGGTTTCTGCTCTAAGAGCATATGTTTGGTTTAACTGTATCTCTAAAATTGTGCTATTGAGGGGCATTGGTGTAAGGGATAAAACATAAACTTGGGAAAACGACCCTTTTTCAAAAATGTTTTTCAGAGTTAACATAAATTTTTTTTCAAATTGATTATGGCATTGAAGACATAAAAGTGCGATCTTTCGGAATATGCTTTTCGTTTTTAAATAAACTAAATGGTGTAGTCGATATAATTTAAAACAGAATTGAAAAATAAACACATTCTTCATGTAAATGGTTCTTCATTGTTTCAATGGTTCTTCACTGTGGTAAATCGGGTTCTGGGCATACGCGAGTTCTGAAAGCCGGCTCGCAGAAAAACAGATGAGCTATTGATTAGTTTTTAATTAATATTTTTGTTAATTTTCAAAGTATTAAAATTCTGAGACTCAGGTGCACCAGGCCAAGCCTTTGACTATCCACACCTAAATTTTCAGACTTCTAGGTGGGCTAGATTTTGCTAGCCATCACAGACAAACACACACACAGAGCGAAACTTTCTTTTATAAGTATAGATATAAAACAAAATTTAAATTTTGTGAGTTTTCCTTTTTTAAATTTATAATTTATAAAATGAATTTACATAATTATTTATGTTTAACTAACATAGAATGATATGAAATATACTAAAACCAGCCTTAAAAATTATCTACTTAACAATGCAAGTCATAAAAAATACGCCCAGGAAAAACTTTCAAAAAGCCTAATCTTTCGAAATCGGGTTCATCTGACTATATAACCTTCACACATAACTGTTTGACTAAGCAACGTAGAACAATATGTAGTACACTAAAACAATTCCTGAAATAGCATCTAACTAACAATACAATTATCATCAAAATTCATCCAGTAGAACTTTTTCAGAAAGCTAATCTTTCATAATCGGAATCAAATATTAAAAAGGCTAATATTTGATTTTTAAAAAAAAGGTCACCCGATTTTCGAATTTCCCCCTCTATAATTCTAAAACTAAGCAACGTAGAATGATATGCTATATGATAAAACTTTCCATACAAAATTATCTAATGGTGTAGGTTTCATCGAAATCCATTGGACAGAATCTTTTAAAAAGGCTAATCTTTCATAATCGGATTGATCTGATTATAGAACTTCCCATGATAATTCTATAAGTAAGCTACGTAGAACGATATGTTATACAATAAAACCTTCCTTGAAAAATTATCTATCTTACAGTTTAAGTTCTACGAAAATCCATTCAGCAGAACTCGAGTTATAAGCAGCCGGAACGAAATTTCATATTTAAGGTAGAAGTAAATATAGAAGTATATTGCTATTAATATAGTTTACATTTGAATTTAAAAAAAGGTACTTTTCGATTAGCCGAGCGCCAGTGATATATGCACATATATAAATATATATGTATATACATATATATATATATCTTCATGCATATAAGTGTATATATATGTATGTATATATATGTATATGTGTAGATATATGTGTGTGTGTATACATGTATGCCCGGCTAACCGAAAAGTAGCAAAAAAAAAAAAAAAAAAAAAAAAAAAAAAAAAAAAAAAAAACTGCAAAAATGATGTCGTACACTTGAAAAAACATCTTTTGGCTTAAAATCTCTCATCAAAACTATTTTTCTTTTTTTTTCTTTCTTTTTTTAAAATAAAATTAGTAACAGTTTTTTCTTTTATTTTTCGAGATGTATAGCCATTTTAATTCTTTCTGCAACAAAAAACACCTTTTGGCTTAAAATCAAATTATTTGGGGTCAAAAGTAAAATCAAAATCGCCAAAAACAAAAGATAAATCGCCGAATATTTTTTCAATAGCAATCTTGCCCATTGAATAATTTACTAAGCATTACGAATATTTGCAATCATGTTTAAATTAAATATTTTCGTTTTATAATATTATCTCTCATCAAAACTGTTTTTCTTCTTTTTTTCTTTTCTTTCTTTTTTTCTTTCTTTTATTTTTTTAATAAAATTAGCACAGTTTTTTTCTTTTATTTTTCGAGATGTATAGCCTTTTCAATTCTTTCTGCAATAATAATGGTCGCCAAAAAATTAGCAATGGCAACCTTTTCAGCCAAAATAAAAGAACTTTCTATCATAATTCTATAACTAATCTACTTAGAAGGATATGTTATATACTAAAACCTTCCCTGAAAAAATATCTATCGAACAGTGCAAGTGCCATCAAAATCCATTCAGCGGATCTCGAGTTATAAAGGAACGGAACGAAATTTCCGTTTGTGTTTTATATATATAGTAGATTACTTCTGTTTGTATATAATAACAGATAAATATATAATATGTGACTGTATGTTAAATAAATTGTATGAATATTGAAAAAATTACTTGTGTACATGAAACAGTGAATAAGTTGCCAGAAAACACATTGCCAAATTTATTTCTCTCGCCGAAGCCATTCTCCCTATCTTGCCAAGGCCACAATACTAGAAAGTATCACATTTTATATATATTTGATTTTGTTGCAAACTTGTAGTTTTTTCTTTTTTCAACAAAAAGCTGTAATATAATTTCTATTGATTTGCTTATTTAAAAATCTCAAAGTGATCTCTTTGAATTCTACCTTATCTTTACAAACAATAAACTTGTTTTTGTTACATTATTTTTCTTAACTATTGAGTTTGATAATGATGGCATTAAGCATATAATGTATCTTCATGATTTGCTTGAAACTTGTCAATTCAACCTTTTTTGGGTGAGTATTTTTTATAGCAGATTTATTAAGGTGGATCAAATGAGGATGGGTGATTTATGTATGTGGCAGCATTTCTGTATAAACATAGTGCAAGGGCTAAAGAGGGGAACTGTTGCAGATTGATAGTGCTAGTTAGTTGCACATGATATGCACTAATCAGTAGTATTGTCCTGGAAGAGGCATATAGTCAGTTTTTCACATGATGCAGAAGGATATTTGCCAGCCAAAAAGAGCTAAGTATTGTTATTGGGGGTTCTCACTGTCCTTAGAAAGTGCTTATAGATCTTTATTTTTACTTTTTATTTCTAAGGGCCCTTATAAGTACTTACTTTTCACCAATAGTTTTTAAAAAGTCCAAACTTTTACTTAAAATTTTAATGCTGTTTTCAAGTAATCCAATTTCCCTCTGGTAATTCATGCATTAGTGACAATGCAGTGATAAAACTGCTTACTTGAATATAATCTTTTCATTAAAATATATAAAATTATGTGATATAAAAAAAACTTTATTCTTAATTTTGAAAAACTACTTTTAATTTTTCATTTAATTTCTAATAATATAAATTGATTTTTTAATAATGAATTGATTAATGATCTTTCTAATTTTTGGCCTTAAAAAGATCCCTTTTTTTAATATTGTATGCAAGTTTTTACTAAGTCCTTGTTTATTATTTTGAAAAAATGGTAAGAACCCTCTATTTGTTTTCTAGTGGCATAAGGAGTTTGAATTTATAAGAGCATTGGCTAATGATGGCAGCCTATGGCAAATATATTCTCTCATTCACATGTGTGCAGGATTGGCACAAGCATTTCTGTAAGGGACAGAAAGAAGATGAAAGATAATGAATGATCTGCTCATACTCACATCATCACGAACATCCTAATCTATTGCTGTGCTACTTCTATATGTTTAGTACAGGGTTGGCATGTTTTTGACGCATGACAGTTTTTACCGTCATGTCAAAAACCCATTTTTTAGTGGTTTGTTTTTACATTTTTTTTCAGCCTATCTTTAATATTAAGTTGTTTTACACGAAATATTCAGTATCAAAAAGACTCTAAAGTACATTTATCCATCCAAGAAAAATAAAAAAGAATTGGATTAGAATAATACGTGTGCATCTCTGCTAGAAGATATCCACAATAATCTTAAGCTATTTGGCATAGTCTTAAAAAAATTAGAATTTTTGAAGAAATCCTGTAACTCATAAGTATTAGATTAAAACGTGTATAATTTCAGTAGAATTTATTGCACTGTTTAAAACAAAACTTTAAGATTCTGCTTATTGAAGTGCAAATGAAAATCGCCATAATTACATTTATGAAATACATAAGATAAGCATTTTAAAATATATCTAAGAATATTCAAATTTATTCATTGCCAGTTCATGCTTAACATCTATTGTCATACCATACAACAGCATTTTTGCATCTCTAAAATAATTTTAATGTACTTTATTAAAAATGTATATTGAATGTTATTTAATAATTATAATAACCTTTTATTATCAAATGTTGATTGCAGTTAGTAGAATCTATATTAGTGCAGATTATGACAAATATTGTTCTTTCTTTTTACTCTTGTATTTTTAAATCTTTCCCATTTAGAAAATGCTCTTCTTTTAAATAAACTTAACAAATGTAATTGTAAATAATAATAATAACAAGAACAACAAGGTAAAATCAATCTAGAAATGTATTTCATGCTACACTTACACTCTAAATCGGAGGAAAACAGAAAACGATAGGTTTTTGACGGAATAAACCAGTAAAAACGCGGTTTTTACCACTGTCATGTCAAAAACCCAACCCTGGTTTAGTATGTTGGAAAAGCATTGAAAGACCAGAGTATTTAGACTTAGACTTAGACTTAAAGATAGGGAGTTCAAATAACCTAGCAATGTGACCAGAGGTCTATTGTTACTAACCCCAGAAAGTAGTCCTAAAAAAGGAAGTAGCTGAAGCAAAATTCAGCAGACATTTCAAAGGAATGTCATAAAACTCTCGAGGCTCAATTATATGGTGACCAAGGTGCTCAAATCTATAGGCAGAAAACCCCTCGTACTCACATGAAACATGCATAGTACACCAGAGTATTTACTCTGAAAGTGAAGTCACGAACAATTTTTGCAACTGATTATTCAGATCTCAGTCAAAGGAGTTTTATGAGCAGTATATTCGCTGTTAAGTGAAACAATGCTTAGGTTGTGTTTGAAATAAACCTTGGGATTTCATTCTGCGACTCTCATTCCATTTTCATTTGATCCACTGTAATAGTTTATCCATAAAAATATTCAAGTATCTAAATAGTGTTTTTTTTTTTTTTTTTTTTTTTTTTTCTAATTTAGACCACTATAAGGGATCCGGAACTTCCTGTTAACTTGATTATTGCTGATATTACTGGATTTGAAGATTCTATCAGAAAATGTAAGTACATCTTGAAATAAAAATTTACATTTATGTGCATGTCATTATGGATAAAATTTAAACTAGTTAATTTCATATTCTCTTTTCATAAATACAATCTGATATTAAATTAAATTAGCCAAAAAGTTTTCATATCTTAATTGACTATATTTTTAAAAAAAAATGGTTAATGCTAGTTAGAAATTATCAACTTACAACAATTCATCTGTAGGAAATAACAGGCACTTATACTGAAATTGCTTTTCTGATGAATTTCTAGAAGAAAAGAAAATACAACACCAGCAATGGAATTTTATTACATTGCAGGCCCCTTTTTAATGTTTGTTAAAGCATTCATTAAATTTAAATTTTAGATTTTTTTTTTTTTTAATCCTTAGATTGTGTACTTAAGCATTTGTCTTTTTTATTATTATTAATTCTTGCAAAACTAAGTTATTTTTTAAATGGTATTTTAATTCAGTAATTAATAAACGAAATTGAAAAAAATGTTGTGTATGATTCGTCCTCCTAATTCATTTCCCTCTGAAGAGGTTCATCATAATAAAATGCTTAAAATTATGCAGACTAAAAGAAAACATCCCAATTTTCACGCTCAAGAACCTATCTCATTGCAAAGAGCTTATAAGCATAATAAATTAGTATCTCCACTCGATGCGCCAATGTCAAACGACAAAAACGGAACATCGATCTCAACTGGGCCTGCAAACAATCAGAATTTCAAATAATAGCCAATCTGTTTTTTGACACTATATCCGATGGTCAATACCACAAATGTTACTGCTGCGATCGACTGTGGTTTAAAACTTCAATTCGGCCTCTTTCGAAATCGAGATTAATCGCTAAAGGAGCGACCGAAGAATTTCTAATGCTGACATTTTATAGCGATGATGGCTCTTGTCTTTCTGTAAAACGTGTTACAGTAATATGATGAAACTCAAAATTCCCGAGTACGCCATATCAAACGGTTTCGAATTTCCAGAAATACCTGACTGCTTAAAATGTTTGAATCCGTTAGAAGAACGGCTGATGACGTTGCGTATCCCTTACATGCAAATTTGTGCCGTTCACAGATGCCAATTCAAATTGAAGGGTTCGGTGGTGAACGTGCCTATAAAATTAGATTCCACCGTTAATCACCTGCCACGCAATCTAGATGAATGCTATACGGTCTATGTCAAGTTAAAAAGATGTTTGACTTACAAATCAGACTATATGAGAGTGATTGTTAGTCTTAAAAAAATCCATGCAGCATCCCGGTACCCCCAAAGCAGAATATGCTTAAAAGTGCGACGTATGTCGCAGAACAATGAACTTCTCTGCAGAACATTTCACATTTTCATTTTCAACAAAATTCACCATTCATTCGTTGGAAAAAGCGCTAAATTCATCTGTCAATCACCGGAAAAACTTCTTCAATCGTTCATTGAAAAAGATTCCGAAATTCATCAATTGGTTGCGGGAAAAGCTCACGCAGTTTGTCAGTCGATCATGGGGAGAAATCGCGAAATTCTTCAGCTGGTTGTGGAAAAACATACAAAATTCGTAGAACAGTCGAGGAAAAAATCCATGATTCTCACCAATTGACCGCAAGAAAAATCTGCAAAAGTTACCAGTCTGTATAAGGAAAATATCGCCAATCGGTCGCGGTTAAAAAGAAACAGGAAATTTGTCAGTGGATCATCAGAAAAAATCTGAAACTCGCCGGTCAGTCGCGTAAAAACCCCCCAACTTTTGCCAATCGGTCACAAAAAACTGACAAAATTTGCCATTCTGTAGAAAGGTAACATTGCAAAATTCACCTATCAGTCACGGGTCAAAAAGTGTGAAATTTGTCTATCAATCGTGTGATTTTTGATCGAAATTTCGTGTTTTTTGCCAAGAAAAGGCGAAAAAATTCGCCGATCGGTCGTGGGTAAAAACCATGAAATTTGTCACTAGATCGCCGAGAAAAATGAAATTTGTCGATCAGTAGCGAAAAAAATAAACACAATTTTCAACTGCAAAATTTGCCAATCAGCATAAAGAAAATATTGCGAAATTTGGCTCTCGGTCGCGGCTAAAAAAAGACTAAATTAGTCGATCAGTTGTGGGAAATCCTTCGATTTTTGTGCATTGGTTGCAAAATAAAGCGACAAAATTTTCCAATTGGTAGAAAAAAGTCACAGGTTAAAAAACAAAATTCATCAGTGGATTGTCAGAAAAAAAATCACGAAATTCGTCAATCAAATGCAGAAAAACTTACAATTATTTTCTAATCTGTCGCAAGAAAATCCGCAACATTTATCGATCAAATAAGGAAAATATTGCAACATTTAACAATCAGTTGTGGCTTTAAAAAAATGAGAAATTCAGGGATCTTGGGAAAAAAAAAGTGATTTTTGCCTATCGGTCCCAAGAAAGAGCCAAAAAATTTGCTAGTCGGTCAAAAGAAAATATCGAAAATATTTGAAATTCGCCAATCGGTCGTGGGTAAAAAAAAAAAAAAAAAAAAAAGCGAAATTCATCAGTGAAGTGTTGGAAAATAACACAATTCTTCAATTAGTCGTGGGGGGAAAAATACGGAGTTCGATGATCAGTTCCGAGAAAAAATTGTGAAATTTGCCAGTTACCCCAGAGAAAAATCTCAAATATTGCAAAAATCGTCAATCGATTATGAGAAAAAAAATCGCAAAATTCGGCATTCGATCGAAGTAAAATCGCAAAATTTGTCATTCCTTTGGCTTGTGTGTGTGTTAGCAGAGCTGCCAACTGCTACGAAAAAATTGTAGTTGCTATGATTTTGAGCCACAAACTACGATGCTACGAAAATCTGTCTAAAACTACGATTTCGGAAAAAACTGCAAATTTCGTCAAAAGATCGCGAAAAAACGCAAATTTCGTCAAAGGGACACAAAAAAAGTGGCGGGAGTGGACACCCCCACTCCAGGTTGTATCAGCTTAGTCGACCTGATGAAGGACTCTAACTCAGACATTTTTCTCTGGAAGATATACCTGTAGTTCCATCGCCCCCTCCCCCCAACCGCCTTGGAATCTTTCAGAAAATTCACTGTGAAGTTCAGAAATTTGGCTTAGGAGTGGACAGAGCATTAATTGAATAGGAATAATTATGTTTAATCAATCCCACCCGCAACAAAAAAATTAGCAAAAACAAAAGAGTCTCCTACTTTGTGTGCTTATGGATATACACATGTGTTTAATTGATTAGTATTTGCTCGCTTAAAATTTACAGCGTAAAAAACAACCAACCTTCAGATAAATTTGAATTTGATGTGCTACTATTTCTCATTTTCAAAGGTCTGGTGTTAGTGTTTTATGAAATGTCTTTAGCATTTCTATACAAGATGAAATTGCACTCCTACATATACAAGAAAATCTCCCTGTGTTTTACTTTTTTATTCCCGCAGAACATTTTTAATCAGCTGAAGGTTCGTTGCAGAACATTGGAAAATATTCTGCTTTGGGGCCCGGTACCTCACTCGACAGGAACTCTATCACAACCTTGAAGTGTGTTTGTCGGATGATTGGGAAAGAACATGGCAAAACTTTAACGTGGATAAGCTATTAGTCAAATATGAAGCAGAAGTGGAGGTCGACGAGTCAGAAGTACCCTGTTAAAAATTTGTATCAAACTATCCTATTTGACCGTTTTTGTAAAAAACTGTTACATAACCGTAATTTAGCACTATTCTAACCATTTTATTTCCCATATTATAGCCAGAATAGAGTTAAACTACGGATATGTAACCGTTTTTTACAAAAACGATCAAATGACTGGACAGTTTGCTGCAAATTTCTAACAGTGTAGACCCAAGTGCGACACACACGTTGCTCACCGACAACCGCTGTATCTGCTTAGCACCCGGTGAAAATCAAATACCTAAGTCGCTAATCTTTGATGAAAATGCCGAAGAACTGCCCTTTTCCGACTATTTACTGTGGGAAAGTGAGTCACCTTAAAAAGAAGTACACCTACACCAAAATCACCAATCATTTGCTGTACACGTACAGTAAATTTAATCACTTTCGTCTTGAATGCTATCGACATTTCCATTCTGAAAAATAAATCACTGAATGGAAGACTCACGAGTGAAAATTTGCTCGATGAAAGTTTTGTGAACAACCTCATTCAACACGACAACGGCTACAAATTCCTCAAAAACATAAAAAATGCACCTGCTCATTGGGAAAATGAGAAGAAACGTATGTATGCCGCAATGCGACAGTGGGGAATCCCGACTCTATTTGTCACATTGTCTGCGGCCGAGCTGCAATGGTTTGAATTGAGGCAGGCATTATCGACAATCACATTTTGACGAGGGAGGAATTTGGAAGTGAAAAAATGTTTACCAAAGAAAAGGAGTGCAAACTGATTCAAAAAGATCCCGTGAACCACGAAAAGCTGGCTTATGCTAACAAACGCTTTTTTTTTTTTTTCACTAGTTAAACTTGGTTTAAAAAATCTCAACGATAAACGCTGTGGGTGGTTTAGAATTTTTCTCGCTTGTAATATTGTTTTTTTTTTTTTAATTAAAATGTTTGATTTTAAATGTCTTTTTTACTATTATTACATGATTAATTTTGAAATTTTGTTTTTTATTCCAGTTATTTGCCATGTCGTAAATACTGCTTACCAGCGTATTGAAAAGAGGACATTGTGTGAATTCTTGGGAAATATTACAGGTACATTTCAGAAAATTAAGTCCTTTTTTTTTTATCGTTTATATTTTTTAATAGCTAATGCTAATTGAAATCTTACCATATTTGACCAGCTTTCATCTGATATAATGTAAAACTTTTTATTTATTTTGTCAAATCTAATATTTTTGAATCAGAACTGATGAAATGCGTAATATTTAGATAGAAATTTATTGCTTTTAACTGGCTAAATATGTAACTTTTCTATTGCATAAAACTGTATCATGATAGTTCATAGTTGATTATTGTATAAATAAATAAAAAAAAATAAAATAAAATAAAATATTTTTCCAGATTACCAGTTAAAAACTTGGATGGACAAGTATGCTTGGAAAGAAGGTGAAAACGAGCTGATATTCATTTGTAATCAAGAAGAAAATATAAAGACTAAGAATATATCTGAAAACATTGAATTTGACTGTAAGATATGTGCTTGTATATAAATTTTATGTGTGTGTAATGAGCAAATGTCTATTTGTGTTTGCGTGATTATATTTTAATTATGTATCTTTGATCTATTTAGTTTTCTCTTTTTTTATAAGATCAAAATATGACTTTGCCCGTAATATAAAATCAAAATAACAAGTAATCTATTGATCTTAAAAAAAAAGAAAGGAAAAGAAGAAAAAAAATATTTTACTAATTTGTTTTATAATTGGAATCCTATTTACATGGGTACAAATAATTTCGGTTCGACATCCATATATGTTATATATATATGTATGCTTTGATACAGTGTTTCTCAATCGGTGATGTGCACCACTTGAGATTTTTTATTGCTGTTTTATACTATCATACTGTTTTTTTTTTTCCCCTTTAAGTAATTAAATTTTCGCATGTAAAATTTTATTATATAGAGTTGAGCATTATGTTCTATATTGTTATTGCAAAGAAGTAATTTAGATTAAAACAAGTGAATCATGGGCGAATGTTTTCCATCCTCTGGCAGAATTCAGTCTTTTTCTTATTTTGGAAGATGGAATGTGACTGAAATATATTAATCTCTGGCTGGACATAGTTTTTTAGCCTATCACTTTAGGATTTTCGAATATTTTAATGTAGCTCTTGGAAATTTTTGGTTTTGAAGAAGTTTTATGATATATATGAATTATATACATTTTATTAAAGTTTTACGAAAAGATATTTAAATTTCAGTCCTGTGAAACTTTCTGACTTTCATCCATGAAGTGAATCTATAATTTAATAATCTTAACATATGTTAAGTAATTTTAGCTATAAAATAAATATTTCATCTGCTAGTGAATTTTATGTATGTTAGGGTTATTTTTTTACTTTAATCAGGGTGTATAGCCATCTGGAAATCCTGGAAAAGTCAGGAAAATTTGAAAATTCTGAGAAAAAAGACATTTTAACTTTTTTTTTAAAAAAAAGGAAAATGTTTCTTATAAAACTAAGGATTTCAAATTGCAGTGCCATTAAAATCAAACTTTGCTCTTCATAAGTACTGTAAAAAGTATTTCAACCTCTCGTGCAAATCATTTTGTCTACCCCCTTTCAGTCTTTCTTTGTAACTTAGAGATTTTCAGTTCCAGTTTCACTGAAACCTTCTACTGAATGTTGTAGGATTGATTAGGTGTTTCACTCTGCTTACTTATCTTGTTTGGGAACTGAACATTTGTTAGCTTAATTTATTGAATATTTATTATTTGTATTAAAATATGTCAAAGCAATCCTTTTAACTGTGGCTGATGTGATAAAGAATTTCATCCTGATTTGACAAAAGGGATAGAACCTGAGGCTAAAAGTGTGTATCTGCAAAATGTTAAGCATGTAAAAAGTTCAACAATTTGTAAATTTTGCAAAAAATTATGTAATAAATCAGTGATTTGTGCCTCAAAATCAGTTGTGAAAGTGTCACTCTCAAATTGACAACTTTTAAGTTTTTTTTTTGTGTGTGTGTGTAATGTCACAAAGTCTCGATACCAGGAATTTTTCTTTTATTGGTATGGAAAACCTGGAAATGTCAGGGAAATTCATTGCTGATCTGGAATAGACACCCTGTTTAATTGAATGAATAATATACAAGGGTCTGTCCAGACTTTTCAGAAATCAGATTGAGCCTTGTTTTTGTGAAATTGTGAATTATTTTTCTGTATCTGAAATGAAACTTATGTTCAGATTCCTGTTCAGATATTTTTAACCAGGTTCTGTTTTAATACACTATATGTACAAGATTCATAAATGCATTCAGTTTATTTTTTATGCATTAAATTTATTGTTCAATGGTGGTTAATAGGCTCATCGGTTGATTCAGTTGTTTTGTGACACATCCGATTTTATTTTATGACTATTTAATTTTTGAAAAATTTTTCGTGAAACAGTTTTGTGAAGGATTTCCTTTTAGGATTATTATTTTTGTAAGGGATTTGTTAACTGACCCAATTATGAAACAATTAAAAATTTACATTTCTGAATTAAATAAAATATGCTATGTAACATTTGCTTAATATTAAGTAATTAAACATACCCCCCTTCCCAAGCTGTAGTTAATATATACAGTAAAACCCGTTTAAGAAGTTCCCGCTTAAGAAGTTTTCCCGTTTAAGAAGTTTATATTTTCGATTCCCATTTTTTTCCTATTCTTACAATGTTAAAATAACCCGTTTAAAAAGTTTAGTTACAAACTTTTTCCCGCTTAAGAAGTTTTTTCTCCCCTTAATTTTACTTTCAAAACACGTTTACTTCAGTCTTTTGAGGGATTTTTTTCCCCCATTCTGTACTGAAAAAGCATTTCTCTATATTCTTCGCTATTCAAAAGGGCACATTTAAGATTGAAAAGGATTCTCGTCACCTTTATTTCACCTTCATATCAGTTTGTCTGATGAAATGTAGAGAGAGGGTAAGTGCGAGTCCCTTATGGCTGCAACAATAGTGACTGATAAGGGATTAAAGAGAAATGGTTTGCTCCTACTGAGGGGTAGTTCTTTAAGTTGACCAGTTGCTTTCTCTTAGAATAGAGTCTCTTTCACCTCTTTCCAGGAATGGAATGAACCAAAGCTGTGTTCAGTTTGGCTCATTCAATCTGTTTTTGAGTGAGTGTAAACGTCAAATCTCTCTTGGAAAATTCACGAAAAAAATTCTTATTTATTTTTTCCTCTTCAAAATGTCGGGCAAGGGAATTAAAAGAAAGGCCTTGTCAATTGAAGACAAAATCAAAATTTTGAAAGAAGTTGATAGCAACCCAAACGTAACAAGAGTTGAAATTGCTAAGAGATTGAATATGCCGGTGACTACTCTGAATGGAATTGTAGCAAAACGCAATCTTATATTAAACGACTCCTCTGATAAATCTCGAAAAATTAAAAAAGTGAAAAAAGGAAAATATGAAGCTATGGAAGAAAAATTATTACTTTGGTTCAAGCAAGCCAGATCCGCCAATATTCCTATAAGTGGACCTATTCTTAGAGAAAAGGCTGAGGAAATTGCCAAAAAAATGGAGATTGAATTTGCACCTTCAAATGGATGGATTGATAGAATGAAAAAAAGAGCTGGTTTAAGTTACAATTCTATAAAAGGTGAGAGTAAAAGCGTCGATCCACAAGAAATCGAAGAATGGAAACAAATCTTACCAGATTTGATAACCGGCTATCATCCTAAAGATGTCTTTAACATGGATGAGTGTGGGCTTTTCTATAATCTTTCACCGGATAAAACGTATGCATATAAAGGTGAAAATTGTCACGGAGGTAAAAAAAATAAAGAACGACTTACAGTTTTATTGGGTGCAAACATGGACGGTTCCGAGAAATTGCCAATTTTGGTTGTTGGGAAATCCAAGAAACCCAAATGTTTTCAAAATGTGAAATCACTGCCTTGTGATTATGAAAATAACAAAACTGCGTGGATGACGATTACAATTTATGAAGCCTATTTGAAAAGATTAAATGTTAAAATGAGGAGAGCTAAACGGAACATCATCATCTTTCTAGACAATTGCGCCGCCCATTCCAAAGACACGAGTAACTTTACTAACATAAAAGTGCATTTCCTACCACCGAACTTGACTTCGGTTTTGCAACCGATGGATCAGGGAGTTATTAAAGTGTTTAAGCAGCACTATAGAAAACGGCTTGTGAATTGGATGATTGAAAAACTGGACAATACTGGAGAGATAGGAAAAGTGAAAGTTTTGCAATCTATTCATTTTATTTCATCTGCATGGGAGTTAATAACGCCATCTGTAATTGCCAATTGTTTCCAGAAAGCAGGATTTTTGGAAGGAGAATCAACAGAAGAATATGAATTGGACATTGAAGATGATTGGAAGACGTTACAAAGAAGGATGGATTTCACAGCATCGTTTGAAGAGTATGAATCAGTAGATGACGAGATATTGCCATGTGAAATGCTTACAGTAGATGATATTTGTGAGGTTACAGAAGATGAAGAAATGAGTGACACTGAGGAAGAGCACGTGGAAATTCCTAGTTTTTCGGATGCTGTGAAAGGACTAGAAACATTTCGCCGTTTTATCGAAAGTGTTGAAAATGTGCCTGAGGAAATTTTTAAAAACTTAAGACAACTGACTGTTATCAACTAAAAATTGCCGAGAAAAAACATAAACAAAAATCTATAACCGATTTTTTCTGTAAAAGCATATCAAATGATGCTTAAAGAGAAATGTCCCCTCTCTGTCTTCAAACATTGGATTAAATAAAGAGTTTCTAAGGTAATTATGCATTTTTACTTGATTGACAGATTTTTTTTAAATGTGCAAATCAGTTTAAATTTCTTAAGTAAAACTCAACTTTATATAAATTTATGTATTATTTTAACAATGTAAAAGACCTCTCCTGACTATGAAAACTTAAACTAATGATTGTTTCGAACATTCTTAATTTCCCGTTTAAGACGTTTTTGCCTGCCATTCCCTTGGAAAACTTCTTAAGCGGGTTTTACTGTATATATATATATATATATATATATATATATATATATATATATATATATTCAGATTGCATTCTACTGTATAATTTATACATGATATGCAGTGAACAGTTGTGAGTGACAATACTCAATTCTACTATGTTTTAGTACAGTGGGTGATCGGTTCACGAACACTTTCACGCAAGATTTTTATGTTCGGATAACGAACACATATTCGGTTAACGAACACATCACAAAACAAAGCCAAAATGAAAAAATGCTGTGTTAAATTTGCAGAACTGTACTTAATTGCGTTTATTATCGACTTAGACATTTTAACTGTTGTATACTTGTGGCCTAATTAATTCATGCACTACCGGGGGTTCGGGCCCCGCATTTTAGGGTCAGCAAATTAGAATGATCACATTAATTTTTTTATTTTGTGTCTCTTTTTAAGAAAATATTTTCAATTAGAAACTAATTATTTTAATTGAATTTTAGTACCTAAATTATTAACAGGCTTTTGGCTCACTTGAGCATTATCAGGCCCTGCACTAAACACGATCTCTTAAAGAACTAATAGAGTTTTTGATAGGTCAAAGTGATAAACTGATATGATTTAACCAATGAATGTGATCCTAAAAGTTTTTACAAAAAGCATGCCTTTTCTTTTTTTTTTAAGTACGGCACAACACGGACAAAGCCATCAAAATATGATCTGTCCATATTAAATATGGAAAATTTTAGGGAGAAATTATATTAATTTTTATATACTATTTAGCTTTTAAGAACGAATTAATCGAATTCCCATACAAATCTATACTAAATCTATGATCGGTTAATGAACAATTCGGTTAGCGAACATTATTTTCGAATGGAGTAAGTTCGTTAACCGATCACCCACTGTATATATGTTTAGTATTAGTAGTTCACTCTAGAAAGAAAAGAAAAGAAAAAACAGTTAAGTAGGAAAGAATACTATTTCAAGACATTGTATTAATGTTACGAGTTGTAATTTTCCAACTGGATGAAAAATCTCCAGGCCAGGATTCGAACCTGGGATCTCTTGGCTGAAGCTGCCATGCCCTACCAACTAAGCTATCCTGTTTGAATCTGGAGGGCATAATTCATCTAGACATACGGACATTTTTTGTCCAGTTGGAAAATTACAACTCGTATGATTTCTTTACCAATTTGAATAATTGTGTTAAAATTAATCTATCGTATTAATGTGTTTTGTAATGATTTTATATATATATATATATTTATGTATTTATGATAGGTAAAGTAACATTAATTTTGAATGATTTTATAAATTATAAATAAAAGAAATGCAATTGAATTAACAACATGATTGAATAATCTGTGTTTTTCCTCAATGAATAAGAAAGTTCTATAACTTTTGCAAGCTCTTGGGCACACAAATTTTGAAATACTGTGATTTGAGAAAGATTTTTATAAAAGATCTGTGGGCATAACTGGAGATACATTTCATTATTTTTAAAAAGGACATGGTGCATTTTGCAGATTTTAAAAAGGGGAAGGTGCTGGACCCTAAATAATGACTATAGAAGGTAGACCCTACTATGTTTGCATCTTCTTCCTCTCCCTCTAATCTCAAATTCCCCACCTCCCTTTCACCATGTATGTTATACCACAAAACTTTCATTAGCTACTTTTAAACAGGATTGTTGTAACTTTTAAATTTTCTTGTTCTTTCAATTATGTTTTTCTTTTTAATTCAAGACATTATATGCTTTTATTAATATTTTATTTTATTTATTATTTTCAGGTGTTTCTGCTGTTATGTCTTTGACACGGTCAGTGGACTGAAGAATCTTCGTAATATGTATAGTTTATTCAATAAATACATTTTCATTTGATTTCTGAGAAGTTTTTGTTTTAATATATTATTAAATTTTAATATCAAATGTAAATATAGTTTAAATCAAGCAAATAGATGGGGATTGATGTATTTTTCTTTACTGATAATAAGGAATTGGTACCATCTTGGTTAATCAAGGGTCAACTGTATATGAAATAAACACTTAGGATAAAATAATCTGGTGTTCAAGGGGTTAATATACTTTTCTAAAAAGTTTCCATAATATTCATTGTTTTGAATTAATATAATCACTAGTAAATCATTTTAAATCTCCTCATTAAATATAAATATCTCCTCGAATATTATTTGCCTTATTTAATTATGGCATTTCCGTGACTAAATAAGTAAAGGTGACTAATTTTTTTTTTTAAGTTGTCAGAAGCAAATAAAATTTGTGTGTGGGACACTGGTTCCAATGGGGTTTAAAGTCCTTATTTTTATCCAAAAGACTTAATTTTACTCACCTATTATTTCTTAATCATGGGTTAAAATCTTCTGTGTTTTGTTGGATTTCTGCTTTATGAAAATTACATCTAAATACACCCCCTTCCTTGCATCATTTCTGAACCTTCACTTCCATCCTTTGCGCTCCCCTCCCCCCTCACCTAATATTGCTGTTTCTGCCTTTGCCCCCTCCTCTTATACGAAGCACACAAAATTTTAACTCTTATTTTTTTCTTTCCTGTCCGATTTGTAAATATGTGTAAGAGATAATGAATAATCAGTCTTCTAATAAATCTCCCCCCCCCCCCCCCCCCGCCCCCCCAAAAAAAAGAAAAAATCTGCTCTTCCGCTGTTTTTGTCCCAGCTCAAGTTTGAAAAATTTTAACTTTTTCTGCTGTTTATTTTATTACAAAGATAGCAATGATAATTTACTTCCCTCCCCCCTGCCACTGTCACTTTCTCCTTTGCCCTCCTCCTTTTTCCTTGCACACTAAACAGTCTTTGAAACTTTTAATTTTTTTCTTTACTAATTGTAAATCTTTAGTAAAGATAGATAACTAAGCAATCATCTAATGAATCCCTTTCCTCCCATTAAACAAAATATCTGTTTCTCTCAATTTGCCCTCCTCCCCCTCCAGATCACAAAGTTTAAAGTTTTTAAAACTTTTTCTGTTAAAAATCTTTGAAACTATTTAATATCTATATCTGTAAAACTTTATTTTTAAAAAACATTTTCTGCCTTATTTGTTACTTTGTAGTGTAGCAATAATAAATTGTTCAAATCCTTTACCTCCCTGAAAAAATAGAAAGCAGTCCTCCAATTATTTTTTTAATTTGCCAGTGATTCGTATGTTTTTTTTTTCTTTCTTATGCTATAAACTTATGCTAATGATGATACATGTAAATGCTTTTCTCATTAAAAATTTAGAACAAATCTGTTCTATCTTTTCTTAGTGTCTTTTTCAATTTTAATGTCCATGTATATTAGGTAGATTTCATAAGAAATACTATTTATTACATATTTCTGAAAAAAAATTGCAGATCTATGCCGATTATGACTCCCAGAACTCAAAACCACCCCCAGTTCAAAACTTTATATCTATATCACTTTTTTATAGACTTGATAACTTCAATAATTCTGCACAAATCTCTTCCAAACTGATACATAAAATCTCGGTCAAGTTTTTTAATGGGCAAAATCAGGCCGGGAGGGGGGGGGAAGGGGCTTTTTGTAAAAACAGAAAAACCCCACAACTTCTTAATTATGATACATATCGCATCCGTTTAAAGTTATTATTACTTCTAGGAAGAGCACCTAAAGTTTACGTATGACAGATTTTTTTATATCATTAAAAATGGCCTCAAGGGGGGGGGAAATAGGGGTTTAACCTGTAGCTTACGGGAAATGAATACTTTAAATATCCTCCGATTACGGGAAAAACTTGACCGTTTCATCCCCCTTTCTTCAAAAGCATCACACCCCAGGTGATGGTAGAACATCTGGAATCATTAAGCGCATCCGCTAACGACTTTCAACCGTGAGAAATTTCGGGATTTACTTTTCCCTAAAGCAAACCTTTTTATCTGTCAAAAGTAACAGCTTATCTTTGGAAATAAGGTTTAAATGTTATACGGACATGAAAATTGCACTTTTTCTGTGAAGTCATTAAATTCAAGTGATTAGGTTTTGAAATAATTGAGTGATGTCTCTTAAAAATAAGCAGAGAAACACTTACAATGAACGTTTAAATAGTGGTTTATATTTTGTAAAGGAGAATATAAAAGAAAATGTTATGTTACAAGCCAAAAAAAAAAAAAAAGAAGAATTTTTTTATGCTAATATAAAAATACTTTATTTAAAAATAGCTTTAAACTTTCAGATACTTTAAAAAATTAAATAAGCAAATAAAAATAATTTCCTTAAATAAACATTTATTTTCTTTTTATCATGATTCAGATTATAAGAAAAAATAAATTCCATGAGAAGAAAAATGTAAAAATAAATATATGGGTATCACAACAAAGAACAGTAAGGAAAAATAAAGTTTTATCCAACGGAAATTAGTGTTCCCAGTAAGGCATTAACTTTTTTCATTCAGAAATAAACTTATACTTCCAGTGTTTCATAATTTATTTTGTACTTAAATTAGGCGAAAATTCGGAAATAGTGACAGAAATCTGAATAAAAACAATTAAGCTAATGTGATAAGCAAAACATTTACATACTCATTTTATAACACAAACAACTAGGCACAATACTATTTAAAAATAGCTGTAAACTTTCAGATACACTTAAAAATTAAATAAGTAATGCAAAAATAATTTTTTTAAATAAAAGGTTTTTTTTTTTTTCCCGTCACGATTCAGATTATAACTAAAAAAAAAAAAAATTCAAGAGAAGAAAAATGTAGAAATAAATACATAGAAATCGGTATAAACAGTAAAGAAGAATAAAGTTATATCCAACGGGTTTAGTGTTAACAGTTGGGCATTTACTTTTTAAATTAAAAAATAAACCGCTATTTTCAAATTGTACTAAAATTTATGTTGTACTAAAATTAGTGGAATATTACTATACGGAAATAGTAGTAGAAATCTGAATAAAAATATTAATCAAATGATATAAGAAAAAGAACTGTATGCTAATACAAAAATACTTTATTTAATAATAGCTCCAAGCATTCAGATACATTTAAAAATTAAATGAGTTAAAAAAAAATAATTTCCTTAAATAAGCATTTTTTTTCAATGTGCAAAAAATGAGAGAAGATAACTAAAAAATACCTAGCTCCTCTAAACTGATGGTAGGTTGGTTAGTTGATTTATGACGGCCGATTATTTACACAAGGGATATAGGCCCTAGGGGGGGATGGCATCAGTGAGGGTCATTCTAAGGGATCCTAACCCGTATTTACGGCAAGGTTCGAAGAAAACTCCGAACGGTTAGGTCGACGAGCGTGACAGGGGTTTGAACCCAGGACCTCCCGTCTACCAGCTTTGAGAGCAGAACCTCTCAGCCACTAGAAGTGGGGCCTCCTCTAAACTAAATGTTAACACACACATATATATATATACAGGGCCGGATTTAGCATCTAAACCACTCCGTGCAAAAGTAAGAATTTGCGCCCCTACATACTAAGTATACATAGTAAACATTAAAAAAAAGTACATGGTCTTTTTTACATTTTTTAGGGAACATCCAAAAAACAACAGGGAAACACACACTGAGTAATTGACACAAATACTTATAATATTTTTTCATTTAAAATTCTTTACTTCATTAAAAAAAACAGTTACAGGAATAACATTCAAACTTTTTTTTACGAACTTTTAGTTCAGCGAATTCTTTAATTAATTCAGAAACATCTAAACTGTTACTGAGTTCATACTCAATTCCTAAAATAGTGAGGTCTGACAATCTTGTTTGAGATGTTGTTGTTCGCAAATAGTTCTTGATTGTTTTTAGTTTGGAAAAACTACGTTCTCCGGATGCAGCAGTTATTGGAATAGTAAGTAAAATTCTTAGAGCAATGATCAAGTGTGGAGCAAAATTCATTTTTGTTATGAATTTCAAAACTTCCAAAAGGTGGTAAATCTTTTTCCAATAGAGAACACACCACTGATATTTTATCACAAAGTTCCAGGCTGTTTATATCCGATGATTCTCTAGCTGTTAAAATGGTTTCCAAATCTTTGCATTTGGCCAAATTTACAGTAGAACAAACATCTTTTAGTTCATATATCTATACTAATATTATAAAGGAGTAAAGATTGTTTGTTTGTTTGTAGGGGGTAATCTCTGGAACTACCGAACCGATTTCAAAAGTGATGGTGACAAATTGATGGTGACAACCCCTGCTCCAACATAGGCTATATTTTATGTCGGTGCCACTGACCCCAGGGGGGTGCAGGAGCAAAAAACGTTCTAAAATTGCGATTTTTTGTATACCGAAGGAGCTAGAAATTTGAAATTTGGCATTGTAGCTACTTATAAGATGTAAATGCTCTCTAGGAACAAATTTAAAAAAAATTCGAAATTTAAAAGGGTGAAATAAGCGAAAAGCGTTCTAAAAACATTCTAAATTACAATTTCTATGGAATCTCTGGAACTACAGAACCGATTTCAAAAGTGATGGATGCAAATTGATGGTGACAACCCCTGCTCCAACATAGGCTATATTTTATGTCGGTGCCACTGACCCCAGGGGGGTGAAGGAGCGAAAAGGTTCTAAAATTGCGATTTTTTGTATACCAAAGGAGCTAGAAATTTGAAATATGGCATTGTGGTTACTTATAAGATGTAAATGCTCTCTAAGAATTATTTTTAAAAAAAATCGAAATTTAAAAGGGTGAAATGAGCGAAAAGCGTTCTAAAATCATTCTAAATTACAATTTTTATGGAATCTCTGGAACTACAGAACCGATTTCAAAAGTGATGGAGACAAATTGATGTTGACAATCCCTGTTCCAACAGACTCTTTAATAAAAAGCTTTGCGATGCTGACGATTGGGTTTTTCGCTAATTGTTGCCACAGATTAATCTCGGAAAATGAAACCTTTGAATTTGCTGAAAAAAGTAATAGCTCGAAAAGTATTGGTCAGAAAATTGTTAGACAAACTGCGTTTGAAAGGTAAAAAATTGTATTTTTCTTGATATAAATTTCAAATCTAATGATTATGCCGTTTTTCAAATAATGAATTTCAAAAATTACCAAATTTCACAACGGAGTACCATAGCGAAACCTTCATATGTAAAAAGATAATGGTAAGGGCGACGTGTCCTGACGTGTATATTGGCACGAGTCACAAATTATTGTAGCCTTATTCTGTTAAAATATAAGAGTGAATTATGAAATGTATATATTTTGTTTGATTAAAAGTTCGTTAAGAGAAATTGAGCAGCGTAGCTTGCTAGTATGATATAAAAAACTGAAGTAACCAAGGTGGTAAAAGAATTCAATTTTGTATTTTTCCTATGCATCTATTATGGTTTCATCCTGATTTTAATAATCAAATTGTCTTTTTCGCCGACGAACTCGATGTCTCGGTATTGAATCAAAATTTTTATCTGCATCTATTTCGGATGCCGTTTCGCCAGCATCGACAAGGATAGCATTAAAGTGATTGTCCGATCTCAAATTCTTAAAAAAACGATTGGAACTTTCCAAAAGTTTTATTGCCAATGCAATATCGAAAATTTTCCCCTGCATGAGTTTACTAATGTAATTGAAATTATATTGTGAGATAAACTTTTATTACGAAAAAACAATTTTTCCAGATTTAAAAAAAATGCAACACTTCAAATTTTTTACAAAATTTACTTTTCTAGTTAAATCCATATCTTGAGAATGAATTAAAAGTTCTAAACATGTATGCTAATTTTTTTCAGTTTGACTGAAATATGTCAATTTTTGCACAAAATGTGATAAATTTTATTAAGACTGTTCTCAAATCTATAAAGGAGCTACATTCTGAATTAATTTTTGTTCGGAAACGTATGAAATTAGCAGATGTTCTTATTCAGAAACTATGTAATCGAATGGCGATTTACATTTTTTGGTAAAGGCAGAAGCTCTTTCAGAAAATACTGTCAAAGATGTCGATTTGAACCAAATTTCCGGACGCGGTAGCACGAGAAAGGGGTAAAATTTGTCGTCGCGTGACAATATTCTCTTATACCTTAGTATAGTTAAAAAAAAATTGAAAACGCTATTCGATTCCAAACCACTTCAATAGTCAGGCCTACCAATTTTATACTTTTACGTTTAAAAATGAGTCAGAATATATGTCAGAAAGTTTCGCGTTGTTGAGCAGAGAATTTGAGAACCACCTTAATTAAATTAATGTGAGTATATTAAACAATTTAACCCATACGTATTGATTTTTAGTAAATTGCACAAAAGATAAAAAATATATACATGAATATGGAAAATTTAATAAAATAAGAATGTGTAAAGCTATCTAAATAATGAAATTCATAATAAACCAACTAACTTTAACTACTAAGATAAAAAGATGACAATAAAAAATATTTCACAAACAATCAAATTAACATGAGAGATGTAATATTGTTCAAACTTTTTTTCTCTCTTTCTTTTTTTCAAGCCACTTAAAAACATATAGTAATAACAATGGTTTTCTTCAAGTTAAATTTACTCATACCCAAGAACAAGGGCTAACACACTTCCTAAAATCTTCTTATAATATTATTTTACGACAAAACATACCTTTTGATTCTTTGTCTGTTTTTTCATAGATTTTATGCAGGAGAATATGTTGTGATTTTATTAAATTCTTTTTTTTTTAGTTCAAAGAATAAAGGGTGAGCTGCATTATAATTCATAATGTTCTAGTATACCCCGGTATCTGTTCTTTATTTTTTTTAAGAACATATATCTTTAATTATTTGAGCATACAATATATATTTTCTATTTTTGTTTCTTCAGAGGATTCTATGCTCAAAAAAATAACTTAGTTGATTAATATATTTTTTAATTTTTATCCACAAAATAACAACAACATTACATTAAAAAAAAAGGGAGACTTAATTAACTATAGGAACAGTTTATTTTTCTTTTGACGAAAATAGATATATTTTATCCTCAAAAATATGTTCACTGAATAACAATAAAAGGTTAAGTAAAATATATTTTTATATATAATACACCAATTGCTTTATTTGTGCGACAGAAACAGATTTAACTTGTAAAAAAAAGGTATATCAATGCGATGTAAAACCAAATAAGAACAAGAAAAATTATACTTATCAATAATCTTCATGTTGCTACCACTATTTTCTTAATACAAATTGTGAGAATTTTTAACGTGATATGCCAATATTAGTTTGGCTATATCCACTTCAACTGGACCAATATATATGTTAATTTATCAATAATTCCATCCCGTAACTAGCCAGTGGAAAGCTGATGAATTTTAAACATTTTTTCCTTGAAAATTCGACGAACAAGACAAAATTAACCAGATTGAGGTCCACATCATACTTATTACAATATACAAGCTGACATAACATAATCTAATATGTATATGATGCATCTATGACACACAAAATTACGTATTTTATAATACACTCCATCTCCAACAACAAAACCAAAGAACAACTCCGAAATTCAAAGGAAATGTGAACCTATCATTGGCGCAAGGACAGGGTTGCCGTAACATGGAAAAACTCGCCAAACAGATGACAACTGCCAATACACGCACGGAAGCTTCATTGAGAAGATGTAAAAAAAATAAAGGAATGCCAACATAGGGCTAAATATATGCCAAAGGGAGGGTATAATTAAAATTTAAAACAAACGGAAAAAAATATGAATCTGATTTGTTAAAAATGAAATGAAATCAACCTGACGTCACAAAGACGAAATTGAAAATAAAGAATACTAAATAAACGTTTTGAAGCCGATGGGCTAAATAGGATAACTTAATCAAATAATAATTTTTAAACAAAAAGGAAAACTATGATTAAAGTCTGCCAGGCAAATAAAAAATAAATAAATAAAAGGAGAGAGAAGGGAAAACAAAAAATAAACTGCGCTATACGGAACCTGAATGTGGTAAAATTACCACACTCACCCACACCTCCACAAAAAAAATGGAGAAGGGGAAGTGCGAGGCACTAAAAGCACTTTCACAAGCCATTTTTTTTTTTAATTGAGCCAGAGATGGATAGGGGCAGAATGAATGATGGAGTCCAAATACAGCATAAAATATCAAGAAAATAACATACCACAACATATTTGTATATATCCTGTATCATAATGAGAAAAAGAATAAAGTAATTGTACCCAATTTTATAAGTCATAAATTATGTAACATGTTGACAGAAACAATATTTGCTTTTACAATTACATAACTATGTCAAGTAAAACCAACTTATGCTCTTTCATTTCTGTCTATGCAAACACTATATAAAACTTATAACTATAATTTTTTTCTAAAAAGAAATCTAATATAATACACAATACATAATACAATAACAAAAACTCAACTTTTACCAACACATTTTTATGAAGATGTAGCTAATAGTTATTACACAAAAATCCAAAGTGAGATGGAATACCCTAATTTCACAATACACATTATCAATGCAAAAATATAAACAACAGTAAAATACACATTCAAACAATATAAAAGTTATAAATATTCACAAAATACCATAGTTAATTATTTTCAAAAAGTTTTTTGAATGAGTGGCCACTCTAGAGAAAAACCAATCTAACATAATTGGCAAAGTACTAAACAGACCTTATTCATAATACAACATTTGCCTAGGACTTTTAATTAAATGTCATTCAGGTCATAATATAATGTATATATATATACAAAAGAAAGCAATAAAGTTATGTACATACCATACATAATGTACCATTAAGTTGTGCTTTCACAATTCCACTAGTAACATGATCCACTTGAGAAAACCATGTAAATTACAATAGGTGACAAACTGATATTGTTAAATATTTTTTAACAAAATAATTCACCCATACTTTTTTTTTTTTTTTTTTTTTTTTAACAGAATAACTATGAGAATATTGCAAGAGTTAAATAGTAACATGTATTATATAGTTTGATGGTGACCTATAGCAAGCAACATTATGTAAAGAAATGCAATAAATCAAAATGCTATTGTATTGTTATTACAATTTTAGCTTAAACATATTTTAAATATGAATTATATATTTCAAAAAGAAGAAAAGTTACAAATTTTTATTATTCAGAAAGTGCAAAATGCAGAGCTTGATAATATACAGTCAAGTGGGCTATTGATGGATAATTATTAAAAGGAAAAAAAAAGGAATACTTATACAGCAGGTAGTCCACATGTCTGTGATAAGAGGAGTAAAAAAAAAAGACTTTCTGACCAGCAGAAAAAAGAGTTCTTAGGTTCTTATCAGTTCGATAGTGTTTAAGGCACGCGATCAAACACTATCAGCAGGCATGACTGGACAACAGCTGAAAGAGAAAAAAAAAAGGTTAATAATACTGGAATTCATCACTGTGTGGCACAAATTTTGGTCGCTTAGGTCGTAGAGCATAAGAGGAGCTGGACTGTTGATTGGTAGAAGAGAAATTTTGAGATGTAGTTGCAGCTTGATTATTATTGTTACTGTCAGTTTGTGGAATTGCTTGTGTGGTATCTTGTAGTTTAGGAGCTCTAGGATGTAATTTTATTACTCGGTTGGTATGTATAAGGATAGGTGAGGAACGGCTGTCTTTTTGTGACACAATTTGCAGTAAAACAGGTGAAATTATCTTTTGCACTATGAATGGACCTTGAGGCTTTTTCTTGAATACATTAGGGAGTGTAATGAATACTGTGTCATTGACTTTTATATCTGAAAATTTGTGCTGTTGTCTAGACTTTTCATAGACTTTCTGACGATTTGTTTCATTATTGAGATAGGATTGATAATAAATTTTATCCAAGAGATCTGTTAATTTGTAGATGTCATGGGCGGTGTCAAGAATTTTCCAAGAGGGGTGGCCTTTATAATTCATGTAAACATCATTAATTTCACGCCCAAAATGAATAAGATTAGGAGTGAATTTGGTGGCAGGATGTACTGTAGCATTGTATATTGATTGATGTATCTTGGCAGCAGTTTTGGTGTCAAAACCTTGTGAAGTCATAGTATTCAGTGATGATTTGATTTGAGAATTCACCCTCTCTGAAAGGCCATTTGCGGCTGGGTGGGCCACTGTGATGTGATTCAGCTTGATACCTAATGTTTTATTAAAAAACGAGAATATGTCACTAGTAAACTGGGATCCTTTGTCTGTCAATACTATATCAGGTCTACCATGGGTAGCAATGTAGTTTAAAAGAACATTGGTCACAGTTGGAGCAGAGATATTATTAAGAGTAGCCAATTCTAGATGACGAGAACAGTGGTCAATTATTGTTAGGACATTTGAGTGATTATTGAGAGGACCAACAATATCTAATGATATTTTTTGATTTGGAGCAGTTGGAACAGGAGCAGCCATAAATGGAGCAATTTTCTTCTTGCGATTTTTGTGAATAAGACATAGTTCACATGAATTAATATAATTCTGAGTATCAGCAATGATTGTTTTCCATGTAAAACGTTTTCGGAGGTTCTGTAAGGTTTTGTTTATTCCTGGATGAGTAATATGAGCAATGGTAAGTGCTTTGGGAATCAATGAGGTGGGTAAGACAGCACGATGCAGATCAATTTCTTCAGCAGGAAAAAAATTATTGTAACAAAGAATATTGTTATTTGGATTGATATAATAACCCTTGTGTTTCTGGAGATTAATATTTTGTTGTAAATCAAGTATTATTTTATTTAAATTTGAATCTTTGGTTTGTTCACTTGCTATTGTTGCATCTGAAATTTCTAATAATGGATCTTGAGTAGATGAGTTTGCCTGTGACAAGCAATTAATTTGGCACTTATCTTCCTGTTGCTGTGGTACTTTATCCAGCTTTGTGGGATGTGATTCTACTAGTGATTTGATTGATTGAAGTTGACCATCTATTTCATCGTGTAGATCATTTATATTCATCGTTACTGGTAGAACTTCTTCAGAATTTATAATTTCAGGATTAGATGTCAAGTCCTGTGTAGGTGGTTGAGCAGTTCTGCTAAGAAAGTCCGCTAATACATTTTCTTTGCCTGGTATATGAGCAAAGGAAAAAGAAAATTGAGAGAGCTCCATGAGCCATCTGGTCGTGACATCTGCAGGAGAAGAAGAACTTTTGTAGTTGTCAAGTGGTTTAGCATCAGATAGAACGAGAAAATGTCTTCCAAAAAGGTAATACTTGAATGAGGTGATACCCTTGTATAATGCATACAATTCCAATTTTATGGCAGGGAATTTTTTTTCAGCATCAGACAAAGCCTTTGAAAAATATGAAATAGGTACCCTTAAATTATCTTGTTCCTGCATGAGGACAGCTGAAATCGCAGTTTGTGAAGCATCGGTATTAACAATAAATTCTTTATCCCAATTAGGTAGATTTAACACGGGCTTCTTAAAAAATAATGATTGTATTGTTTGAAAGGCATTTTCATGTACAGATTGCCAACTGAACTTAGTTTTTGGCTTTGTTAACTCGAGTAGAGGGCTAATTAGATCTGCAAAGTATGGAATAAGTGATCGATAAAATGAACATACACCAATGAAAGCTTTAACTTGTCGCTTGGTTTTGGGATGAGGAAAAGATGTAATTTTTATTATGTTGCTGGAAATAGGAAAAATTTTATGCTCTTGAATGTGGAAACCTAAAAAGTCTATGCTGGTATGAAAAAATGAGCATTTCTCAGGTGATAATGTTATGTTGTATTTGATGAATGTATCAAGAAGTAATTTTAAATTATGGATCATTTCTTCAAATGAGTTGGCTCCAACAATAATATCGTCTTGATAAGCATAAGCATCTACACCAGATAATTGAATTATCGTGTCAATAAGTTGCTGGAATGTAGACGCTGCTGTGCGTAAACCAAACATTAATCGCTTATAGGTAAAAACGCCAAATGGAGTTGTGAACGACATTTTATCTTGTAGCTCTTTGGGCATAGCTATTTGCCAATATGCAGAAGGGAGATCCAGCGTTGTAAAAAAATTCTTTTTAGACAATTGAACTAGTAAATTTGGAATTTTAGGTAAAGGATAGGTAGATGGAATAATTACAGCATTTAGTAGACGGAGGTCTAAGGCGAGTCTATATTTTTGAGGCTTTGATGGGTCTGACTTTTTTTTAACCAATAACATGGGACATGCCCAAGATGAATTGGAACGCTCAATGATATCAGCTTCTAACATCTCATTAATCTGTTTTAAGGCTTCTTCCTCTAATGCTTGTGGCACCGGAAATGGAAGAGATTTTATAGGATGCGAATTAAGTAGACTTATTTGTGGAATGACTAGGTCAGTATGACCAAGAGTACGCAGAGACTTCGAAAATGCTTGGGCTTTTCCACATAGCAAGGACAATAGAGTCTCTTTTTGTTTGCTATCAAGATGTTCTAATTTAAAGTCTGTAGGACTTAAATCATTTATTCTCATTTTTATAATGTCTTCTGATGGTTGGATTAAATTGCACATTTCATCAGCTTCATCATTAAAATCGTAAGGCTGAATATCTTTTTCATCAATATTTTCATATACACCCAAGACAGTTCCCTTGTTGAGGTGAAATGGTTTGTTTGAAATATTTTGTACTACAATCAGAAAAGAATTTTTTTTTATGGCTGATAAGGAATGGAGAGATTCCATAAATACAATATTACGGTTATTTAGTGTTGGAATAAACATGAAATGTTCCTCAGGTTGTGAAGAATATTGAGCTTGCATGTACATGCATGTGTTGGCTGGAATAGTTACTTTATGAAAGTTTGAAATTTTTAACTTATTTTGGGGGGAATTTGAACTTTCATGAACAATCCCAGAGCTGTCAATTTTTGTTTGCTGATGTTCACTAAAATCATTTACTGGTGCAGACATATTTATACTTTGAGGGTCCATAGTACAAGTAGAGGTATTAGGAACGTCATTTTTTTGACACATAAATACTTGTGCCTGATCCATATGAGAATCATTGGATATCTGGTGTTTGTTTACTAACGGAACAAGAATTTCTTTCAGTAGAATGGAATTAAAGGATGGTGTTATGGAAATACCATATTTACAAATAAAATCATAACCCAAAATGATATCAAAATTTCTATTACGTATGTTAGTAATATAAAATACATGATTGAAAAACAATTTGTCTATTTTGAAAGACAAACGAATACATCCAAAAAATTCAACTTGGGAGTTTATGGTCGAAATAGATACTTTTCGAGAGAGAAATTTATATTTTATAGTGGGTTTTAACATATTGAAATGTTGTTGATCAATTAAAGAAATAATAGACCCAGTGTCTAACAAAGAAATAACATTATGATGTTGTACATTTAAGGTAATACAAGGAAGAGAGTCATTGTAATTAAATGTGCTATAAATTACATAGTTTTCAATGGCATCACTATCATTTTGGGATTCAGCAACTAAAGTATTTGCGTTATCGACTTGAGAACAATTGCCAGAATTCGTAATATAATCATAAGTATTTTCATTTTGAAAAATAGTCTGTGATTCTGCATCTTTGAGCATACCATTTTTTGGTAAACATTGGTCATTTTTAAGTATACTCTCAGAAGATAAAATTCCTTGAGAAGTAACTCTATATAATTGAGTTTTTGAGGTATTTTCTGGCAAATGTGAAGTATTGGAGGACAGAGTGCCAGATAGATCTGCCTCCTGCATTAGTTTAAACGCTTATCTTTAGAAAATCCATCATTATATTCATGAGTATTTTGTTGATTAGCTTGGTATTCATTAGCAGTATTTTGAAGCATGTTAACACCATTATGAGAGTTATCCTGGTTCATATTTTGAACAAAATTTTTAAATTCAAAGCATGTTTTCATTAAGTGCCCCCGGCGTCCACAAAAAGCACATTGATTTACAGTCCTATGACGAAATGAATTACGAAGATTTCTTTTATAGAATGGTTTTTTAAACGTAATTTGGTTAACATTTTGTTTTGGATGATGTTTGCCATAGGAAGAGAAATTTCTATCACAAAATGACTTTCGTTTATTTTTAGTTTCAGAATGTTTATAATCAGATGCACCGGGATTAGGGAACGAATTATTTGAATGTTCCATATTATATACAGGTAAAGTGACAGGAGCAGGGGTGGTTGGTGATTCAGTGAAGTTGTAAATATTTTGTAATTGTTCAGCTCTTGAAAGAGCATTAGTAAAGTCAGAAATACCTTCCTCTAATAATTTTACGTGAATATTTTTGGGTAAAGCATTCATAAAATATGTGAATTTCAAAATTTGGAGCGAAGCATCATCAACTGTTGGATGAGCTAACTTTAGATTCTTGTTTAATCGGTATGAGAAATTTCTAACTGATTCATTATGTTCCAATTTCATCTTATCTAATGAACGAAAGGCCAAATTTTTGTTCTCCTTTGAAGCGAAAAACTGGATAAATTCAGTTTTTATGTCTGCCAATTTTTTAGTTTGAGTATTAAATTGTGAATCTAAATAAAAATGAAGAGCAGGGCCAAGGAGTTTCGTTTTAAACAGTGCTAGCATTTCTTTTTCGCTATAATTATTTAGCTGTTGAATGTCTTCAAGCTGGTCGAAAAAAAATTCGACAGTAGATGGATTACCATCAAATGGTTGAATATTTAGACTAATAGTGTTCTTGGATTTCGACATGTTGCAAAAAGTTTGTGAATTAAAACAGAAATATAGATAAAACACTCAGATTTTTTTTTTTTTTTTTTTTTTAAACTTAGATTAATACCGGTTCTACTTCATATATGTATATTTATTAAGAACACAACTATATTCAAGAGCACAGCCTAAATAAACAAATTTTCTCTAAAAAAAAATATTGGAAGAACATTTTTCTATTAAGAAGCCAGGCACAAAAAAAAAACGTAAAATGATCTTGAAATGGAAAATAATCCATGTTCCATCATCAATGAGAACAACTTTCGTTTTCATTAAAAAAAAAAAATTCTTCAGTATTTGCACACAAATAATAATAATAATAAATCCTCTAAAGAAAGTGGCCAAGGCACCAAGTGTTGTGATTTTATTAAATTCTTTTTTTTTTAGTTCAAAGAATAAAGGGTGAGCTGCATTATAATTCATAATGTTCTAGTATACCCAGGTATCTGTTCTTTATTTTTTTTAAGAACATATATCTTTAATTATTTGAGCATACAATATATATTTTCTATTTTTGTTTCTTCAGAGGATTCTATGCTCAAAAAAATAACTTAGTTGATTAATATATTTTTTAATTTTTATCCACAAAATAACAACAACATTACATTAAAAAAAAAGGGAGACTTAATTAACTATAGGAACAGTTTATTTTTCTTTTGACGAAAATAGATATATTTTATCCTCAAAAATATGTTCACTGAATAACAATAAAAGGTTAAGTAAAATATATTTTTATATATAATACACCAATTGCTTTATTTGTGCGACAGAAACAGATTTAACTTGTAAAAAAAAGGTATATCAATGCGATGTAAAACCAAATAAGAACAAGAAAAATTATACTTATCAATAATCTTCATGTTGCTACCACTATTTTCTTAATACAAATTGTGAGAATTTTTAACGTGATATGCCAATATTAGTTTGGCTATATCCACTTCAACTGGACCAATATATATGTTAATTTATCAATAATTCCATCCCGTAACTAGCCAGTGGAAAGCTGATGAATTTTAAACATTTTTTCCTTGAAAATTCGACGAACAAGACAAAATTAACCAGATTGAGGTCCACATCATACTTATTACAATATACAAGCTGACATAACATAATCTAATATGTATATGATGCATCTATGACACACAAAATTACGTATTTTATAATACACTCCATCTCCAACAACAAAACCAAAGAACAACTCCGAAATTCAAAGGAAATGTGAACCTATCATTGGCGCAAGGACAGGGTTGCCGTAACATGGAAAAACTCGCCAAACAGATGACAACTGCCAATACACGCACGGAAGCTTCATTGAGAAGATGTAAAAAAAATAAAGGAATGCCAACATAGGGCTAAATATATGCCAAAGGGAGGGTATAATTAAAATTTAAAACAAACGGAAAAAAATATGAATCTGATTTGTTAAAAATGAAATGAAATCAACCTGACGTCACAAAGACGAAATTGAAAATAAAGAATACTAAATAAACGTTTTGAAGCCGATGGGCTAAATAGGATAACTTAATCAAATAATAATTTTTAAACAAAAAGGAAAACTATGATTAAAGTCTGCCAGGCAAATAAAAAATAAATAAATAAAAGGAGAGAGAAGGGAAAACAAAAAATAAACTGCGCTATACGGAACCTGAATGTGGTAAAATTACCACAGAATAAGACAAAATGATTTCCCAATGCAATGGTCAATGGTTCTCTGAATAACAACTTTTACCTAACTTTTCCTAAAATATAAATAGCGCCAAATAGAGCCTTCCTGTCGCCGCGCCCCTCTAACCACCAGCCAATTACGATACGACAAACAGAAAAACAGAGAAAGGTATTTTTCTAGAAGCATTCGGATCAAGAAACATGCTTAACGCTTAAAACTTTTGGCTTTGGAGAAAAAAAAATAAAAACGAACTTCTAGTTGCATTTGAATAAATTTTCTTCCATCTAAAAGCCAGCTATTGAGGGTATTTTCTAGAATTTTTTTCTCCTTTTGTTTTGGCAATTTTGCGCCCCTCGATTTTTAATACTCCGTTCCGGGGCACGGATTGACGGAGTGTTCGTCCGGCCCTGTATATATATATATATATATATAACTTTTATGGATAAATTAAAAAATAAATAAAACTAAACATGACATTTTACGTGTGTGCTGTGTATTTTCTAACAACTCAATACTATATTTCCTGTACATGGAATTTAAAACCGCTGTGTTGAAATTAAATTATGCCTTGCTAATTTTTGAAATGTGCTTTTTTGATTTTGAGTCTCTCTAATTTTAATGCCCCCCCTCCCCCCCCCCCCCACCCCCAGCCACACTTAGAATAATAATACTAAAACAAGCAATAACACTAGAGAAATCATATAGAAAATAGCTGGGAGTAAAGATCATTTTTCTCGAGAATTACTGAAACGATTTAAAAGAAATTCCTTTTAATATTTTTGACGTTTATTAAACAATAAATTGTCATTCAGCAATAAATGAAATTAAAAAGTGCAATAGGTGTACGATTTCACAAACTAAACATTCTACTTTATTTTGAATGTGGTTCTCAAATGATCTGCTGAACAACGCAAAACTTTCTGACGCATTTTTAAACACAAAATCATAAAATTTGCAGGCCTGACTATTAAAGCAATTTGGAATCGAAATGAGTTTTCAATTTTTTGATAAATAAATTAGTTATCGTGTTATAAGCTATTCGTGTCATGTGACAACAGTTTTTTCTCCTTTCATGCGATGAAGAATCAGGAATTCGGTTCAAAACGCGGACTTTGACAGTGTTTTCTAAAAGATCTTCTGCCTTTACCAAAAAATGGAAAACGTGTTTTGATTGCAAAGTTTCTGAATAACAACATCTGCCTGTTTCATGCGTTTCTGAACAAAAATGAATTTAGAAATGTGTCTGATAGTAGGCCCTTTGTATTTGAGAACAACGTTAATTAACTTTGTTGAAAATGAATGAATTTTAAGAGACAATCCTTATTTATATATAAGTATAATACAAAGTTTAATATACATAATACTAATTATATAATAAGTATAATACAAAATAAAAATAAAAGTATTGAATTCGCTTCAGAAGTTTCCGAGAAAAAAGTACGGCAATAACAATTGTTTTCCGAAACGATTTTGGAACAGTTATTGCCTCTTTGAACATAGCAGAAAAATGCTTAGGACTTACATTCGTACGACATATTTGTTTATAATCACATGTTTAAAAAATATATAAAGAACAATTAATGTAACTTGTATTATTTTCTGCATAACTGCAATTACTTTTTTCGAATCAGATGATTGCGGAGTAAATTAATTGTCAATATCGTTAGAATTTCATTACTTATTAATATCATTCTGAAACAGACAAAGTTCAATTCCATGCAAAGAATATAAAACATGATTATTAAGTTGTGTGTGAGCATAAAACTAACTATTTTCTACTGTGTAAAAGTAATTAATTTTACATAAAAATTTTACAAAATTAACTGTATTTTTATTAGATAGTAATATATATATATATTATAATTTCATTTTTGTTGAGTTCAATAAATAAAGTTACGTATATTATTTTAAGATATCTAGTGTACTATTGTCGAAAGAAAAAAAACCCGCAATACTTAACATTCTAAGAACAAAAACTTAATCAAAATCAGCGATACTAAAATACTAAAACAATTTACTGTGAAAATAATCTATTCTCTTCATATTAATATCACAAACAAAAATTATCTTCCACTAATTTGGAGGAAGTGAGGTAGAAACAGCTTCAAATCGTGCGCTTGAACAATGTTTACTTTCTTTGCTGCATAAGTTTTCCCTGTATTTCCCTATGATAACTAATATCTTCCCTATAGAATTTTCCTTCTCCGATACCCAATGAGACTCTGGTTGAGCCAAATGCTATTAAGGATTTCCTGCACTCCATCTTTGAGGGGTAGAAATTTTCGGGATGACGATAATCCCAACCCCGTATTTTTCAACAGTCTTTTTCTTGGGACTACGGTAATCCCACCGTAAGCAAAAGGTTAAGAAGAAAAAAAATTCATAATTTCGTCAATTCACAAGACATCAAATCTGCTTAAATTTATTATAAATCTTCTGAATATTATCTACAACTTTTATACTGACAAGTCTTTTATAGCACCAACTCTTACAGCAAAAATTTAAAAACAAAAAAATCCTTGCTGGCTCTGCCTACAAACACTGGTAGATTTGGAATTGGGCAGTCCCAACTGCAGCAACATGGCGAAAAGGTCATTTCTTTTGCAATTCCCAATAAATAGGTGCCCCACGGTCTGCGTCTTCGAAATCTACCTGTGCCTATAGGCCGAGTCGTCAGGGATTTTTTTTTTTTTTTTTTTTTTTTTTTTTTTTTAATTACACACTAATTGAGAAAAACAAATTTTGTCAGTCACCTTTCCCTTATTTTGCCTTTTTAGAGTTGCCTGGTATGTTATGATAGTATACTAAAGCATTCCCAGGAGTGGGGAATTTTTATGAAATCTTAAATCATAATCTCTTAAATTTTTCTTCCTTATTTGTTATTTTGCAGTAACAATAGTTAAATAGTTTTCTTTTTCCCCTTATGAAATTTTTGATTTAAGTGGTTATTTATTTACTGTTGCAACAAAGTGAGCAGAAAAATTTAAAGAAGCTTAAGTGTTTTAAAAATTTTAAACTTTGAATTTGTGTTGTTTTTTTATGGGGGGAGGCGGAGGGTAATTTAACTGATTGATTATGGAGACATTAAAAAATCTGAAAATGTTACATTTTTTAATTTTTTGCATAGAAATTAATGGTGATTTAAAAATATTTGCAATTTTTTGCAGAATTTTAGTTTTGTCTAGCCTAGTTCGTCTTGATTTCATTGATTTTTGTGCAAACCAGACCTGAGCCAAACTTTCTGCTTTTATAATGGGCTGAACCAATAAAAGTTCAGCTTTTGTAATTGGCTGGGACTGAAATTTTTGGTCTATTGTAGATCTCTAATACAAGTTACAAGAACATTTGAGTCAATTATGTGCCAAACCATGCTCACTAAAATATACCAATTGCCTGTGAAACTGTAACAATGGTATATTTTAAACACTAAAACATAAATAAACAAGAACGAAAAATCATGCGTCAAGCATAGATTATGTAACACTTTCCAACGCTTCCAAAATAATTTTACGAATCATACTCTTTAATAAGCTAAAAGATAACATCTAAGTAATCTGAATACTTTTATTCAGCCCTGTATAGGATCTATAGATTTGTATATATACTACATAGGATGCTAAATTTTAGTTCAGTTAGGAAACACGTAGCACAGTTTAAAATTCTCCGTCTGGAGTTAAATAATACGGAAATGTGTTCTCGAACTTTTGTGCTTCACTGTATAGGATCTACAGAATTTATACACACCACGTAATATACAAAAAGCGATTTAAAATTAAAATCGCATTCAGTAACTTAAAACGCACTTGCAGGAATTATTGTTAACATACAGTAGAGAATTCTTTTGTGTGTTCCTGTAAATGAACGATGACTGCTATACACACAATATTCTGTAGTAAGTCTCTTGTAATGAACCTTATATAAATTTCAATGCGTTTAAAATAGTGAAACATTATTTAAATAAACCGCAGACGATTTTTCTCCATAGACGTAATGTAACGGAATTCTTTTGACTCTCCCTGTAAAGTAAGTATAAGTGCTATGCACACCCTATTCCATATTAAGCTTCTTCTAATGCACCTTAGTGATATATATAAATTTCAATGCGTTTAAAATAGTGAAACATTATTTAAGTAAACCGCAAATGATTTTTCCCCATAGACCGCAATGTAACGGAATTCTTTTGAGTGTCCCTGTAAAAAAACTATAAGTGATATACACTTCCGTTGAAATAGGGAACATGCTATAGATAACGATTATAACATATAAAAATTGCAGGGCAATCCGAGCATATTTACGGGAGTTAGAGCACGGACAGACGGCCAGACAAACCGAAGTCATAAACACATTTCAACTAGGTTGGAAAGTGTTAAAAATAGAGTAATATATATTTTTAAAAATACGCTTTTATCAATTAATAGTTTAATATTAATTAAATTAATGCTGAAAAGCAATTGAGAAATCCTGGACAAAACCAACCAAACTAATTAAATAAAACAACTGTGAATTATTGGTTTAGTTTAGCAGTTTTTAGCACTTTCCAACCTAGTTGAAAAGTGCTTATGACTTCGGTTTGTCTGGCCGTCTGCCGTCTGTCCGTGCTCTAACTCCCGTAAATATGCTCGGATTGCTCTGCAATTTTTATATGTTATTGTCGTTATCTATAGCATGTTCCCTATTTCAACGGAAGTGTGTAGCACTTATAGTTTTTTTACAGGGACACTCAAAAGAATTCCGTTACATTGCGGTCTATGGGGAAAAATCATTTGCGGTTTATTTAAATAATGTTTCACTATTTTAAACGCATTGTAATTTATATATATTACTAAGGTGCATTAGAAGAAGCTTAATATGGAACAGGGTGTGCATAGCACTTATAGTTACTTTACAGGGACAGTAAAAATAATTCCGTTACATTACGTCTATGGACAAAAATCGTCTGCGGTTTATTTAAATAATGTTTCACTATTTTAAACGCATTGAAATTTATATAGATCACTAAGGTGCATTACAAGAGACTTACTACGGAATATTGTGTGTATAGCAGTCATCGTTCATTTACAGGGACACGCAAAAGAATTCTCTACTGTCTGTTAACAATAATTCCTGGAAGTGCGTTTTAAGTTATTGAACGCGATTTTAATTTTAACTTGCTTTTTGTCTATTACGTGGTATGTATAAATTCTGTAGATCCTACACAGGGCAGCACAAAAGTTCGCGAACACATTTCTGTTTATTGACAAACTCCAGACGGAGAATTTTAAACTGTGCTACGCGTTTCCTAACTGAACTAAAATTATCATCCTATGTAGTATATATACAAATCTATAGATCCTATACAGAGCTGAATAAAAGTATTCGGATATTTTTCCGAATATTGTATATGTTGGAAATTCCTGAAATTATGTTTTTAAATATGTTATGCGTTTTCTAAATTGTTTACTTAGATGTTAGCTTTTAGCTTATTAAACGGTATGATTTGTAAAATTATTTTGGAAGCGTTGGAAAGTGCTATATAATCTATGCTTGACGCATGATTTTTCGTTCTTGTTATTTACGCACAGAGTGTCTAAATTGAATTTCTAAAAAGTCTTTTTTGCTCCAATGATGCCTCTATAAAATCTGCAGATGAAGCAGATTTTTAATGCTTCCAATATGTATCTTTGTAATTTTTCTTTGTCATGCTTTCTTATAATCGGAATTATTTTCTATCCTATAGAGTGGCATGCAAAATGTGTCTTTTAAAATAAAATAATAATCATGGTGTTCTAAAAGAAAAAAAAATTGTAGAATTTTATGAAAAATAAAATTTTACATTTAATTGAATTTTTTTTTTTTTTTTTTTTTATCGTTGCTCCCAGATCTGTTTGTATTTAAAACAAAAAATATAACCTAAAAAAAATAAGTAATACGTTTTAAATACAAAATTTAATGTACTGAATGTGCACTGTCATTGACAATGGACTGGTGTACAACATTTGAACAAAATCGGTTTGTTAGATACGTGAATCTAATGAAAAACATAGACGAGAAATTGGGTCCTGCAAAACCCTGAAAACATTTAAGTATACGTTTTAATTTTACAACTGGACGAAAAATGTCCGGGCCATTTAAATATATGTATTGTCATCGACATTGAATTTGTGTGCAAAATCATTTTGTTAGGTATGTCGTAGGCTAATTGGGAAATCCGGCTCTTTGCAAACAGCTAGTCTAATTGGAGAATTATCTCCATTTTCCCAATCAGCCTGCTATTTTTCAGGTTATTGCAAAGAGCTTAGACAGTGTTAGGCTAATTGGAATATGGTCATTTATTTCTCAATCAGCCTCATAATTTTAAGGCTTATTGCAAAGAGCCTAGATAGTGTTAGGTTAATTGAAAAATGGCCATGCCTATTTAGAAAATGACCAGCTCTTTAACAATATATGGTGTTGTACCCAACTCGAACCTAAAAATTTCATTCGAAGTCGACCCGAACCCGACTGAAAAATTCCATCGAACCGTAACCCGATCCTAAACGGACAAAATAAAGTCCTTTGAATCACAACTCGACCCGAACCAGAAAAAGCAAGTTAACCCAAAACCCGAGCAGAACCCGACAAAAAAATCCATCGAACCGTAACCCGATTCGAATCTGACAAAATAAATTCCTTCATGTCACAACCCGACCCGACCCGAACCTAAAAATTCGAAGTTAACCAGTAACCCAACCCGAACAAGACATAAAAATTCCATCGAACCGTAACCCGATCCGAACCCGATAAAATAAATCCCTTCGTGTCTTAACTCAACCTGAACCTGAAAATCGAAGTTAACCCGAAACCCGACTTGAACCAGGAAAAAAATTCCATCGAACCCGATCCGAACACGAAAAGATAATTTCCGTCGTCAAGCAACCCGACCTGAACCTGAAAATTGAAGTTAACTCGAAATCCGACCAGAACCCGACAAAAAAAATCCAACGAACCGTAACCCGATCCGAACCCGACAAAATAAATTTCTTCATCTCGCAACCCGATCCGATCCCGACAAAATAATTTTCGTCGTCACGGAAACAGATCCGAAACAGAAAATCGTAGTTAACACGACCCGAACCAGAAAAAAATTGCATCGAACCGTAACCCGATACGAGCACGACAAAATAATTTCCATCGTCATGCATCCCGATCCGAAACTGAAAATTGAAGTTAACTCGAAACCCGACAAAAAAATCCATCGAACCGTAACCTGATCCGAACCCGACAAAATAAATTCCTTCGCATCACAACCCGATCCCAACCAGAAAATTCAAATAATCCCGACCCGAACCACACAAAAAAATCCAACGAAGCGTAGCCCAATCCGAACCTGAAAAAATAAATTCCTCTGTCTTGAACCTGAAAATTTAAGTTAGCCCGAAACCCGAACCGAACCCGACAAAATTAATCCATGGGACCGTAATCCGATCCGAACCCGACAAAATAAATTCCTTCGTCTCGCAACCCGACCCGAACCTGAAAATTGAAGTTAACCCGAACCAAACAAATAAAAATCCATTGATACGTAATCGATCCGAATCCGACAAAATAATTTTCGTCGTCACGGAACCCAATCCGAACCAGAAAATTGAACTTAACCCGGAACCAGACAAAAAAAATCCATAACTCCATCCGAACCTGACAAAATAATTTCTGTCGTCATACAACCCGGCCCGAACCCGACAAAAAAATCCATCGAACCGTAACCCAATTCAAACCCAAAAAAATTAATTCATTCGTCTCGCAACCCGAGACGAACCTGAAAATTTAAGTTAACTCATAAACCGACCCAAATCTGAAAATTTAATTTAACCCGAAACCTAAAATCCAAAACTTATTTTGTCAAGTTTGAATCGGATTACGTAAAGATGGATTTTTATTTGTTTGGTTCGGGTCGGCTTTCGGTTAAGTTCAATTTTCAGGTTGAGGTCGGGTTGCGAGACGAGGAATTTATTGTGTTGGTTTCGGATCCGGTTACGGTTCGATGGCTTCGGGCTAACTTAAATTTTCAGATTTGGGTCGGGTTTCGGGTTAACATAAATTTTCAGGTTCGGTCAGATTTCCGGTTAACTTCGATTTTCAGGTTGCGAGACAGAGGAATTTATTTTTTCAGGTTCGGATTGGGCTACGCTTCGTTGGATTTTTTTGTCTGGTTCGGGTCCGGATTACTTGAATTTTCAGGTTTGGATCGGGTTGTGACATGAAGGAATTTATTTTGTCGTGTTCGGATGGAGTTACAGTTTGATGGATTTTTTTGTTGGTTCTGGTCGGGTTTCGAGTTAACTTCAATTTTCAGTTTCGGATCGGGATGCATGACAATGGAATTTATTTTGTCGGGTTCGGATCGAGTTACGGTTCGATAGAATATTTTTTCTGGTTCGGGTCGGCTTTAGGGTTAACTACAATTTTCTTGTTCGAATCGGATCGGCTTTCGGGTTAACTACAATTTTCTTGTTTGAATCGGGTTGCGTGACGACGAAAATTATTTTGTTGGGTTCGGATCAGGTTACGTATCAATGGATTTTTACTTGTTTGGTTCGGGTCGGCTTTCGGGTTAACTTCAATTTTCCGGTTAGGGTCGGGTTGCGAGATGAAGAAATTTATTTTGTCGGGTTTGGATCGGGTTACTGTTCAATGGATTTTTTTAATCTGGTTCGGGGCGATGGTAATTTTTTGTCGGGTTTCGTGTTAACTTAAATTTTCAGTTCGGGTAGGGTTTCGGGTTAACTTGAAATTTCAACTTCGGATCGGGTTGCGGTTCGATGGATTTTTTTCCTCGTTTTCTGGCCGGATTTCGAGTTAACTTCAATTTTCAGGTTCGGGTCGGGTTGCATGACGACGGAAATTACTTTGTCGTGTTCGGACCGAGTTAAGTTCGATGAAATTTTTTTCCTGATTCGGGTCGGGTTTCGTGTTAACTTAAATTTTCAGTTCGGGTGGGGTTTCGGGTTAACTTGAAATTTCAACTTCGGATCAGGTTACGGTTCGATGGATTTTTTTCCTCGTTTTCTGGCCGGATTTCGAGTTAACTTCAATTTTCAGGTTCGGGTCGGGTTGCATGACGACGGAAATTACTTTGTCGTGTTCGGATCGGGTTAAGTTCGATGAAATTTTTTTCCTGGTTCGGGTCGGGTTGCGACACGACTGATTTTATTTTGTCGGGTTATGGTTCTATGGCATTTTTGTCTCGTTCGGGGTTGGATACTGGTTAACTTTAAAAATTAAGTTTCGGGTCGGGTTGCGACATAAAGGAATTTAGTTTGTCGGGTTCGGATCGGGTTACGCTTCGATGAAATTTTTTCCCTGATTCGGATCAACTTCGATTTTCAGGTTCAGGTCGAGTTGCGACACGACTGATTTTATTTTGTCGAGTTCGGATCGGGTTATGGTTCGATGGCAGTTTTGTCTTGTTCGGGTTCGATTACTAGTTAACTTTGAATATTTAGTTTCGGGTCGGGTTGCGACATAAAAGAATTTAGTTTGTCGGGTTCGGATCGGGTTACGCTTAGATGAATTTTTTTCCCTGATTCGGATCAACTTCGATTTTCAGGTTCAGGTCGGGTTGCGACACGAAGCCTAGCAACGAAGGCACGAAGCCTTGCAAACAGCCTTTGCTCTTTGCAAAGAGCCGGATTTCCCAATTTGCCTACGACAGATATATTTGATTTCAATCAAATACGTAACAGAATATCTTTGCCCTGCAAACTACCCCTAATGGGGTACGGTACGTAACATATAGCATTTTATCGCTTCCTCTACTTTCGGAAAAGATTTTATGTTAAAAGGGATTATTTAACCCAAATAATTACTCCGATTATTTGGACATAGTTTGGGAGTTATTTTAGGTAACGATTGGTTTGAAGTTTACAAAGAAATTTTGAATAATAATATAGGATTAAATAATGTACAATAGGGTGGAACGAAAAAACTTTTTTTTTAATTTCAAAATGCTATATTTTCAAAAGTTGCCTTTGATCAAAATAAAGACGGAAATTCAATATCAGGGTAATTGGATTATGATTTTCAGGTGCCGCAAGAAGGGTAAATTTTAGGTTTTTATTAACATTTTGACAATTTTCGGAGTTATGTAAAATAATAACTAGGACTTCCCTCAAAGGGATTAGTCTGAGTGATATTGCTGAGAACATAAGGTTAACAATTACAATATAAAGAAAAAGAGCAAAATAAATGATAGAATTACAAAATATCATATATAAATTCATATACACTGTTAAAAAAATAGAAAAGAAGTACCGTTCATCAGATGTGTTGTCATAATTTTTTTTAACATGTGGCAAAGAATCTCATTTTCTTAAGCGCGTATTGCGCAAAACTAGAAAAAAAAAAAAAAAAAAAAACGTCGGATCTTTTAAAACGCCAAGCTTTTTAAAGTTAGTAATTGGATTTGCAGCCAACAGATTATTCTATCATGCGTGGCTTAACGCAAATTTAATTTCATTGTTGCACCTTTTTTTGTGTGTGAATTTAAAATTATTCTTCCTTGATTATATATCT